>CP126895.1:44358345-44718345 GCA_030440675.1 Furcifer pardalis
CAACAAAAAGGTTACAGAACTTTCAACTTTCAGAAAAATCTTCTGGTTTGAATCAGCCCTGAATTCATTTAAATCTTTTTTTTCTTTTTTCTTTTTAGGGTGTAAAATTTTCCATAGAAGGCTTAGTCTCTGAACCCTGTTTTTAAATTGGTCAGATTTGCCTTGTTGCCCAGGGACATGGTTGATGGAGGTATAGTTATATTATTTTGGTTTCTTTAATCCATGAATTTGGTCACAGCCAGCACCACGTGGTACAACCACATTCACAGAATTTAAAAGATTGTCTTAGCTATGCAAAGAAATACTCCTGACCTTCTATGGTAGGAAAGGAATACGATTTATTTAGTTAAAAGGGACAGAATAGACTTTAATATATTCTGTGTTGTGATTTGTTTCTGTTTTTAAAAGTCTATCAGTTTTTCAGACAATATTTCTTTGTGGATTATATTCTTGGCCTTTTATGAATGTCTGGAGATAATTTTTCTTCTTATGTTTGAAGGATCCTATTAATAAATCTGGTAAGAACATCTACTACAGCTAATACGCCCCCTCTCCCATTTTTTCTTGCAGACTCCCTACTGTTCCCTGTTTATCTTTAGTATCTGTCTTGCTGGTTCAGAAAAAAAAACCCCTCTTGAAAGACTAACTTATTAAGAGAATAATGAAAATAGCTAGCTACAGAGTTATACCCATGAAGGTGTATACAAGTGTAACTAATTTGAGCAGCAAGGGCATTGTGAGAACACAGTCTTACTATGTTCTGAAATGCCATTTATTCTCACAGATTGAACTCAGAAGAAACTGATCCTATACAATTACACATAGATGTTGGCTCTATGTAGTACATATTGTCTGGGACTCCTAATCCATATGTTCTGTTTCCCTGAAGCAGTTTTTGAAGGTTTTGAAATAATACTTTGGTTGTTTCGTTACATTAAATTTGAAGAGAAAACAAAACTGTCTTTATTTAATACTCATACAAGTGGCCTCTTCTATAAAGTCAGATCATATCCCTACAGCATAATGATGAAGCAGACTGATCCATTTGATTTGCTGGCCCTTATGCTTGTCAAATGTATTTTGCAAGAGGGAATTTTGAGCAGAACTCAAGCTGAGTAAGAGAGAAGCCATTAACCAGCCCCTGGTTCACACGTCTTTTTACATATTTATGTTAGGTGCTATCGTGTTGGAACTGATGTACAATTATCCTAATACACTTAAGGTGAACTAGTAGGATTTTAAGGTATTTAAGGAATGTTACCTTCCCACCAAAGTGGTCCCTATTTATCTACTTGCAATTTCTTGCTTTTGAACACAGCGCTCCGTGCGCTCCGGTGTCTAGTCATGTCTGTCACATGACCACAGAAATGTCTGCAGAAGCAGACAGCTCTGGCCCTTCGGCTTTGAAACAGAGATGAGCACTGACCCCTAGAGTCGGATATGACTGGCTTTCGAGCAAGGGAAACCTTTACCTTTAAGAAATGTTGTTGTATGCTGCCTGGATAGTTCAGTGGATTAGGTATGGCTGGGAATTTGATTCTTCACTATGCCACCCAAAAGAGCCAGGCTGCTTGGCCTTGGGTAAGCTGCTTAGTTTCCAATAAAATCATAAAACACTTCTGAATTGTCTCTACTTAGAAAATCATGAAAAAGAATTGACTTGATGGCACACAATTAATATTATTGACACACACACCCTCTAGTATGTTTGTGTGGCTGAGTATAGGTTTAAACCCAGGTCTCCTGAGTTCTACTCCACTACATTACTATCCTTAATTATTCATAAATAGCCAAAGATAAATTTCATTCATCTTTTTTATCAACTTTATTTACTCATCTTTTATTTCAGGTGAACAGATAAAAATTTGTCTCTGTAGGCTTGGTGATAATATTTCAGCAATGTTGTGTACCAAATGGTGCTTTGAGAATTGTTATTTCTCTGGAGGCAGATATGGGAAAGTATACAGTCAAAAATGAATTATCTTCATGGACTTACCGAGCCAAAGGGAGCTAGGATCGGTTAGTTACCTGTTTGTAAAATGGATGTTGCTTTACAAGCTGCATGACATTCGGAGATAAATAGGAAAAAATATTGACAGCATGGGATGAAATAGTAAAAAAAAATGATCTAATTATTTGTACTAATTATAATTTCCTAAATGCTTTTGTTGACAGGTGGTAATCTTAATTTTTTTAAAGACATTTGATATCACACATTGTAAGCCACCAAAGAAAATATTGCAAGGTTTAACCTGGAGGAAGATATTGTGCAGAAACTGACTCAGCCTTTTCCTTCTGAATGAATTTCTGATTAATTTAAGTAGTTTCCATAAGTCCATATAGACATTATATTGTCATCACAAAGTTAGTAACCTCCTTTTGAAAATAAACCTTTGTTGTCTTATAAAAAGCTGTAGGGATGTGATGTTTTAATGAATTGGTTAAAACTTATGAATCAGCCATTTTACTAAAAGGTTGTTACAGGTTGCTTAAGGAGATTCTTAAGATTTTTTATAACAATATTTAAAGAAACTGTAGATAGGATGTGCCATCTAAAAAGAAGTCTTTTTTATTATTTCTTTATAGAAATACTGCTTGTAAAATGTGCTTGCTACAAAATATAGCAATAGTAATTAGACTTACAGTATAGACCGCCCCATAGGCTTGGTGCACTCTCTGGGTGATTTACAATGTAATTAGCTTTTTTGCCCTCAACATGCTGGATACTCATTTTACTGACCTCAGAAGGATGTTTAACAATTGGTATTCATTTATATAGTTACCAACCAATCTGGTTACAAACCTTAAAATAACACAGATCTGCAAAAAAAATTAGCTGCATAGGATATTTTTGGTAAAATTTATGTTTTCTAGTGTGCTGAATCCAAAAATGACTTTGATTTCCCCCATCATGTACAGGTTTTTTGGTGTTTTTTTTTAATATGAGGGTTTTGCATTTAAAAATCATAAGAGTACTGAGAAAATCACTATTTTATTACAATGAACTAAACATTATTTCTTATAATTAAACAAATTCATAATATATACTTAACATTCTGTGTTCACTCTTTTTGTCTGTGAAACCTTTTCTTCTTCTCTTTTATGCTCCTCTGAACATGCTTTCACTTTCCATTTTCTGTTTCCCACTTGAGCATCCAACAGTAGTCAGCTGCTAGCATATTGATGTTCCATCTTCCTTTGTAGCATCTCTCAATATCATGGACATCCTGGTGAAATCTTTCATCCTGCTCTTCATTGTAGGCTCCCAGGTTTTCAGGAAAATAGTCGACATGGGAGTGTAAGAAATGAACTTTTAAGCTCATCGCATCCTGGAGCTTTATATGCATTCAGCATGAGTTGTACAATAGTTTTGTAGTGAGGGTCTTTAGTATTCCTTAAAAACTTGTGAACTACATCTTCTTAAAGAGTCTCATGGTTCCTTTTCTTTTTCTCCCATTGTTTCTAAAAAGAGGAGATTGGATAACAGTTTTTGTATGTCGGGGCCAGTAAAAACTCCCTCTTTCAACTTAACTTCTGACAATTTTGGGAACTTGGAACACAGATATCTGAAACATTCCCCATCTTTTGGAAGTGATTTAACAAACTACTTCATAAGCCCTAATTTAATATGAAGAGATGGCAATAAAACCTTTTCTGTTGGAACCAAGGTCATATTAATGATTTTGTTTTCGCCGGGGATTAAGGCATCTCGAAGTGGCCAGTCAGTTTTTGTCCAATGGAGGTCTCTGGCTCAACTGTCCCACAAACATAGGTAGCAGGGATATTTTGTATAACCTGCCTGCTGGCCCAACAATATGGTTAGTATTTTAAAGTCTCCACAAACCACCCAGCAATATTCTTGATATTTGATTTTGTCAAGAATCATAGTTAAAACATTATAGTTTTCATCCAAATGCACCGCATGTCCTATAGGAATGATGCAAATGTATTTTCATTATGCAGCAAGATTGCTTTGAGGCTTGTTTTAGATGAATCAATGAGTAGGCTCCATTCAGATGAATCATATTCTATTTCAAAGCACTTCATTAGCCCTTGAACATCACTACAATAAATGGGATTTCCATCTTTGGAGAAAAACTGAGTGAATTCTTTGTGTCTGTACCACAAAAGTGATGTTCCAGGTGACAGCAGATTTTTATTTGTTAGTCTTGACCCCAGCAATTCCGCTGAATCTTTGAAAAGGCCTAGAATTAACTAGGTAATTGAGTTCACTATGAGAAAAAAGTTGAGGTACCTCATTAACAGAAAAATCTGGGCTAGATTTGTCCTGGGAAGGCAATGTGTCTCTGTCCTCTGAATCAGTCAGAATATTATCCAAACTGGAAGGTGGGTGTGAAATTGGTATTTCAGAGCTACGAAGCACTGGATGAATAGCTGAATTAAGGTTTGGGTAAGATTATTTATTATTATTTTATTAAATTAAACTTATATGCCGCTCTACTCGCCTCGCTGAGGCGACTCAGAGTGGCTCACATAACATGAGCAACATATACAGTATCACAATCTCAAATATAAATACAGCATAATATAAAAATATAACAACAGATACAGCACAGATAATGCAATCAATAAATTTTACATAAAAAGAAAAAACAATAAAACAATACAATAAAATACAGTGTAAAAATACAGTACAGTCAAGAGAGACAGATATCAAGAGAGACAGAAGTTGAGGTGCAATTACACAACTGATCATAAGAGGGTGCAAATCGCAATTTCCCATTAGAATAATATAGCAGTTAGTCTTTAAAGTACTACAGTGTTTTTTATTTTATTTTTATTTTGTTTTGTTTGTTTTGTTTTGTTTTCTCATATGATTGAAAATCAAGTTCTCCTATTCTGAAGTTTGTTTTCAAACAATTCCTATGTAAAACCACAGATAAAGAAAGAAGCTCTATAATGCAGTCGTGTTTCCATCCAAAGCGGTGGGGAAAAACAAAGGATTTCACTTACCTTCGTGCCTGCTCCATGTGGCCAAGATGGAGGGAGGAATCCATCTCCTTCCTTGCAGGGAGAGCAAGAGGCTAGGCTAGAGCAACACTTCCCCCCTCAGTGCAATTGACCTGTCCACCCACTTTACCTGCAGCGCTACCACTGGTGGGTGGTGCAAATACATTTTTAAAAATCACTAAAATAATTAATTTTACTGTATTTTACTGTATTTTAATTACTGAAACTCACTAGCAGCTGCTGCATTTCCTAATTTTGACTTATACTTGGGCCAATCTATTTTCCTGGGTTTCCAGGTCAAAGTTAGGTACTTTGGCTTATATTTGGGTCGGTTTATATTCAAGTATATATAGTATGTTTCTTTGTTGACTTTTAGTAGTGTATTCACCACAAATAAAACAAAAGTTGTCCAGAGAAATAACACAACCTCTTGGAGCCATAATACAGAACTAAAAACGAGTATAGTCATGTTTGAATGCAGGATGTAAACTGAGTGTGGCTCATACAGTAACCAAGATCCTGAACTTATTTAGCATGTTGAAACATGATCAAATCTGACAGTAGGTGTGTTTATACTCATTTATAATACCCCAGAGAACATGTCAAAACATGCTCAACCCAGCCAGTAAGATTCCTGGATATGTTCACCTTTCACTACAAACAAAATAAACCTATTGAGACATGATCATCTGAGGTTCCCCACACCACTAAACCTACACTACACCCAGTGGTGGACTCCAACAAAATTTACTACCGCACTGTAGGCATGATATGGTGAGCATGGCCAGGGGGAAAGCCCTGCGATGCCCCCAAATTAGGACTACAGTACTTTATTTCAAAACATGGATTGGTGCGGGCAGCGAGAATTTCTGCTACTGTTTCTGGTAAACTGGTGCGAACCTGCTGATGCCCACCACTGACTATGCCCCCCCCTTCACCATTGCTCTTATTTTCTATTTGCATTATCATTGATTCTAGCTCTAATAAATATTAAATGAAAGTAAGAAATAATTTTTGGATAGGGTTTTCAGAAGCAAGAATAGGATATCAGATTTTGGGATAAAGGCAAACTTCACACTAAATTAGACTAAAAACACGAGTTTTGCAAGAAAACTTGATGAGATGGATTTTTTTAGTATTTTTCTTGTTTTCACTAAGTAAAAAAATCTATAGTAAAGGTAAAGGTTTCCCTTGCTCGAAAGCCAGTCGTATCCGACTCTAGGGGGTCAGTGCTCATCTCTGTTTCTAAGCCGAAGAGCCAGCGTTGTCTGCTTCTGCAGACGTTCCCGTGGTCATGTGGCAGGCATGACTAGACACCGGAGCGCACGGAACACTGTGTTTGAAAGCAAGAAATTGCAAGTAGATAAATAGGGACCACTTTGGTGGGAAGGTAACATTCCTTAAATACCTTAAAATCCTACTAGTTCACCTTAAGTGTATTAGAATAATTGTACATCAGTTCCAACACTTAAGGTGAACTAGTAGGATTTTAAGTATTTAAGGAATGTTACCTTCTCACCGAAGTGGTCCCTATTTATCTACTCGCAATTTCTTGCTTTCAAACTGCTAGGTTGGCAGGAAACAGTAAAAAAATCCTATGCAGTTTTTTTTTTTTTTTTTGGGGGGGGGGTTGCAGACCTGTGCAATCCATGACATAATCTTTAAACCAACCAATCTTCATCATCTGTTCAGTGCTGAAGAGACTGAGGTAGAATTTGTGGGGCGTTCCTACACCCTTATCTTAAGCTGCCTATAGAAAACACTCTGTCGCTCACATAATGCAACAAAGAGATTGGATCATGTAAACTTTCTCTTTTCTTTCACCTGGAATGAAAATCAGCATTAAGAAGAATGGAAAGCTTTCCATAGAAGCAATGATGTCTTGACCTAGAACTTTGTGAAGTAATTGTGAATTTGCAAGGTTATTAATGTTATCTTTTATTATTTGTCTTGAGCATGATTAATGTCTAGTTTTAGTGCAGATCCTAGGAGAAAAATTATGAACTACAATTGCCTGGATACCTCCAAGCAGGATGCCAGGCTGTTTAGGAATGAATTTTTTAAATAAAATCTATGCTAGTAGTAACAGATGATCCACTGCCCAAAGCAAAATCCTATGTGGGTTTCCATCTTTATATGGAACCAAAGAAGTGGGACCAGGCAGTAATCTGATGGTCAAGAGTCACAACATTATCCTTACACAGAAGATTTCTGTATTGAGACTGTTTCTATAGACTTTTACTCACAATGGAAAAGTGCCTCCAACAGCACTCAAAGCCTGTCTTCACTGCCAATGTTAGGGTGTTGTGGTACAGGATGAAAGGGGTCAGGGACATGCAAAATGCCACTTGATGAGATCCCTGTGTCACAATGGCATTTTGCTACTCCAAATTATACTTCCCCAAACAATTGAAAAATGCTTAATTTGCTATAGTCATGCAGCCACAGCAATGCCGTGAATTGTTTACTTTGCAGCTATTGTCTACTATTGCAGCAAAGTAAACACTTCCCCTGCTTGCTGGGTATGACTAAGAAAAGTGTAAGTTTTTTCTTATGTTTATTAGAGAATCACTTCTGCTGTAGAAATCATTTAGTGAACTCAATAAAAAATTACACTTCCCCTGGTAATCCACAAGAAACGGGAGAGGTGTTTACTTTGCTGCAATTGTAGACAATAGATGCAAAGTAAACAATTTATGTTTTTGTTGTGGCTGTATAGTTGCAGCAAAATAAGCACATCCAAATTGTCTGGGGACAGCCAGGAAAAAACATTTTTCTTGTTCCCCAGATGATCATTGTATTGCTACAGCGATCATCTATGGAACAAGAAAAAAAACTTAATTTGCCAACATCAAACAGTGGCTCATCAGCTGATGAATGGTGCTGGCTGTTTATATTGGAAGAAGGTTTGACATCTGCTTCCCTCTCTTTTATCCAATTTCCTATGTTTGCATATGTTGGAAATAGGATAAAAGAGAGCACAGAAAAATAGTAAAATGCCCTAACAGAGGCTCAAAAGGGGGCACTTTGTGGTGAGTTGCTCTGCTCCAGCATCCGACAGGTCTAGATGCTGGAAGAAAGAACAGATCAACCTGCCACAAATATACCCAGAAGAGCTAGATATAAGAAAGTATAGGTAGTCCATCAGTCAACAGCTCCTCAGTCTGTTCACGTGAATCAAAACTAATGCTTCTTTCTCCTGTAACAATACCAGCCTTACCCTCAAGCAGGCCCCATTGTTCTTCTGAGTTGCAACTCCCTGGCTGGACAACCTAGGCATCAGATATGTGTAGATAAGGTAGAGTTAAGCCAAATAACCACTCCAAGCTTCTTCAAGAAATATATTGAAAACATAGTAAGATACTGTACAGGATATAGTCCATCAAAAGATCAGGAAGCATTTCAAAACAGAAATAAAGCAAGCTGCTTGTTAAGGGAAAGCCCATAAGCCCCCTCCTTTCTCAAGTCTCTACATTTTGCAGTTTAAGAGCACAGCATTCCAGAGAATGTATCTGAGTTATATCTCCTCCCATAGGGTCAACCTTTGGCCCTCCCTCTTAGGGATTCCAACCAATGATCTTACAGCAAGACATATCAATCACACAATAAGTTTCATTTCACTAAAACCATGAGGCAAAGATGTTTGCATATTTTCTCTCTCCCCCTGATTTGGAATCGCCATTTTGAAAGTACTAAAACACATTTAGGTGGGTAAAAAGCTAACGAAAAGAGCACCATTTAAAACAGAGATTATTTCATTACATCCACCCCCCGACTGAATGTTCAAGATTATTTCTACCATATATACTCGAGTGTAAGCTGACCCAAATATAAGCCAAGGTACCTAATTTTGACCTGAAAACCCAGGAAAATAGATTTACCCGAGTATAAGCTGAGGGTGGGAAATGGAGCAGCTGCTAGTGAGTTTCAATAATCAATTTTTTTGGAATAGTAGCTGTGTTAGTCTGTGGTTCAGGCATATCAGAAAACAAAATAAAAAACACTGTAGCACTTTAAAGACTGCTATATTTTTATTGTTAGCTTTCGTGGATCAAGTCTATTTCTTCAGACAAAGAGTGAAACTTACAGGCATGGTTTTTATACACCAAATTCAAGGGGTCAAAGGGAGAAGTGTATGGTCAAGCAAGATGACAGACAAGCAAGCACAACAATACAGCTTCACACAGCCATTAGCAACAATAGATTATTCAGATTAGCTCTAAATGACTCAATCTCAAGGTTGCCGAGAAAGCCCATTCTGGTCTCTGATCCACCTTTGACCTGCATGTCAGAAAACAAACAAAAACACTGTAACCAGTGTTTTTGTAACCAGGTACAGTGTTTTTGTTTGTTTGTCTTTTCCTCCTCCTCCTCCTCCTCCTCCTCAGATGTGGAGTCCACTCCATCCTGTTCTTACTGCTGCCAACTCCTGCAAGTCCTTGGTGGTCAGTTCAATATCCTCATGTCCTTCCACCAGTTCAACCACATCAGCCTCATTCACCTCCAGCCCCATGGTCCTGCCCATGGTGACAATTTCCTCAATCACTGCAGAATCTGGTTCTGTAGGAGGAGGAGCTCCAGCTCTAGCAGACTGTTGGGCCATAGGTTACACCATGCAGCATTAAGGATGTGCTGGCTCACCCAGGGGGAAAGTGCTTCCCAGTGCAATAGCAGCCCTGTGTTCTCAGCAGCCCTGGGATTCTTAGTGTTCCCCTTGCCAAAAAGGCAGGGGGAGAATTGCTTTCGCTAACCGCCAGGCTGCTTTTGCCCTGGGAAGCGCTTTCCCAGGGGGAAGCACTTCCCAGGGCAAAAGCAGCCCAACACTGTTAGCGAAATGGATTCTCGGTGGTCTCCCTGCTGTTTCGGCAAGGGCGACCAATAATCCATTTCGTTAAGAGCACACAGTTGCTATTGCCTTGGGAAGCACTTGAAGTCCAAGAACAGCTGAAGTGTCAAGGTTCACCATCACAGGCTTCGGAGCTTTCAGATCTACACATATGAGTACAGTCAAACCTTGCTTAATGAGTGTTTCGCTTAGGGGAAAACTCATATAACGAACAGGTTTTTCGCTAAGTGGTCCAACTTGCATAACAAATTTTTTTGCTATGCAAGTTTTCCCTCTTGAAATGCTCATTATGCAAGTTTCCCCATAGGGATTTTTGCTATGCAAGTTTGTTTCGCATAGCAAAAAACTCACATAGCGAGCAGCCTCACAGAACGAATTAAATTTGTTATGCAAGGTTTGACTGTATAGTCCACTTGTTATATCAGCCCTGACACCCCCCTTGATTTATTGTTTTGTAACTTATTTCTCAGGCTTGGCACACCAAGAAGCATTAAATAGCTGAAGCTACTTATGCTTCTCTCCCATGGTGCTTCCAGCTAAGCCTCTTCCTGGGTTGCTGTGGGACATTTTTTAAAATGGATTGGAAGATCTACTTGGTAACTGTTTTGAGTGCTGCTGCTAACAGACAGATAAGTCTGTTACAGGCCATTAGCAGAAGAGAGCCACTACTCAAGGACAGCTCTGGACTTTGTTTCATGATATTTCCCACCATTGTGGTCCAGATTTTGAACCAGCAGGTGTTTTGAATTGTAACTCCTATAACCCTTAGCAATTGGCCTCTGACTGGTGTTTCTGAAAGCTGAAGTCTAAACATCTGAACAGCCAAAGATTCTCCACTTTTGGTTTATTAACTTTGAAAACTGCTCAATCTGAAAGTGAAGAATTGTGGAGATAGTAGAGGCCTTGCTCTACAGACATTTGCTCGAATAAAAAAGAACTGGACCATGATTTTAGCTAGTTGGGAACTCCGACGAGCTTCTTTGAGGGGATTGATGGTAAAGATTGTAAGTATAATGTGTCTTTCTCTCTTAAACCTGTGTTGATCTGTGTCAGTTAATTAGAGAACACTTAGAATCACTACTGCTTATTAGGTTCACCACTCTTATAGATAATAATAATTTTGTGTCAGAAATTATTCTGGGTTGAAAGGATTTTTGCGGAAGAAACACTGCTCAGGGAACACCCAAATGAGGCTCCTTTCATATCCCCAAGAGCTGGGACAGAGATAGGCTCTCAATCCGTCATGCAGCACCCGGGTCTCGATCTGCCGACTCGCCAACCTTTCAGCTAACAAGGTGAGCTTCTTAATCACTGAGCCACCACAGCCCCTACTCTTATAGTAGAAAAATAGATTAGAGATAATGACATTTCTCATATCAAGAGTGAATGTTAGTGGCCTTGATTCTGCAACCAGGGTTGGATAATTATTAGTACTACTAGGTTTGTAATCAGTAGTGATAGTGGAAGTACAGTAGAACCCCACATAACAAAAAAACTCCGTACCATGGAGCTCTTCACTATGCGTTTTTTTTTTTCCATTATGCGGTTCCCTTTGGGAGATACCCTAAATAACGAAAAAAAATGTTTGTTAACCAGGGTTCCCATCAAGTGGGTATACCCTGGTTACCAAAAACCCAGCATAACGAAAAAATTCATTACGCGGGGTATTGCCATTGCATAATGAACACCTCATTGTGCTAATTTTTCACTATACGATGTGTTCGTTATGCGAAGTACCATTATACTACTAGCTGTAGTATTGTGCAACCAGGTTTGGTTGGAAACATGTGATACATGTTTTATAATACAACCCTAAAATTTCTGAACTTTGATCTGCATTTGCTTTATTAATGTTGACATGCAAACACAGGTATTAATGTACCATGTTCCAACCAACTTACAGTATTTTAATATCTATCCCAACATCCTCTAACCTTAAAGTCTCCTGTGGAGGGCTCTCGGGTAAGCTGTTCAGCAGGCAATATCCCAGTGTTAGTAGAAATATAGATAAAGTTAGGTCCAGATTTATTGGAATAAGGTTAACATTTTTAAGTGGTCTTTGTAAAGTTACCTGCTTAGGTAAAAACAAAAACAAATGGTGAATAGTCTTTTGCTTCAAAGCATAGTGCTGGATTCAGGCCTTCTGCTTCTACCCATTCCCCAACATTCAATCCAAAATTAAGTCACTAGAATGGAATCCTGCTTGCTTATTTCACAGAACTAATAAGTTACCATTTCCTGTAGCTGTCACTTGAGCCAGATGGCCAGAATTCCAAGAAAGGACTTCTGCATTAATTTGAATGCTTGAAATGTTTAATCAAATAATAACCTTTTTGAGGATGCATACCAATATAAATTTATTGGACAACTAATGAGAAGAAAATCTGATCAATATCATGTTATGATTTCACCATATTGTCTCTCTTCAGAAGCTAGGAAAAAGGATTGTTGCTAGACTTTCCTTCCAGCCACTAAAAAGAAATAGATAACTGATGAATCAACAGCCAAATGACCAGATTTGATCATTGTGCTTTTAGTTGTCTATCATTAAACCATGCAAAAATATAAGAGGTTTGACATAACAATTGTAGCTACTGTCTCACTGTTTTATACTTACTTACTTACTGACTGACTGACTGACTGACTTACTTACTTACTTAGATTTATATCGCCGCCCGCTCACCACAACAACTCAGGAAGGAATAAATTTTGTTGAATTTCGGAATAGGGTGGAATATGTATGGCACCCTGGCAAATAGTAACATTGTCCAGTCTTTACTATTGCAGTGTTTTAGTGAGAATGCAGTGTCCCTATGTCTAAAGTTATTTATACTGAGCAAGCCCTAAATTATAAGCAATGACTAAGCAGTGCCAGCTGTTATTTTTTTGCATCTCCATTACAAATTCCTTGTACATATTATATTATCCATTTAATCTGCCTTTTCCAACAATCTTTTTCTAAGAAACTTTTTCTTAACAATTATCTGGAATAATAGTTCTCTCCATCAGGCCAAGTTGCTTCACTGCACCATTGGAAATCCTGCCTTCACATTTAGCAAATCTTTTTCAATTAAATGTACCCTAATGCTGTCCCAATTAAGTATCTCTCATTGTCATTAAACTAAAAAGTTTCCTTGGGAATTATTTTAATATACTGTGTCCAACTGAATTAACATGTTTTGTAGTGATTCATGTTTATAGCACCTTTCATGTTTAATATCATTGAAATATATTCCTTGAGGGTAAAGGTAAAGAATTATTTAAAAGGAAATAATATTTGGAAACTGAATGAGGTTTACATCTGTTCACAAGGGGAAGGATTTTGTGCTGGGAGGAGGCATAGTGATAGTCCTTCAGGTCTCCAATCTACTGAGCTTTGCTAGCCATAAGTCAGTATGCATTGGCAACTGTTAGCAGTAGGATTTCTACTATGCTGATAGGCTATATCAGAGGTGCACAAACTTTTCAGGCCAGGGGCCTGACCATGCCCCTGGAACAGCTGAGCGGGCCAGACCATGACCCCGGAACATGGCTTATTTGCATATGCACGGTACAGACACTTCTGTTCCGGTGTGAAGGTGGCCATTTTGTGTCCTGGTTTGATGCAGGAAGCATGCATGCGCAGAAGTGTCTGTGCCAAATAGGGAAATAACATGGCTGCTTCTGCACATGTGCGAAAGTGGCCATTTGTTTTCTGGTATGGCATGGACGCTTTTGCGCATGTGCAAAAGTGGCCATTTTGTTTCCTGCACCAAACCAGGACACAAAAAGGCCACTTTTGAGCATGTGCAGAGGCATCCATATTTACTTCCTGATTTGGTGAGGACATTGGGAGCCAGATGAAATGCCTTCAGGGGCCAGGGCTGGCCCATAGGGCAAAGTTTGGGCATGCCTGGGCTATATTATACCACAGCAAAGCTTTTTGAGAGAGGACAGTAGTTCTAATGTACTTGGGGCTCCCCTATAGTCCTTTTTGCCAGGACTGCTGGAACCGAAGATCTCAAATGTCCAGTGCAGATCCACTTCCTCAAATACTGATGTCAAGGTCAAATGTACAACATTGGGACAAAGACCTCAGGGCACTATAAAACTATACACAGTCCAACCTCGCATAAAGAGTTGCCTTGCTTAATGAGTAACTCACTTAAAGAGCAGAATTTTATCTGAATGTTCGCTTCACTTAACAAATAAAACCAACCAAAAACTTGCTTAACAAATAAATTGGGGGTTGCAAACCCCCCCCCCCCGGTCAGAAGTCACAATTGGTCACATACAATGGTATTTTGCTTAAAGAGTGAGGTACAACTGTACAGTAATACACTTTGGTAGTTAGAGTCTGTGGTGATTCTTCACAGCTGATATTTATCACTGAAAGAGTTACTTCCAGTGTGAACCAGATAACTTTTCAAATCATATCAAAATTCATCTGGATATCAAGGTATGTTGTTGTGATGTGCCATCAAGTTATCTCTGACTCGTCCCAATCCTATGAATGAGAGATCTACAAAATATTCTGTCCCCAATAACCATCTTCAACTCTTGCAAACATAAGCTCATGGTTTTCATCATGGAATCAATCCATCTCATGCTTGGCCTTCTTATTTTCCTGCTGCCTTCCATCTTTCCCAGCATTGTCTTTTCAAGAGAGTTTTGCCTTTTCATGATGTGCCCAAAAAGTAGGACAGTTCAGGCTTGAATTGTTCTTTGAACCATTTGTTCCTGTTTCTGGCAGTTCAGGGTATCTGCAGAGCTTTCCTGCAGCACCATGTTTCAAATGAATCTTTTTTTTTTCTTATCAGCTTTCTTTACTCCAGCTTTCACACCCATAAATGTTGCTCGAGAACACAATAGTATGGGTGGTCTTGGTCTTGGTCTTGGTCTTGGTCTGCAGTGAAACATCCTTACACTTGATGATATTTCCTAATTCCTTCATTGCTGCTCTTGCAAGTCTCAATCATCTTTTGATTTCTTGGCTGCAGTCTCCATGTGGGTTGATGATTGGGCCAAGATGTACAAAATCGTTCACTACCTCAATTTGTTCATTGTCAACTTTAAAGTTATATAGCTCTTTTGTAGTAATAATTTTTCTGCCCTAACTTGTGTCTTGCCCAAAATAAAGGTTGCATATCAGGACAATACAGTTTTGAGACACCCCAGTTTCTTACATAGTTTCTCATGATCCATACAGTCAAAGGATCTGCTACAGTCGATAAAACACAGGCTGATATTCCTATGAAATTCTTTTGAGTGCTCCAACATCTACTTACACTTGGGTGCCTCTTTCTTGTCAGAATCCAGCATGAAGATCAGGCATTTCTCATTCCACATAAGGTATAATTCTTTTCTTGCAGCAATTTGAACATCGCCTTGTTTACATGGGAAATGACAGCAATGGTCCTATAGTTACTGCACTCCTTTTCATATCCTTTCTTGAGGAATGGAATGTATATTGATTGTGTAAATAGTTTCCCAGTCTGGCCTGGTTATCCTGCAATGGTAATAGAATAGACCATACTGCCAGCAACTCAACGCTGAGTGTCAGACAGCGGTTAACTAACCTTACAACTAATGCCCTTGGGTGCCGAATTCCACAAGAAAGGATGATGGTTCCCACGTGAATCTATCTTGATGGAGGGCAGCAGCTTCATCAATACTTGCCTGGGGATGATGAGGACTTTGTATGCCAAAAGGGCTCAGGAGCGGAAAGTGACTCGCAGAGCTGGATCTGTGGTATGGGGGTCACTCTGCGATGTAGAAGGCAGATGAAAGGCCACCACATTATATTCTCGGGACAATCTTCATGGCTGATCGCCATGAGGATCGCCTGTGTTCAGATTCGTATATGGCAGAAAAAGAAGCTTCTTTCATGAAATGATTCCACCTTGCCTAATTTTACAAACTCTATTCATCTGTACGGCTCATCTACATTATTCACAAAAATCCAAAGTTACTAAAACCATGTAACTTTTGAGAAGTTACAGGCACATTTCAGTTATATAGAAATTAAACTTATGGTAATGAAAAAGCTGTGGGTGCAATTACTTAAATCAAGTGAAAGACATCCAAGAGTGTTAGAATTATTGGGGGGAGGAAGGCCTGTAAGCAAAAATGCCATTCTTGTAGCTTGCAAAAAGCTGCAGATATGACTGCCATAATAAATTCTTACAATTATTGAAAGTTGCAAACAGAAGTACATTCAGAAGCAAAACTTAAGTTGTAGGCAGAACTTAAATCATATTATAGTTGTGTTTTAAGATTGCAGGATCATTTTTTTTAAAATTCAGGAGTTTATATCCTTAAAAGGCACATATCTTTATAAAGTAAAAATCTATTAAAGTAGACATACATTTCTTAGCCTTTTAGCATATTCAGAAACACAAGAAAATCGTTTTAACAATGTTCCCACCCAACCAAACCAGCCATGTGCCAATTTGCATCTGTGGAGAAAAGTAAATGATTTCTTTATCTGTGTGCATTGCCGGCATCCAGAAATGAAGTTCACTGCTGTGTCATTCCCTCCTGTTCTTTGATGTCTGGTGCTTAGTATCTGTTATCTTTGTTGTTGGTATCCAGTGTGTGTTGAGTGTATCTGTGTCTCGCTTCCCTGTATTTATATTTCTCTCATTTGATTACATTTCCTTTCAACTGTTAACAATCAAGACTTGCTGATAGAGGAAACCACAATCCCATGTAAGAATTTACATTGGCTTTGCCAACTCAGCAAACCACCATTCCACAAATTATTATGACAACAAACCGCCATGGCAGCAAGACATTGTTGATGTTTTGATTTGTTCCCTTCAACAACTGCTGCACCAGCAAAATGTCAAGAGAGCAAACCGCTGTGTGATCTAATTTGGTCAGGTATCAGTTTGTTACACTTGCATTTTAGTACTTTAGAAGTTTTGTACTTTATGATTTTTTTCTCCATTGTTTTTATTTTCCTATCATTTGTTTATGTGCTCATGCTAGGAAAAAGATTCTTTTGCAAATCAATGTTATGTTATAATGGATATGCTTTCCTTGTAATGGCTTAGGTCACGGGTTCCCAACCTAAGGCCTGTAGGCTGGATCTGGCCCATGGCGCCATTTCTTCTGGCCCCCACCCCTCCAAGGACATTCAAAAAACAACCTAGCCACACCTTTGATGCTGTTGGGACAAAATGGTCACCCCCATTGTTCAGACAAGACAAAATGACCATCCGGCCCTCAAAGCTGACTGAGAGAGCGTGACCCAGTCCCCAACTTGAAAAGGTAGGGAACCCCTGACTTAGATGGAGAGTTGGCTGATTGTTTTGTAGTTTCTTGTATGCTGTACAGTACTGCTGTTCCATAATGTCAATTGCCCCATTTTCTAAGATTCAGAATTGTCCTTTCAAATCAGTGCTATATCAAGGCTTGTAGGAGGAAAGAAATTATTTGTTAGAGTCAAGGAAATAAATAATTTGTTTGAGTTACTAACAAATAACAAGTAACAAAGTTATTTTTTGGACAATAACACTCAGAATTCCCCACTCAGCATGGTCAATGGAACTTTATACCTCTCTTGGCATAATGAACATTTAAATAAAAGTAATTAGGGTGGAGGGAGGAAATGGGGCTTCTCCTTGAGTGGGCTTCTTCCGTTGATACCATACAACCTGCTAGTTTAGCCTTTGGAAGAAATCCAGCCCTGAGAACAAAAAAGGGTGCCTATTGCCTGCTCTCTTCCCTACAAGTATTTGCACATCTTTCTTCAATCATCCATGTTGAGAAACATTTTTTTTTAAAAAACTTTTGTTAGTTTGGAATAAGTATAGGTAGGTAGGTAGTCCATTAACTTCTTTAACTCCAATAGTGGAACTGGAGAAATTTCTGGAATACATAAAAAGTGTTTTCAAAAAATATTAAAAAGAAAACAATTTAAGGGATTGGCTAGGAAAAACAAATTATACAGAAAATATTAAAGTATTAAACGTATTAAAAGTATTAATAAAATATTAAACGTGTTACAGTTAGATCAATGAACTAGGGAATAGAAGAAAAATGGTGACTTGAAAATTGACAAAGATTGAAGAAATAATGGTTTAGAGAGAGGAACAACAAGAAAATAAGTCAACAAAAGGAAAAATAAGCAAAATGTATATTTGTTGAGCTACTAGCTACATTATGGAAAGCAGATTTGAAAGAGGAAATAACAGCTGAATTGTAGAAGAACCTATAGACTAAAAATGGATTCTAATTGCTCCATTATGTGCTAGTGATGTGGTCCGGCTCTGGGCATTTATTTCCATATGTGGTGAGAATGTGGATGAATTATGAAATTTTGGGAATTAATTGTTTAAAAATGAATGAAATAGCAGCAATAGCAATTACACTTATACACCTCCCCATAGCAGTTAATGCACTTTCCAGGTGGTTCACAAGTTAATTAGCATTTTGCCCCATCATGCATTTTACTGAACTCAGAAGAATAAAAGGCTAAACCAACCTTGGGTCCTGGTCAGGATTAAACTCACAATCTTCTGGCTGCAATAGAGCAGTTTAACCATGACTTTAAATTGGGTAAATAGTATAATGAAGTTTGGGATTTATTAATTAACAAAATACAGTATTAAAATTTAAAAGAGAGAGATAAATTAGATTAAATTGGGAGATTTTTTTTTAGAGTGTGCATTGGTGAAAGGGAAAGACCAAATGCCCGCAAAAGATTTAATGTATTTTTGGAAGGGGTACGGGACAACCAAAAATCTGATGTTAAAATGGAAATTATAATATTTCTAATGCTTCCGGTGGTGGGTGCACTCTTGAGTTTGCTATCAATTTTGTATGTTTCACATTTTTATATTCCAACTTTTCTTATTCTGTAGTGTTTTCTGTTAAAAAAAAAAGATGTGTTTATGTCTTTTTTGAATTAGAAAATAAATAGTGAAAATAAATAGTAAAAAGAGAAAAGAAATAAAACCAAAATATGATCTGCCTGGAAGCATTTTTCAAAAAAGTATCTGATAGTTCTGTTTCAGCAAAAAGAAACAAAATGAACTATAGTGTATGTTTAAAAGACTAATACAGTACATTTATTTTGGTCTCAGTTTTCAAGGATTGCACCTCTTCCCAAATAAGTATCTTAGATTCAAATAAATACTGGTACTTTACAAGAGTACAGTGCTAGTTGCTTTGTTTTTCAGTCAAGTGAACACTCCTAACAGGCAACTTTAGATGACTTTTGCACATTCAAAGTTGCTATTTCTAAATCTCCTATGATCAAAGATCTGCTCAACCTAGAAGGATTAAATTAGCAGACCAACAGTATCTCTGAACAAAGTCTAATACTAAGTCAAACTGAAGCCTAGATTTAGAATTAAGACATGTGCTTAGCTAAATTTAATTGTTGCTTCCAACTTATGGCAACCCTAATTGGCTGTTCAAGGTACATATAATGTTCCATAAGTGCTTTACCATTGCTCCCTCCCAAAAGGTTTCCATGAGTGAGTGAGCATTTGAAGTCAAATTCCTGAGTCATAATCCAACATGTTATCCACTGTAATACACCATTTCTCACAAACTAGAGTAGATTCACTGAATCAAAGATGTTAGACCAGGGTGATAACTTAAAGAAACCTAGTACCGGTATATAGCTAGTTGGTAGTAGCATTTTGATTTAGACAATTGTGCTGAGGACCATCCCATAGGATTTTAACATGGATTGGATAACACTAAAGATCAGATAACACCAAGACTTGTGGAACCATTTTACTGTGTGTGTTAGTGCCAGCTGTCATAGATTAGTTTTTGTACTGCAAGGCAAAACCAAATTTCCAATTGCTTTTAATCTCAGTTAAAGATGCAAAAGTTTCAGAAATTTCGAAGGCATGAAAAGCTAATTATTTAAGGTAGAATAAAAAATTTAAGTTGGAGCAGGAATTGGAAATAAATGTAATATTTTCTTCTCACATATTACTAAGCATTATGATAAGGTTCTGCCAAGTCATTTTCAATTTACAGTAAATATCTGAATTATTGACCTCCAAAACATTCTTCCATTAACAAAATCATGGTCTTCAGGGCTTGAAGAACTCAAAGCTGTATATTCCTTTACTGAATCAATGCATCCTATATTCAGTTTTCTTTTCTTTCTATCTTCAACTTTTCCCAGTGTTTACTGTTTTGTCTTTTCATAATGTGTCCAAAGTAGAATAGCTTTTGTTTAATCATTTTACTTCTAGAGAGAGTTCAGCCTTGATTTGATCTACATTTGTCTTTCTAGCAAACCATGGTACCCAAAAAGCTCTTCTCCAACATCATATTCAAATTGAATCTTTTCCCCCTTTTATCAGGTTTCTCTATCAACCTTTAATATGTAGCATTGAGAAATACCATAATATGGATGATCTTATCCTTGGTCTCTTGTTACGTATCTTTACTCGTAAGGATGTTTTCTAGGTTCTTAATATCTTTCCTACTGAGTTTCAGTTTTTGGCACCTGTCTCCATTTGGACGTATGGTTGAACAAATGAATAGAAAACCTTTTTACAATCTTTTTAAATTGACAACATTCATGCTGTCCTTCCTCAGTCATTACTTTTGTCTTCAATTGTATTATTCAACTATAGTAATACCCAGAATAATGTGTGCACCGCACAACGTTAAAACCGCATAACGTTAGGAAATTTGAGGAAAAATTTGCAACACACAACATTAAGTTAACGTTGTGCGATGCATCACATTTTCCCCCAGATTTCCTCAAGAGATCTCTGCCCAACATCCACAGGGCTGCTGTCCACCTGGGAAATGCCTTCCCAGGGGAGAGCAGCCCTGCGGGTTTTGGGACTTGGGTCTATGGAGACCCCCTTGCTGTTCCAAGGCTTGCCTTGGAATAGCAAGGGCCTCCGTAGACCCAGGCATCCAATCCCCGGTTCCCTTTCTGATGAGGCAGGCAAGGGGGTCGCCTGTCTCTTCAGAAAGGAAACCGGGCATCAGAGTGTCTGATTCCTGGTTCAATTTCCAAAGATGCAGGCGAGCGGGTTGCTTTGAGATGGGAAGGGGAACCCAGCACCAGCCAGGGCAGCTTCTAGGCACTCTACCCAGCCCTTCTTTCTAAATCAAAGCAGTCACCGGTGGCTTTGGTTTAACGTTGTGCAATACATGTATCGCACAATGTTAAAAATCGCATACTGTAACATTAAGGATTGTGGAACCAAGCTTTAACATTATACGGGGTATTACTGTATAACCCTGTTTCTGCACTTTCTGTTTTTGTACTATCTTTGCAAGTAGTGATTTCAAACCATTGCTATTTTCTGCTATTAATGTGGTGAGACTTGTGTATGTTAGTTATTGAAGTTTCTTCCACCAATTTTCAGTGTCCTTTATTTTACCTTCCACTAACAGTTAGAAGGACCACTCTAGGGAGGCTTTTAATAACTACAGTTCAGCCCCTGGTATTGTTTTTCCCCCATAAGTCTGCTTTTAAAAGTTGTAAATGCTTTTTAATTGACTAATTCTTGATTTTCATTGCACATTCAATTGCCTTTTAATCTGTAATTTATGGTGGTTGATTTAATATTGTGAGCTGCCTTAGGTCTTCTCATCAGGAGAAATACAAATTATAATTAATAAACAAACAAATGACCTCACTCTTCATATCCTATGTTCTCTATTTTATCTGTGCTACGGGATCAGAAACATCCACTCAGCTGTCACAGGTATTTAATCAGAGATAGATTTCACCCCTTCATCACCTTTTATTTGCTGCTCAGCAGAAAAAGCACATTATGAACAGAAGGGTTTTGGGAGCTTGGTTCTGGTACTGACCATCAATTGCTGTGTAGATTGTACATTCAGTATAACCTCCTGCCTTAAATTCTAGAGGGCTGCCATGTGTCTGACTCAGAATTCTGCAGCTAACTTTAGTTGAAAAGCATTGCAGTTCTAGTGAAAAAACCAAAGTTGATTTGGCATATTTGAGGTCTGTCCATCCCCATCTAAGTGCATCAAAATAGCTACCCAAAATAGCTATCCAAAGATACTAGCTAAGGATGCTTCATGGTAGCCATACAATTTGTGAATCAGGTAATACAACCATTCCAAATGACAAAGCAAGATGAAATGATTGCTTCTTGTTTTATTTTTCTTTTATAATAAGCTTCTTCTTACATGTTCCGATCAAACCCTGGACTGTCCAAATGAAGCCACTGCTTTGACTTTGTCATTGGACAAACTTGGGTTCTTGTCGGTGCATGTTTCTGGCAGTAATCAGCAGATCTCTAAATCAGCTGGATTCTGTATCTCTCCACATTCACACAGAGTGTTGATGTCTGCCAGCAGCCCCGATTTGAACATGTTGGTCTTACATTTAGGTTCTCCAACCACAAACCTATTCAGAGTCCTCCAAGTGACATAGGGGAGGTTGAGTTCCTCAGCTGCATCCTCCTTTAATGTTCTTCCTTGTCCAGTGATGCTCATATCCAGTCAAAGGATGTTGAGGGTCATTCTCTTGTTTAGTTCTTTCAGTGTCTACTGTTACTTCTCTCCTTCTCTTCGGTGGAGCAATACCAACAAGAGGGTATATTTTCTCAACTGGTGTAGTCTTGTGGTATCCTGTCACTATAAGCATGGCTTCATTAGTAGCAATGACAACTTGTTTTGCCTGTGTGGATGTGTTCCATACTGGAGCAGCATTGCTGTAAAGACACTCAGAGCCAAAGTCAATGTATGAAGTTTGAATGGTTAAGTTCCCCATTTATAGTTTGTGACTTTCTTGATGATGTTGTTTCTCATATCAACTTTGACTTTGGTATTCAGGCAGAGCTGCTTAGAAGAGACTGACCTGTCAATAATCATGCCAAGGTATTTTGATGCTGAACAATGCTGTAATCAGTTCTATTGCCACATAACATCCAACTCAATCTTTGTATCTCGGTTATGAAGGTGGAAAGCATATACTTGAGTCTTGCTTGGATTAGGCTTCAAATGGTTGATGTTGTAATGCTATCCAAATTCTTCACATATTCCAGTAGGTTTTCCAGCTTAACTCATCAAAGTTTGGTTCTTGTATGGCCATTGCTGTGTCGTCCACAGATAAACAGTTTTATTTTGTCAGGAACTGGTTCATCATTTGTATATATAGTGTTGGGGCATCCCATTCTTCTGCAACCTCCATCTGCTGTTCTTTCCATTCATCATCACATAGAATCTCCAGTTCTGAAGGAAGCTGCCAATTACCCTAATAAGCTTGTTATCAATGGTAAGATTATTTATTTTACAGAGCAGAATCCTATGATTGACAGTATTTTACGCTGCAGTTAGGTCAATGAAAACCACTCCCATAATTAGCTTTCTTTCGAATAAATGTGCTGTGTAAGGTTAAGAATTTGGCCAAAACATTACCTACCTGGCCTGAAGCCTGCTTGTTTTTTCATGATCTTTTCATCAATAAATTTGGAAATATGACTGTGAATAATCCATTCCAGTGCCTTATAAAGGTGGAAAAGGAATGCCACTGGTTGGTAGCTTTTCAGGTCATCTGGGTCCTTACTAGGTTTTAATAAAGCAACAACTCTAGCCTATCTCCACAATTTAGGAACCTTAAGTTCATCTTTTGGAATAGTAGCTGTGTTAGCCTGTGGTTCAGGCATGTCAGAAAACAAAAACAATAAAATCTATTAAATTAACCTAATCAGAAAGGAAAGTGTCTTGATCTGATTATTACAAAGCTACATTAAGATCAAATTTTGATCTGATTACAAACCTATGTTCCATTTTGCTTGCACTAAACCAAGGGTTCTCAAACTATGGCCTGTGGGCCAGATCCAGCCATTTCATGTGGCCCACATCACCGCCATCAAAAGCGGACGTGGATAAATTTACAACAGCCATGGGTGCGTTTTATGGCAGTGTTTAGGGGGGGCACCAGTCCGGACTACTTGGCTGTCTGAGGGGGTATGGCCCACAGCTTTAAAAGGTTGAGAACCCCTGCACTAGATATACAACTTGTAAACTGAATCATAGTCCCTTATATAAGATGTGGGATGAGTAAATTTGGTCATATGAGAGAGCAAACATTTGAGACATAAAGTGTATTTGTATGCCAAAAGCATAGTTAAATTATGGGATATGATGTTGGATCAGTTTGGAAAAGTACTTTAATTCTTAGTTGCTGTTTTATTTTGAGATAGTACTTCAGATTATTGTTGCAATTCTTAAAACCTCCTTATTTGGTTAGATAAGAAGAAACAGACTGTAGAGGAAGCTGCTGGTGCTTTTGCTTGCTTGAAACCTTTATGATCAGATGGTAAATAAGTGTTATTTTTCTCTCCCTTGTAGCTACATTCTGCGGTGACCAGGATCCAAGTGCAGAGACCAGGTTTCAACTACACATTTGCCCATATCTGCATTCTAAATAATGACAAGTCATGCATAGTGGATGACATTGTGCATGTTCTGAAGGAACTGAAGGCTGCTCGTTTGTCTAATCAGACTAATTTTGCTATCACATATCCAATCACGCACTTAAAGGATGGCAGGGAGGTGTATAACGGACATCAGCTTGGCGGGGTCACCGTGCACAGCAAAGACCGGGTGAAGTCTGCCGAAGCTGTTCAGCTCACGTACTACTTGCAAGCAATCAACTCCCTGAACGACATGGTAGCAGAAAAATGGGAATCCAATTTTTGCGACACTGTTGAACTTTTCCAGAAATCCAACCAGAATGTCACAATGTATCCCTTCACATCATCGTCGCTTCAAGAAGATTTCCAAAAGACAAGTAGGGTGTCAGAACGTTACCTGACTACAAGCTTGGTCCTTATGGTAACCTTGGCCATGCTCTGCTGTTCCATGCAAGACTGTGTCCGCAGCAAACCCTGGCTTGGCCTCCTTGGGTTATTAACTGTGAGTCTGGCCACACTCACCACAGCTGGAATCATTAATCTGACTGGTGGGAAATACAATTCTACCTTCCTAGGAATTCCCTTCATCGTATTAGGTAACTGCCTCTTATTCTATTATTGCCATGAGTCTATTTAAAATGTTAGTCCATCTGAAGATATTCTTTCAAAGTGCCAATAATGGCAGATAATTTTTAAAGCATCCAGTGAGGGACTTGGAGGATACTTTCTGGCCCTATGGGAGCTCAAACTGGAAGAAAAGTTGAAGTTGCCTTTAACAGCTATACTTGTACTTCTTGAACCAACCAAAAATTCCAGTGCGTCCCTCTAATCAGACCAGCCTCACAAACAGAAATTCTGCTTGATGGCATTATAAGTCACTAAAAGTAGTGTGGTACTTTTGTTTTTGTTTTTCCATTACATTTAATTGGCTGGAACAAAAAGTATACCATTAGCAAAATGCAGTAGGAGTAGATAGATTTGTTAAAATAATTTTTCCCTTAAAAAAATAATTTGGGAACACTGCTTTCAGTTCTTCAAGTGATAATGTTGCAAACTGAGTCAAAGTTGCAAGAAAGTGTGGCTCTGGGTACTACAATGTCCCATCCACGTAGATGAAGGTTAAGCATTAATAACGATTCAGAATTAATATGTTCTTGCTTTGTAGTCAATAAATTCACAGATTGGGTTTCACTCCACCATTTCTAGTTATATCACATTGTATTCTACGTATGACTAAGAACACCCATTAGCACAGTAAGATTTAGAATCTTGGACATTTTAAACTTAAATAATAATTGTGTGCTGTCAGCTAATTCTGATTTATGGAGACCCTTTCCTGGGTTTTCTAGGTAGAGAGTGTTCAGAAGTGGTATACCATTCCCTTCTTGTTGAGGGACTCTGGGACTGTGGAGCTTGCCAAAGGCAAGTTGTGTTCCCAGAGGGCACAGTGGGGAATCAAACTCAGAATACCTTACCCACTAAGCCAGGGGTAGCCAACCTTTTTAAGTTGGGGGCCAGGTCACACTCCCTCAGACAGTTGAGGGGGGCAGTCTGGTGGTCCCCCCCCCCCGCCATTTACAGCTGCCATAAACGAGTCTGCAGCTGATTCCACTCATGGCAGCTAGAGCAAGGGTAGGGGCTAGATTATTGGTGCCATGGGTCAGATCTAGCCCGTGGGCCATAGGTTGCCTAACTCCTGCACTATGCTATCTAGCCAGTTTAACATGGGGCTTAATCCAATGCTGTTGCTGTTTAAAGTGGACCTCTTTGAAATGACTGGAAATTGTTACTTATAATTAATTTACATTCCCATGTGTTTCAGTAGCTATACTATGGACTAACATTAGATTTAGCCCAAGGAAAGGAACAAGAACTACTACATAACACTGTTTTGTTCACAGTTATGCATAATGTAGCATTAGCTTAGGGACTGAAGAGAGTGAAAGTGATGGGGGGTGGATCAAATGAATTTTTCTTTGTAGAGTGTGTGGCTGGCTTTGGTATTTGCCATCAAAGCAAAATATTGTCTACCTCCTGTTACTAAAACTTAAAGTATCAGTTGCCTTGGTGAATAACAGCAGACACACGGATACCATTTTCCCCTCATCCATAGCATACAATACACTATCATTATGTTCTTTTCGTAGTACATATTGCTTTTTAGCCTAGCTTTAACTTTAATCAGAATATGCCCTGAGAGCAATAATAAGTAGTCCTGGTTTGATTTTCAGTCTGGAATCATGGATTTATTTAATGCCTCACATAACAAAAGGAGGCTCTGCTGAACTGAAGATGTTTGCTTTAAAGCAAAGAAAAGAAGAAAGCACTGGCATCTCTGCAGCACAGATTATGCAAACTAATTCAGCTCTGAGAGACAGATTCTGGGACCAAGTAGCTGTTATGTCTCCTTGGAGATCTTGGGTGAGGGAATCTTTTTTGATGAAGGCAGTCCAGAGAACTATGAGTTACCGGGGTTGAATAACAGTAAGATGGAAGGTTCACTGGGAGGTCTCCTCTTCCATATCAGATCCATTCTGCAAAGGGTTCTACTAGGAAATGTGGAAGGCTGATATAAACAATAACAAATCACTGCTTTCAACTGCAGTGCTTCATATGATCTTTTGCACAAAGGAGTTATTTCACAAGTAAAGGGACTGCATTTCACAATGGTGGAAATACCCTCATTAATGAAAAGACCTTCTGGATTAACTTGTCTGTAATGAAAAATGGAAGATTCCATCTGGAAAAATAAAAGTCTTTGCTCTCTAGAGTTGAATTAAGTCCTGCTTCTAATACTGTAATATATGCCAGTGAATTAACATATGCAAATTATGCCATTTTCCCTGGGAGGAAGGCAACAGCTATAACAATTAGAGAAGGCAAAAGAAACAGTTAAGAGATATTTTGAAGAACTGAGTCTATAAAAATCATTTGTCTTGGGTATAGGATTTCCTGGACCAGACAGGGAAGGAGGTTTGGGTGATGTCACGTTTGTTTGTTTTTGTTCCCTAATCAATATTTTTAGAAGTAACATAATTTAATACTGTTTTATTCATAAATGCTGAAGAAAGACAGCAAGAAGTAGCACTTCTTTTTTTTTCAGCATTACTTTTTTGCAGAATGCTCAACACATTGATTTATAAGAGGCTTTGCAAGTGAAATTTAATTCCCAGTGCTTGCTTCTGTTTTAGCATAAACGAATTCATGCTGCTTTATCAAATCTTCTTTCCATGTTATACATTTCTCAGGTGGATTTTCTGATTTAAGCGAGTACATTCAAACTGAACATTAGTCCCACTAAGATGGGCACACGTGATATGTGTGGCCCACTTGTGTATTCTCAGTCAGAAAATGGTACAGATCCATTTTTAGTACTATCCATCCTGCAAGCAGAGCAGGTTTAAGGAAGGTGGGACAATCTAAATTGAAGGTAAATATTGTTTTACTCCATTTCAAAATTGCATGCATAATGTAAAACACCTCCAGGACACTTCTAGAGTGTGTTTCGCCTGGGACAGATATTTTGCCCTTCACCATAAATTAGATTATGTGTTACGTTGCAAAGCCTTAATCAAAATCAAAATTACAAAATTACATTTTTGGCTGTAGATCAGTATGACCAATGAGTTGTGATCCAAAAAAGTAACTTTCTGAAACTCTGGCAAAAATTAAACATAAAACCATATTCTCCAGTCATAAATACAGTTTACGTGAGAATAAGAACAATATTCACTGCAGGAATTAAATGTACACTTCCAACAATAGAGTTATTTTTGAAGTGATAGTTAAAAGAATCAAAACACCTGTTGCCTAAGGGCAACTTTTCACATTTTAATTGACTGCCAGTGACTCTCTTCTGATGTTTACTTTTCAGTGGGTTACAACTGACTGTAACAGTCTTTACATATCGAGCATCCCATTGTTCAACAACAGATAGAAACATTTTTTTTCTCAACACAAATGGGTTTCAAGCAGGTAATTCAACTCTAAATAATTGTCAGGAAAAAATTGCTCAGTTCATCTGAATCCTTCCAACAGTTGGCGTGACTTAATAAAAGTGACAAAAACTAGTCTTCAGAGTGAAGGACTGACATACTGCATAGTCTAAGAACCATTAATGAGAATCAGTTCACTTTGGGAAATACATTTATCACTCTTACAAAATGTAATGTTTGGTACTAGTTTCAAGATGTGATGTAAAGGCTGAAATTGTATTGCGCAGTTAAGCAAAAGCCATAAAATTTAGCAGCAAACTGATATAAGAAAAAAACTTCACTAGTGTCATCTGTTCCATATTGAATTGCAAGAAGTGCAGTGCAATGGACTATGTCTACAGAAATGTTTTAAATTAGGGAAATCAAGGGAACCATTTACAGCATTGTTCAGCAAATGAATACCTCACTGTAACATTGACAGGACACCCTTTTAAGCAGCACTGGCTGAATACCAAAGCCAAAGTTAGCACAAGAAACAACATTATCAGGAAACTCACAAACTAAAAATGGGGAACTCAACTATCCATGCTGCATATATCAGCATTGGCGCTGAGTGTCTCCACAACAGAGTATGCTGCTCCAGTATACTCAAGTGGGGGCTGCTGGCAGACGACAACAAGCTGTGTGGATGTGAAGAGATACAGAATCCAGCTCATTTATTGGTCTTCTGATTACTGCCAGAAACATGAACCAATGAGGACTTAAGTTTGACCAACAATAAAGCCAAGAAGGTGGCATCATTTTGGCAGTCCAAGGTTTGATCGGGACACAAAAGAAGATGAAGAACTTAGGGGAATTTGCCACTGAGTGATATAGTTCTGCATAACTATGTAACACAGTTTAAGCCAAAGAGTTAGCTGTTTATTTTAAGTCTCTAGTGAGGATTCAATGCTCTTAACTCTATGTCCTTATTCAAACAGCTCCAACTGTTAAATAACCCTGTATGAGTTGTCCCTAATACAGTAATTTGTTTCCCTTTCTAAGGATACCTTCATATTTACAGCTAGAGCTCAAAAAACAAAATAGTGCTTGGAAAAGTTACTTCAGGTCGGAGTTATAGCTCCCAGAATCCCACAGCCACATGGCACACTGGCTAGAGAATTCTGTAAACTATAATCCACAAAAGTAAATTTCTATTTAATTTTTGAGTCCTAGGTATGTATATGAAGGTATCCTTACTATATATGTGCACGTTGAATGCATAGACCTCAAATGTGGGGTGTGCATAACATTAGAGATGGAGTTTGTTTTCAAAGCACATTCATGTCTGAATCCACTAGCCCTGTAAAGAAGAAAAAATGAAGAAGAAGAAAGGGAGAGGAAAGAAAAGATTGAAAACAAATAGCTTCGGCAGTTTGATTTTAAAAGATTTTGCCTTTTATCTGGTTATGTTCCTTGTTTCTATCCTCATTTCCAAGCCAGCATCAAATATATAGACAAAGTGGGATGGGTGGTCCAGAGAGAATAGCCAGTGGGGTAATAAATGAGAAGTAGGCAGTAGCTTGAATAATAGAAAAGAAACAAATGGTTCAGTGTTCTTTGTTGTGACTTGTGAGAAGAATCCCACATTTATCATTTTCTGCATTGGTGTTCAGATGATGAAAGAATTATGGCCTATGTTGCCAAGCATACCAAATTCAGACAGAAATGATCCTTCAATATTCTTTCCCCTACCTGTGTGATATGTTTAGATCCCGTATATAAAGAACATTCTGTATGTTCAGAAAATAGCAAATTAGCACTTTGTCTGAGTACTCCATGACAGAATGAGTGCCCGTCTCTGTCCCAGCTCTTGCCAACCTAGCAGTTTGAAAGCAAGAAATTGCAAGCAGATAAATAGGGACCACTTCAATGGGAAAAGATCTTGGGGACATGAAAGGAGCCTCAGTCAGGTGTTCCCTGAGCACAGTTCTCTCAGCAAAAATATTTTAAACCTAGAAAGCACTTTTGTGAGTTTCTGACACAATTTTAAAAAAGTACTTTGTCCAGAAAGCAAATCAATTTTATATCCATATTATATTAGAGCCTGTCCAGACAAGCATGCAGTTCACTATTAGGCTCACTATTGGTGCTGGTCTGTTCAAATTACACACATGTTTTCATATAAAGCACTCTATGCTTCCCCTTTTAACATTCTTTGACTCCTTTCTGAGACAGTGCTAGATCTTTATTCTTTTCAGACTCCTCCTGATTATTCTGTTTTGTATCCTGAGCTTTATTCACACCAAAATAACCCTATGGGTGATGGTATCTGAGGTGACAACCATGCAACATATACAGTAGGTTGTCACATTTGAATGGATGATGGAGAAACTCATTTATTTTCCTACATGTTCTTCTCTAATTAAAACTGTATGCCACTAAGTCCATTTTTATTTCTGGCAGACATTTTCAGGTTTTTGTAGGTAGAAAATACATGAAAATAGCTATTCATTCTCTTCTTCTAGGGACACCCTGGGACTGTGCAGTTTGCCCAGGTCCATACAGGTTGGTTCTCTCTGGACACATAGTGGGAAGTTAAACTCTCAGCCTCTGGCTCCATAGCCATATAACAAATCCAGTGCAAGTCTAGATATACTGGAGGTGCCCTTTGGTACTTGTATCTGATGCAACACAACACCGATTAGCCAGAAAGAAAATTCATATGATCAGCAGAACTAATCAATGGGAAATTGTTGATGACAGCCTATATGTATAAATATAAAATATTTTGTGTACCATGTTAGGCATATGCCTTGCTGTAGCACTCTGCCACATATTTTACAAACAAAAGGAAAATTATTGTGGTCTGGTGAATGTTAGCTGTAAAAAAAAGATGGGTACGAGACAGGAAGGGGAATGGCAACAATCAAATGGGATAGATTGGAGTATTCTGGAGTACTGTCTAGACAGTCATTGTGGGAGAAAAGAAATCTCCACTGTGAACAGAAGGATCACTCACTTGAGAGGTAAACTAGATCACAATGAAGATAAGAACCTTTTCAGCACGAAAAAGACAGCTCCCAATTCCCACATCTGGACAAGTACTTAGTTGCCTTGGGGGAAATTATTATCATAATTGCTTCTCAGGCTAATCCTTGTTGCTTTCAATGACGTCAAAAGTAACAAGAAGTGAGGTGTTGCCAGCGATTCTGGAGGTTTATTGCCACAAAGAAGCAATAGGCTTGAGCTGGGTGGACCAGTATGACTCAGTGTAAGGCAAATTCTTCTACTCTACTTACTACTGCTATTGCTTATGACACAGTAAAAGCTGAACAGTTGTACAAGTCTCCAATATACGATATTATCTTATGGAAGCAGATATAAGACTGGAATGTGCGGCTGCCTAATTGCTCGAGAAGTTGTATGTTCCTGGGTACTTATTTCCTTGTTTTTATTCTGTTATTTATTTATTTATTTATTTATTGAATTTATTACCCCGCCCCACTCGGGAGAACATGTTTGCCCTCTCTCTTCTAAGAGGCAGGCAACATGAAGTGCCTTGCTTGATCAAATGTTGTTTGATTTGCACACAGGGGTGGGGTGGAGCTATTGTTTCCAGGATCTCACTTTGCCAGGGACGCCCAAACTTTTGAGGCCACAGGCTGGTCACATGGCCCAGCAGGCCAGTGATGTGGTTTCTCTCACCAGAAGTGGAAGTAAAACATGCCTTGCAATCTGTTTTGCAACAGGATGAGATAGATTTTTAAGTTTCCATTTTCTCTGCTTAAGGAAGGGGTGCGCAGACTACAGCCCATGGGTCAGATCCAGCCCCCAGCATCAATTCATCCAACCCTTGCTGCTCCTGGAAGTGGAAGTAAAACATGCCCATATGGGTGTATGGGCCGGATGAATTGGTGTCGGGGGCCAGATCCAGCCCACAGGCCATAGTTTGGGCACCTCTACACTACGCAGTGGTCAAAGTGCCCTTGGCTTCACTCAATGGTGACAGTTTTATGCCAAAGAAAGAGACCCTCACTGGTAAATGTGTAACAAGCACAGTGTTTAGTTTGTTCTCTAATTCTGCGTTTTGGACTTTGTATTTGACTCTCATTCAAATCCAAATTTGGATGAAAAAATCCAGATATGGATACCTTTCCTTTGATTATCATCAGAAACCAGCAAAGAGTTATAATATTTTTCCTGTTTGTCAGAAGAAGATAAACTTTTCAGGCAAAAATTTCCTTAGAGCAAACTGTGTCCCCCAAAATTTAGGAAAAATGGTGAAATGAGTGCTGTTAAATTATTATTATTATTATTATTATTATTATTATTATTATTATTATTATTATTATTATTATTATTATTATCATCATCATCATCATCATCATCATCATCATCATCATCATCATCATCATCAGAAAAAATAAAATAAAATTACCAATATCTTCTTGGAGGTATAATGGCATGGAATTTAAATGATTATTCCCTTTTTCTCAAAAAGGTTAAGTTTTCTAGATTTTAGAGGATTGGGTACAAGGAGATTTGTACAAGTAGATTTTATAAGTTTTCCATAAAAATGAAGCTCATTTATGAGTAATTTCTATGAAAATGACATATTGAATAGTGTTCTAACTGGGGAAGTAGTATTTCCCCTTACCACTTATGGCTTGGCATTCTAGTGGCAATTTATATAAAAGTGGAATACTGTATATCATAGAAGCATCCTTAAGTGTGAAACCTAAAAAATTTCAGAGGGGCAGATGCAGAGGGTAAGGTGTTACTATGAAATGAAAAATGTTTGTGTTTGTTTTCTTTTCAGTTGGTCGCAAAGTCTTAGAAAGTGCAAAAGATAAAGGATAGATGTAGAATATAGAGAGGCAGAGGGGGAAATGCATATCAGAATCCTGCATTTTTCATGCATCCTTCCAATGCTATATCATCCTAAAAACTATACTAAACCAATATTAGTATTCTTTATTTTAGAAGATAAAATGAAGAGGGAAAACACCTCCTCCCCCCCCCCCAAAAAAAAACCCCACACACCTGAATCAGTCCAGTGATATATAGTGGAGTATCTGTGTTAGTCTGTATCGACACGTATAGTAAAATTCTCTGAGGGACCAAGTTATAGTTCTTGAAAGGTCACACTGAAATTAATCTATTTATCTTTAAAATGCAACAAGTCTTAGTTTTTTGTATTTGCAATAAAACCAGCTTCATTCCTGCAAATCATTGGGACTGGAAAATCCCAGTAGAAGTATTTTCCAATCCCAAAATTTTGCAGGAATGAAGTTGAAATAATATACAGTACTGGAGGTTGTATTGCAAATACAAAAACAAAGATTTGTTGCATTTTAAAGATAAAATAGATTAATTTCAGTGTGAGCTTTCGTGGACTACAACCTGGTCCCTCAGTAGAAGTATTGGGGTACACAGAAAGAGCCTCCTCGAAGATTGTGGTATGTTTGAACCACAATCGGGCGTACCCTGGTAACGGCAACCTTGTGTTGCCGGCTAATCTTTCTCAAACTAGGTCAGGCGAAAGGAACTGCAGAATGAACTCTCCGAAAGGTGCCTTCATTTTGGCAGTTTCATGTCTGGCCTAGACATGGAAGAAGAAGTAGAAGTATTCATTATTATTGGATGTCAGACCTGGGAATGGCAAAAAAATACAACCGTTCTTTTCCCTCCCTCTTTCCTACCTTGGTGTTTTCCTTTCATAGAGAGTTTGGGTAAAAGAATAACAGTTCTCCAAGACACTGCATTTGTAGCTATCTCAATTTAAACAGCTAGCAAATCTTAGGGAATGTTCTCATTCAAATTGCTTTGGAGGAATATGGACAAAATCAGTCTGAATCCACTTTGTTTGGCTCAGAATTTGGGGTTCATCCCTATCAGAAGCATGCCACTGGTACATGTTATGCCAAAGAAAGAGGACAACCTCTTCCTTTCGGCTGGAGCCAGGCAAGCTGTTGTTACTGCAAGTGAGGGACAGACTTCATTTATGAAGAGTGCTTTTTCTGGATAAATACCTACTTCTCTATCATAAATTGCTAGCTCTGCTAAACCAACAAGGAGTAGAAGAATAAGATGGATAGGAAAGATCAGGCAGAGAACATAGATCACAGAAATGTAGTTTATGGAGGCAGGGACGTGAAGATAGTGTGAACTGACAGTTGTATATAAATATCCTATAACAAATGGGCAGCACTTAAGCCTCATATACCCACAAAACCTTCCATACTGTTGTTGTTTTTTTAGTTTCCCACTAGCCCCTTTACTTGCACTGTCACCACTGTAGAAAAAACAGCACTGCTATTTTCTCCTGGTGCTTAGCCAATTCTAGTGACTTGCAATAAGCTGCTACTAGTGTAGGCACAGGACTGTGGTGGCTTCATAGTTAAGACACTGAACTTGATGGCTGGATGGTCTGTGGTTCAGCTGTTCAAGATCCAAGTGCTGCAGGACTGAGTGAGCTCCCGTCTCTGTCCCAGCTCCCACCAACCTAGCAGATCAAAAGCAAGAAATTGCAAGTGGATAAATATGTACCGCTTTGTAGGGAAGGTAACAGCATTCTGTGCACTCTGGCATCTAGTCATGGCTGCCACATGACAAAAGAAAATGTCTGCAGATGCAGACAGCACTGGCTTTTTGGCTGTAAATGGAGATGAGCAAAGCACCCTAGAGCAGTGGTGGCTAACCTTGGCATTCCATGTTTTCTTGAACTTCAATTCCCAGAAGCCCTGGTCAGCAGGAGTGCTGACTTGGGCGTCTGGTAATTGAAATCCAAGAACCCCTGGAGTGCCAGGGTTAGCCATCACTGCCCTAGAGCAACTGTGGTGGCTCAAGTGGTTAAGACGCTGAACTTCATGACTGGAAGGTGGGCAGGTCAGCAGTTAGAGACCCAGTATGGCATGTTGGAATGAGCTGCCATCTCTGTCCCAGCTTCTGCCAACCTAGCAGTTTGAAAGCAAGAAATTGCAAGTAGATAAATAGGGATGACTTCAGTGGGAAGGTAAACAGCATTCCATGCACTCCGGTGTCTAGGCATGCCTCCCACATGTCCACAGAAATGTCTGCAGACGCAGGCAGCACTGGCTCTTTGTCTGTAAATAGAGATGAACACTGAACCCTAAAGTCTGATACAACTGGCTTTCAAGCAAGGACATCCTTTACCATTAGTATAGACCCATTTGAATCAATGGAACTAATGCAGGAAATGACTCGTCAAACCCTTACTGATTCAATGAGACTATTTTAGTGCAACTTACTATGCTAAGCAGCAGGATTTCAGTCATTGAATGCCACTGCAGTTATTACAGCATCTCAGTGAAAATATCAGTGACTCCAGCCCTCTGACTAAGGAAATTGTCCAAATGTCTCTTGACAGATGAATGGAAAAGGGTGCAGGGTGGGCAGACGAATCCGTCTTGCTAACAGCAGAATAGGGAGCCTGGTCTCATTCCCAAACATGCCGCCAGCGCAGGCAAGAGAACTGTTCTCGTGAAGCAAGTTTTTGCTCATTCAACAAAGCAGACCTTTTTTTTGGGGGGGGGGATCCTGCTCATTAAGCGACTTACTCACTAAGCGAGATGCTCATTATGCGAGGTATTACTGTAGTAAGTTGCACACCCTCATTGTCCCTTAGTATTCCTGCTAGATTTCAAGCGTCTAGACTTCACTGTCTCAGAGCAATTGTAGAGACAGACAGACAGGCACTATAGAAAAGTCTTAATAAGTCTCTTTCCCTCAGAATGTGATCATCACACACACAGCCTCCTTTCCATCCTATTTGTTCTATTAATGATTTCATTTCCCACCTTGTTTCTTCTTGGAATCCTAGGAGCAATCTTCTCACTTGGTTTAGATCCCTTGTATTACTTTTGTTCTATGGCTTTACAGTACTATCATTTGCTCCTATGTTCTGTCATATTGTCCTCTCAGCAGTATTCATTCTCTGCCTTACAGTATTCCATATTCAGTAATACCTCATATAACATTAGTATCGAATAACACGAAAATCGCATAATATTAAGGAATCTGGGGGGAAGAATTGCATCGGATAACATTAAGATCCTATGGGATGCTTCAGATAACAACCGCTAAAGCCTGTGTGGTTACAATGTATCTCTATGGATCCCATAGGATTTTAACATGCATCAGATAACACTAAAAATAGTATAACACCAAGACTTGTGGAATCAGGTTTTAGTGTTATCTGAGGTTTTACTGTATTAAGCTCCATGCCCCAGGACAGGATATTTTAGTCACGAACTATGCTTTGTTGCAGAATATACAGAGAATAATACTTACAATGTAACCATTATATGACAATAATAGTAAAACAATTTCAGCATCTTGCATGCATGGTTTTGTTTTGACAAATGTTAAATTTGTTATTTACAGACAAAAAAAAGATAGAAATTGTCTGTTAAATGTTTTGTTTTTGCCACTGAAGTATTTTTTCATCTCAGCCTTTGTGATCTACTTAGATTGAAATGAAATGCTATTTTTAAGTGAACTATGATGCCAAAAGGAAATATAAATAATTTGTCTTCAGTAGGTTGGCCGCATTGTTTTGGTGCTAGGATTCTCAGTGGAGTTCTCCAGCTAATCCAGTCATGCTGGCCACCAAACTACTAACCCTCAGTAAAATGAGATTAAAATGCATTCAAAAGATGCTCGTAGTTCCCTTAGTGTAAGGTGAAGGATGATGTCTGTTCTGGTGACTGCCAGTTTTTGCTGAGACCCACAAAACTCAGCTCATCCTCTTTCCCCCTCTTGTTCCCTATTCTCTGCTTCCTGAGTTTTCCCAGTCATTTCTCTATTCACAATCAGTACTCCTCTCCTGTCAGCTTTCTTGTTGCTGTCACAGACCACTCCTGGAGAGATAAGCACACTTACCTTTCAACCTGACAAGGTCCAAAGTGACTGGCACAAAATTATTCACAGAGATTTAAAATGCTGAAAGATTATTTCTTTGTCTATGAGGAGCTCTGTCTGCAATTTCAGATCCTTCTGGATTACTGTTTGTGGTGTCAGAGAAAAACTTATAGGGTCATTTCTCAAGTGTACGTGTTTGCTCAATCGACATTATCACATTTACCTAGAGATCATGTCGCAAAATATTGCTGCTGGAAAATAGGATATTTTCACCATGGGAATTGATTGACTGGCTGCCTGGCTGGCTGGTTGGTTTTTCAGAGCTTATGCTCTTTCCTACTAGTATTTTCATACCATATAAAACAATGTGAAATAGAATAAAATTTCAACACATATTGTTATATAAAAAGGAGAAAAGTATAATAAAGGTTCATTAAATACATGCTGCAAATATCTGTCTAAAAAGAAAAGGTATTTGCTGAACAACAGACTGAGAGAGGGTACTAATTTGCTGGGGCAAAGAAACCAAAATTTAAGTGCATATTTTTCTTGTCCCCATCAATTATACTTCTATGTAGTTGAGGTGGCAAGAATTAACCTATGACCATTAAAAATAGGGATTTGTGCATCCACCTTAACATTCCTGTAATCCAGGGGTCCTCAAATTTTTTAAGCCGGGGGCCAGGTCATGCTCCCTCATACTGTTGAGGTGTTGGACTGGTGGTCCCACCATCACCACCGGCACTGAAGGCAGCAGCAGTGACCACCCTGAGCCCACCACACACCCCAAAGCCCCCCTATCCCCCCCCCACTGCTCCCCTGCTTACTGACCTGGAGGAGCTGCATCATGTGGGTAAAGGAAACACACCCATGGCCACCAGAAACACCCCTGTCGCCACCAGAAATGCCGCCTCAATCCTTGTCTCCTCCACTTGACTTGGCGTGTCCCTAATGGCTTTCCAGACCAGGGTAGATGTTGTGAGCCTTACAATATCTGCCCTGCTATGAAGCACCATTAGGGACACTACAAGCCAAGTGGAGGAGACAAGGATTGAGATGGCAACGGAGGAAGCAGTACCTGGAGTGAGGGCCTTGGTTGAATGATTTAGGGCCCTGGGCCAGACCCAGCCTATGGGCTGTAGGTTGAGGAGCCCTCCTATAATCTACGCAGAAAACACAAGCTTAGATTTAATTGCCCTATATGCCATGCTCTGTTGTATCTACAGTAGGGCTTTTCCAGAACTTCCACAAGAAGTTTATCAGTGTTTTTGTTTTTTAAAAAACAGACAATCTCCAGCATATGCAAGAACCGGTTTGATCATGAGAGCTCTGCAGGTAGACTTTATGCTTCACCCACACATTCATGATACTGACCATATTCTGCCATCTCACATCTTGCAGTTGCTCACACCATAAAATGCACTTGCATTTTTCCCAGCTCTTTAACACATACCCTAGTCATTTTTCTCTGCAGTAGTACCCATCCTTCCTTTCATACATACTACCTCTCTTGTGCAATACACCAATTAGTAACTCCCCTGTCTTTCTCACAAACATAGGCACATACAGAAGATTTTCTTCGTATATCCTCACCCTATATACAGCAGCATCAAAATATTGTACAGTCTATTTGAATAATATATGCACTCCTGTTTATGTATAAACATAGATATGCAGAGCACAAGTACTGTAGTCTGTTTCAACCAACCAACCAACCACCTAATAACAGAGAGACATAAAAGAAACTGCCCTCCTTGCATAGCTATTATAACTACAACTTGCTTTATCCAATTACTGCCATTTTATGTCAAAGAATATCCTGCTTCAATAACCTGCCATTTGTTTGTGACTCGTTGATTGGAATGGTAGGGATGGCTGATCACTGAAGGAGAGCCCTACTAAGGTACTTTGTTTATTGTTTTTTAACATGACCTGAAATTCCAAAGTATGGGTGTAGGGGCAGTGAAGAAGGGGTGTAGTTTGGGAATATAATTCATACAAACAAATATCTAAATTACTGTAACTCAGCTGTTCTCTACCAGCTGTCTGTAAAATTTGGTGAGATGGTGGCCCTTAACAAGTTGACTTCCACACCCAGTTTCACATCATTAAAACTGATTTTCCTGATTGATTTTGAGCCATGTTTTCAGGTTTCTATAATGGTGGAACACAAGCAAATTAAAATTCCTTAAGGATTTCAGCTGCTCTTCTTTATCCATTATTCCGTTGAGTTTGTACACTCCCCTCCTCCTTGCTGCCTGCAGGTTTATGGAACGTTTGAGGTGTGTCAGCCGTGTCACGTCTTACAATTTTGCAAACAGGATAATGCAGCTGACAGCCTCCTAGATGAAACTATCTCCTGATTTCTGGCCCTTAGGGAATTGATAAAACACTAAAGTGGGTTACAGACAAATTTTACAAACACAACAACAAGTGTTTAGTAGTATTCTCCCTTAAGAGAATAGTCTGGATAAGCCCTTAGTCAATTAAAAATCTTATTTATGCTGTAAACTAATTCAGTGCTAACAGTACTATTGGGAATCATATGTGGGAGGTGTATGTTTGTTGACTAAAATGTATTTACATTCCTAATCTTCCAAGGCTTGGAGAAAATAGTTTTATCTAAAAATATCGAAAAGGCAGCACATAACAAAAGTCAATGAAAACATAACAGATAGACAACCACAATAATTCCATGTTCCTCCTGGACCATTAAAGGTTACTCAATGCTCTATTGGCATGAACTTTATGCACACAAATCTGAAGAGAAGTTATATATTCCATGATATTAGGGGATTGGCTCCCTTTAGCACATGTGGAGAACCTCCTATGCCAGAGCTGAATGTTACCATTTCAAAGCACTTTAACTATTGTTTTGCCTAAACCAGTTGGCTTTGGAATGTTGCCCCATTGCCAATAGTCACATATACCTTGAATTTTTATTTGAACTTAGTTATAAAAAAAAGTAAGACTACTTCTGAGAATTTCAGATATGGTTTTGTCACATTGAATGATTTGACACTTTTTTGTTTGTTTGTTTTGTGTTCCCATTTTTTAGGGACATGTTTGTGTCATTCAGTGTGACAAAACCATATCTGAAATTCTCAGAAGTGGTCTTACATTTCTTTTTATAATTAAATTCAAATAAAAATTCGAGGTATATGTGACTATTAGCAATGTGGCAACATTCCAAAGTCAACTGGTGTAGGCAAAACACCTGGTTAAGGTTTTTTATTGGGAATTTTGTTACATTCCACTAGGAAAAGCTTCACCTTACAACTCAAGCTAGCTAATGTAGTCCATTTACCTGTATCTTTATCTTTAAACAACTGATATTTTTTTAAAAATGTACAATCAGCATTTTGCACACAAGTACAGTTTGAAAACAAGAAATTGCAAGTAGATAAATAAGTACCACTACAGCGGGAATGTAACAGTGTTCCATATGCTTCAGTGTCTAGTCATGCCTGACACATGACCACGAAAATGTCTTTAGACGCAGACAGTGCTGTCTCTTTGGCTGTAAATGGAGATGAGTACCACACCCTAGAGTCTGATACAACTGGCTTTTGAGCAAGGTCAACCTTTACTTTTACCTTACAGGATTTTATATAAGCAAGGTTGATTCTTCCTTGGAGTCACTTCCTGTGTTACAAAGCAAATTAGTGTTATATTTACCTCCTAACCTTTGCCTCAAGGATTCAGGATGATTACGTGAAATGAATGCATTTTATTTTTTTGCAACAGTCATGGCAAGTAGATTAGTTTGGCACAGCTTGATTCTCTCAGGAACACCTACTAAGTTTCATGACTATGAAGATTTGAACCCAGATCTCAATGGTACAAAGCCAACAGCCTAGCTGTTACAGGGCTTTGGCATCTGTTACTTTAGCAAAACCTTCTGAAATAGCTTCTAAAGGATTTCTCTGATTTAAATGCTGAAATAGATAATCATTTCTGTGTGACATTTTCAGAGATAGGAGCACCTAACGAAACCACACTAGGTTCTTTACATTGAAATTAGAAAAGCTACCCATTCTATACCTTGTCTAAAGTACCCATGCAAATCTTCTCCCTTGATCAAATACAAGAAAAACCACCCTAAAAATAGGGGGAAATGAAACCTCCTAGCAGGAATCTGAAATGTGTCTTCCTTCCCAAGCTCCACTAGAGTTGCCTAGCAACTCACTTCTTTTCCTTGTTCCATGTTGCTTACCCATTTGTTAGGGAACAACATATGTCTCCAAACCTTAGGCATTTTATGGTCTCATCCATCTCAGCTGCAGTGTCCTATCCCAACTTTCTGTCTATATATCCATTAACATGGCAACTGACCCATATCATCATCTAGAGTTCATGAATACTATATACCTCCAAAACATATTTCAGTTACATTAAGTCAGGAGTGCAGTTATGACTAGAGATCAAAAGAATGCCAGCAAGGATGAGAAGCAGAACATTTCCTATTCCTCCCTGTCTGAATGTGGGTCTGTTACAGATTCGGACCTGTACCATGTTGCATGCAAGTGGGATCCTGGCCTCATTGACAGGGGAAGCACATGTGTTCTTGATTTGCAGAATACACCCTAAACTTTGGAAAGAAAAAAACCTTCCTTTCCTGTAAAACCTGGAAGAAAATTGTGTTAATGCACATCTTGCTTTGTACTTTTTATGTTGCAAGTGAAGATAAAAATTGGTACGATATGGCTGGGCAGAGTAAAAGCAAATAATATAACCCATATTCTTTTGACAGAGCAGTGGCAAGCAATGATAGCCTACTAATCCAATCGCATCAGAGGACATTTTGCTTGAATGAGAAGCTGGGAAAATTCACATTTAGTACATATATACAAGCAGGAAGGTATTCTCTTCATAATCATCACTCCTGTAGAGAAAACAAGGATGGAGGATGTGGAGTCAGGCAGACTCCTTCAACTGTGCTGCTGCTACTGTGTAGGGCTCCATGGTTGAGCAGAAAAACAAAGGAATATTAGCTCTATTATGTCTACAATCCTGTGTATATGTAATTAAAAGTAAGCTTCGTTTAACTCAGTAGAACTTATTTCTGAGATAATATGCATACAATTACATTGCAAGGGGCAGAGATTCTACTTTACCCCAAATATTCCCATTCTAACTTTCTGTGGTTTGTGAACTACAAGGAAGTTTCCAAATGCTTTAGCTGAATTCAATCAAACAAAGCAGTCATTTGGAAATTGTTTAAAGTTGTTTACTGTATAATACGGAATGCCCCCACAAAATATATGTGGAATGCCTCCACATATGCCATATATATGAGATGTGGAAAGGAGATCGTAGAAGAAGTTGATTCATATGTATACCTTGGGCAAGAGGTTAACCTAAGGCACAATCTAACAAAATAAATTTTGAGAAGAAGGAAAGCAACATGGGCAGCTTTTAATAACATAAAGGATGTGCTTAATGAAGCAAAAACAAGAAAATTATGGTCTTAACTCATCAACACCACCATTCTGCCTGCTTTATTATATGGCAGTGAAACATGTGCACCTACAAAAGCTGACATTTAAAAATTGATGTAACACAAAGAGCAATTGAGAAACGGATGCAACGCATACGATGGGTTAACTGAATATCAAATGAAGAACTGCGTATAAGATCAGGTGCAAAACAAGCATCAACATTGATTGAGTTTGCAAGACATCAGTGGACGGGGCATGTGTGCCACTTCAAAGATTGCAAGTGGATGAAAGCTATCACAGAATGGATACTACTTGACATAAAGTGACCACTAGGAAGGCCAGAAACCAGATGGGAAGACCAGTTCAGAGCAACGTTCCCAAGGCCCTGGATATGACTGACATGGAATCAGAAACAGTGAATGATGATGCTTCAATCCACCACGTCAATCTGACGTGTGAAACATGGATCAACCAAGTAAGCAACTGTTATTCACACCATAAGCCATTTGTCTACAATAACAGTTCACATTGATTCCATGTTGGCTTTCTTTGTTAGACAGGTTACCACAGAGAGCATTCTTTATTTGTACAAAAAGTCTAGAGTACTGTAGCTGCAGAGAGAAAGATGGCAAGGAGCACAAATATGTGTGTCACTGTAAATAACTCCTGTACTGGCTTATAAAGGTTAGGAATGGGAAATATTTTGCTCATGTGTTTGTAAATATATGTAGAGGGTATAGCAGCTACAGTAAGTAAATTATTTCCACATGCTAGGTCTAATCCACCTCCTACTGAACAATACAATATGTCAGTGGTGGACAACTTCAATGAGTTAAGAGACAGTTTTCAGAAGACTACAAAGACCACCAGAAATATGAGGGAGAGAAGATACAAAACAGCTGAAAATCTATTTCTGACATTGAAAAATGGTTACCCTTTGGTGCTCTACTGTAGCAGGGCCTTTTGATTTCTTTGAAGAGATTTATTGGCGGCTTGGATATAAAGTGTGATATAGAGTTGCCATATTACATGGCTGGATAGGCTTTGCCAGGGTTTTAGATATACAATACACACCACTACCATTTAGCCCAGGGGTTGGCAACCTACGGCCCATGGGCCAAATCCAGACCATAGTGCCAATTCATCTGGCCCACGCCCTTGCTCCAGCTGCCACCGCCATCGGAAGTGGCTGCGGTTATGACGGCTGAAGACGTGTTTACAGCCGTGGATGCATTTATGGCAGCATTTACAGCAAGGGGGCCACCAGTCCAGCCCCCTCGTGTGAGGGGGCATGACCCAGTCCCCAACTTTAAAAGGTTGCTGACCCCTGATTTAGCCCATCAACTAGGCTAAGCTTCCATTTGTAAAGGAAATGTCAGCCTCCAGCCCTTATAAAACTGAAGATACAAGGCAAAACATGCGGTCACCATTTTACCCTATTATCTGGAAGGAAACTAGCCTTTCCTTTTGACTAGCCAATGAGTAAAGGCATCCAGAGTTTGATTGGGCTTCATAGAGATTATATAAACTCAAAACTCTGCAAAGTTGTTACAGTTGTGGAGAATGGAGATGGTTTATCCCTAGCTAGTTTGCAAATCTCTGGAATCTGTTTGCAGAGATGCCTCCAGAAAGAGCTCAGTAAAAGTTATTTGGAGGAATTCCAGCTGTGGGATTGAAGTCTTTGTGCATTCCCCAAGCCCCTGCTGATACTATGCTAGTGTGTGAGTATTAGGTAGCTTATCTAGCATTTTTCTGGTGTGTTTCTCTGCACTGCGACAGCCCTAAACTCTACTTGAGTGTTTGCTGTAAATAATGTTGGTGCCTTTTTGAACTTTTGCCTCCTTTTTTTTACCGTCTTTAATAAAATATTTGAGAATTTTCCATTCAATGGGTTCATGGCTCAAAGGGTTTGTGGTACCGATGTACCATCTTGCCTCAGCCAGCTACCATGAACTGCTGGCATTTTGTGGGTGTGATGGCAGTTCTACCTTGCAGGTATGGCTAAGAGTTTGATTACATCACCTTGCAGGTTTTTATTAGAATTCCCTAAAAGAACTGCTTAGTGGGGTGAGATTAAAGTGTTAGGAGATACTGGGGCCAGGCAGGTTCCCTAGCCAGGACCAAACACAGGACTCAACAGGGTCCTGTGACTGTGGTTAAAGAGGGAATCCATAAGCAAATAAATCCATCCCAACACAGACAACATCTTTCCTCCCATCTCTTTCATCTTTCCTCCTGAGGGGGATGAGTGAGTCAGTCTCTTCCTCTCCATCTTTCATTCTCCTTCGTGTTGTTTGGGGATGCACACTGATGGGGGTTCTGCGCCTGCGCTGAATCCTGAGCAGAGCTGGAAAGCTGATTGGATAAAGAGTTTTGAATGTGGGACCGCCCACCATGCCCAACCCCTTTAGGCGCCATTTCGCGCTCTCCCCTCAGTTTGCTTTTTTCCGCTGCGCAAGCAGGAGCCTGGAAAAAAAGCTGTGAGTACTTTACTGAGATTGTCTCAGAATCTTCCAATTTTTCCTACCTTACAATTTTTTTCTCGGACTAGGGGAATTGTTCCCTTGGTCCTCGTGTGGCTGGGGCTCGCCCTCAGCCGCCGGTTTAAAAAAAAAAAAAAACAGAAGGAAACCGTTCCTTCCTGCAATCTCGTGCCGGGGCCTCCCGGCCGGGATAATTTTTTCTCTTCGGCCATCTACCTCGGTGGATGGCCTCAGCAGCAGCGTTCAAGCAGTGTCCGTCCTGCAAGAGAAAGTTCCCTAGTTCGGACGGACACGTGCGCTGCCTCCGCTGCCTCGGGGAGAGCCACCAGGTCCAGACCTGCGAGGTGTGTAGAGGCTTCTCGAAGGCCGCCATCAAGAACCGCCAATACCGCCTCCAAGCCTACCTCATGGAGGCCGCCCTCGCACCACCGCCTCCCCCAGCTCCGGAGCAGGCCGCTGCCTCAACGTCTGCTCCTTCGACCTCTGCTCCTTCTTCACGGCCGTCGGCCTCTGAACTGTTTAGACGGAAGAAGGAGCAGGAGAAGAAGAAAAAAGATAAAAAAGAGAAGAAGCGCCGCAGCTCTACCTCTTCTCCCGCCGACCCCGGGACCGGCTCACCTCTCGCCGCCACGCTCCCTAGCATCCGCCCCGGTTGCAGCCCCACCTACGCCGGGCAGGATGCAGGTCGATGTCCGGGAAACTACACCGGAGAGGGCCCCCAGCCCTCCGCCGTCGCCAGAGGCCCTTCCACCTCCACCGCCGCGACGATCTACCTCCCTTCGCGACCATTCCGTGGCTCCTGGTCTGGCTTCCGAAGCGCCACCCCAGTTGAGCCTCATCGCCCCGTTTATCGAGGCGATGGTGCGGAAGCTGCATGCCTAGCTCCAAGGCCCTCGACCGGCACCATTCGAGTTCGTGGAGCACCCCCTGCCTCCCGAACCAACCACGGAGGCACCACCGCTCCGTGACGAGGGTCCGGCACCGAAGCGGCACCGAGTGGAACAGGCGCGGTCGGAGGCCTCTCTCCCTCCGTACCAGCTGCCTCTGCCGGGGAGCGATCCGAGATCCGCCAGGCCGTACTGGTCAGACTCGGACCCCGAGGCCTACCTGCCACCGCCCAGCGTCTCGGTGCGGTCAGGAGGCTCCGACGACTCGTCGGACCAGGAGGAGGAGGATCGGCCACCACCGGTTGCGGTTGACAAGTCCCCGGACGAGAATATCGGCTCCGTCCATGGCTCCCAACCGGAGGACCAGAAAACATACACGGCCCTCCTCACCCGCCTTGGATCCACGCTGGGAATCCGAGCGGAGGCTCCCCTGGACGAATGCGAAGACGTCGTCTGCGGCCTGGCCGACCGGAAGGAGCTAGTCCCCGTCCGTCTGGGACTGCTCCCGAAGATCGCCAAGGCGGCCAAGGAGATCTGGAAGAGACCCGTCTCTTCCCATTCGGTGTCCAACAGGGTGGACTCCATGTACAGACTGCTGGAAGACTCCGACTTCCTACACGTCCACCCGGCGCCGAACTCCCGAGTGGTGAAAGGCTCCCAACACCGGACACCGATTAGTAGCACCCCCGTTCCGTCGACCCAAGAAGGGAAGAAACTGGACGCACTGGGCAGGAAGGTCTACGCCAATGCCTCCCTGTCCTTCCGTGCGTCCAACTACGCGACGGCCATGGGGGGCTACCAGTGCCGACTGTGGGAACAAGCGGAGTCCTTCAAGTCGCTGTTACCGCCGGACAAACGAGCGGACTTCGAGCGGGTCTGCATGGAAGGAAACCAACTCGCTCTCCAGCAGATCCGTACGGGCCGCCACGTCACGGAATCAGAGGCGAAGAATCTGGCCTCTGCAATCCAGCTTCGTCGCCACGCCTGGCTCCGTTCCGCTGACTTGCAAGACGACGTGAAACGGCTGGTGGAAGAGCTCCCCTTCGACGGTGAGGGTCTCTTCGCCAAGGAGACCGACACCTCCTTGGGAGAGCTGAAGGGGGACTACGCCACCATCAAACAGCTCCGTCCTCCACGCCGTGGGTCCCACCGTTACCAGCAGGACCAACCGTCGACGTCCCAGGCGGGTCCTTCCTACCAACCTCGCCCACCGCAGAGGCAAGGCGACTACTCCCGGTACCAGCCCTACCGGCCACGGCCACAACCCAGCCGCCCACGCTACCAGCAGCGTCCCCAAACTGGTAAACGCGCGGAACGGAAGGGCAAACAACGTGTTTGACTCTTCCGTGACCGAGACTCTACCCTACCGCCCCCTCGCCAACTACCTATCGGCCTGGTCTGCCATCACCACAGACCGATGGGTTTTAACCATCTTAGACTCTGGCTACGCGATCGAGTTCAGGAAATGCCCTACTGTCGGACAGATCCGCGTCACCGATCCGTCCCCACCGCTCCAGGAAGAACTATCAGCTCTCCTAGAGAAGGGCGCCATAGAACCGGTTGCAGCGTCGGAGTCTCACGAAGGGTTCTTCTCCCGCTACTTCCTCGTGGACAAAAAAGACGGGGGGACACGTCCAATCCTGGACCTCCGTCTCCTCAACAAGCACATCAACGCGAGGAAGTTCCGGATGGTGACTCTTCATTCCATCCTCCCACTGATCAACCACGGGGACTGGTTCACCGTCATCGACCTGAAGGATGCCTACTTCCACGTATCCATCAGAAGGGAACACCGCCGATTCCTACGCTTCCAGATCGGTGGCGACGTCTACCAGTACACCTGCCTACCCTTCGGCCTCTCCACCGCTCCGAGGGTATTCACGAAATGCATGGCGCCGGTGGCTGCTCATCTTCGGCTGCAAGGCGTCCAAGTGTTCCCATACATAGACGACTGGTTGGTCTGCTCCCCGACCCAACAGAAAGCCAAGGACGATGTTGCCCATTGCCTGGCCCTTATGCAGAGTCTCGGTCTACGGGTCAACTACAAGAAGTCTCAGTTGACCCCCACTCAACGAATAGACTATATCGGAGCCGTATTGGACTCTCTGGCTCTGAGAGCCTACGCTCCACCCAAACGTCTGCTCGACATCCGCACGGTAGTGGCTCGGATCCAGGGCAGTCGTCGCGTCCGTGCCAGGGACGCCCTCCGCCTCCTAGGACTCATGGTGTCGACCACAGCAGTGATCTCGCACGCCAAACTCAAAATGCGGTCGCTCCAGTCGTGGCTCCTAGCCTCCTTCGACAGCACCCACGACAACCTCGGGAAGTGGCTCACACCGACCCCCGAGCTGCGGGACCAGCTGAACTGGTGGACAATGGACCGCAATGTGACCGCCGGGAAGCTCTTCGCCCTCCCCGCGCCATCCGTCCAGGTCACCACCGACGCGAGCACGCACGGATGGGGTGCGTGCTGCCTCGGGTTACGGGTCCACAGCATCTGGACGCCCGCGGAAGCCGACCGCCACATCAACTTCCTCGAGCTGTTAGCGGTATGGAAGGCGATGAGGTCCTTCAGACTGTCCCTAGTAGGCCGCGTGGTGCAGATCGCTTCGGACAACACCACGACCCTAGCCTACCTCAACCGGCAAGGAGGAACCAAGTCCCTCTCCCTCCTTCACCTGACGGTCCAGATCTGGGAGTGGTGCCTGAAGGTACATGTGTTCCCCATCGGTGTCCACATCCAGGGCACGCTGAACTTAGAGGCGGACTCCCTGAGCCGCAAAGGGACAGCGATGCACGAATGGGAACTGGACGGATCGGTGTTCGACCGCCTGTGCCGACGGTGGGGCACACCGAGCCTAGATGTGTTCGCGTCACAGATCAACACCAAGTGCCGCCGATACTGCTCCCGGGCCGGGATCGGCCACGGATCGGAGGGCGATGCCTTCATGGTGCCGTGGCACCAGGAACTGCTGTACATGTTTCCTCCGATCCCTCTCATCCAACGGGTCCTGGTACGGATCCGTGCGGAGAACGCCCGGGCGATCCTGATCGCTCCGTCATGGCCGCGCCAGCCGTGGTTCCCGCTACTCCAAACCCTGGCTTGCGACCGCTTCCGCCTGCCCACCGATCCGAACCTCCTCCGCATGGAGGACGGTCGGATCCTCCACTCGGATCTGCCGAGCCTACACCTGACGGCCTGGTTTATCCGCCCGACATAGCACGGATCCTTGAACTTTCAAGGAAACCTTCCACGCGAAAGTCCTACAATGCCAAGTACCGTCGCTTCATAGACTTTCTAGCATCCAGTGACCACACCGTGGACTCGGCATCCCTGCAGGACGTCATGTCCTACCTCCTGCACCTGGCCGAGTCAGGATCTGCACACTCATCCTTAAAGGTCCACTTGGCTGCGGTGGTAGCCAAGGCCCCACCCTCATCAGTTTTGTCCTCCGCTTTCAGAGACAGGACTGTTAAAAGATTCCTCCAGGGACTGCGTAATGCCTACCCTCCAGTGAAGATACCACCTCCTCAGTGGTCCCTCACTGCTGTGCTCACCGCGCTCACGAAGGCGCCCTTTGAGCCCATGGCTACAGTGGACATTAAGTTGTTTCTTACAAAACTGCATTTCTCGTAGCCATCACCTCTGCCCGGAGGGCAGGAGAACTGGCAGCCCTGCGGTCTGACCCTCCTTTTCTCAAGTTCTACCCCGATAGGGTAGTATTGCACCCGGACTTGACCTTTCTGCCCAAAGTCCTGACTGAATTCCATCTGGCCCAGTCCATCACGCTTCCAGCATTCTTCCTGAATCCTTCGTCTGCACAAGAGAGAGTGTGGCATTCGCTGGATGTCAGGAGGGCCTTGCTGTTCTACACACAAAGGACTGCGTCCTTCAGGAGAGCCAAACAACTGTTTGTGGCCTATGGTGGCAGGTCCAAGGGACACTCTCTGTCTGCCCAGAGACTTTCCAAATGGATCTCAAGCACCATCTACTTGGCCTATGAGATGTCATCTCTACCACCCCCGCCTCATGTCCGGGCTCACTCCACCAGGACATTGGCTTCCTCCACTGCGTTCCTCGAAGGCATCCCGATGGAGGACATCTGCAAGGCCGTTACCTGGTCCAGGCCCTCCACCTTCATCACCCACTACCGGGTTGACACAAGGTCTGCTCCCGATGTCAGACGGGGCAGGTCCATCCTGACGGCTGGTCTCCGATCCTCTTCGCTGATGACCGCCCATCCATGATGCCATCGCGCTCTCCTACATCTCAGGACGCCGGCTGCCCACCATCCAAGTAAGTGAGCTTGCTAGTCACCCATCAGTGTGCATCCCCAAACAACACGAAGGAGAAGGACAGGTTTCACTTACCAGTAACTGTCGTTCTCCGAGTATGTTGTTTGGGGATTCACACAACCCAACCCTGCCTCCCCTCAGGACTGCCGGCCTGAGATGGCCTTATGCTTAGCGGGCAGCTTTAATATCAAACTGAGGGGAGAGCGCGAAATGGCGCCTAAAGGGGTTGGGCATGGTGGGCGGTCCCACATTCAAAACTCTTTATCCAATCAGCTTTCCAGCTCCGCTCAGGATTCAGCGCAGGCGCAGAACCCATCAGTGTGAATCCCCAAACAACATACTCGGAGAACGACAGTTACTGGTAAGTGAAACCTGTCCTTCTCCCTCCCTCTTTCCTCCTCTCACAAAGCCTCTCTCCCAAGACTTTTCTCTTTTTCTCCTCTTCTTTTTAGGAGTTTCTCATCAACGAACAATACTTCTGGCTTTTGTTTTGTTGTTTTATTTGTATTTACAGCTTACGAACGGGGCTCGTATTTATCTGGGAAACTTTTTTAAAAATATTTTTTTTAAATTATAATACTGTATAACTAGATGCACACAGATGAGTACACAGTATGAGTACCCAAATGAGGAAATTGAGGAAAGAAGCCCTTTTAAGGCTTGTTTAAGGCAGTTCTTTGTAGGGGTGCCACCTTCAGGGATATAGGCAGAACTGCAAGCCATCAAGCCAAAAAGAAGTTTGTTCTGTTGCCTATGGGGCCACTTAAATCAAGCAGACCCGAATTTCCCAGTGTGACTTCACAGCAACTGAATACAATTGAATTCACATTTTCCTCACTGTGTAGTTGTACCGTTAGGTGCTGCTCTCAGGAAACGAACAGTTGGCATAGACGAGAGGAGGAGTATAAATTACTAGAATCTTCTATTTGATGACGATGTAAACCTTACATTTCTGGGAAGAGGTTTTGAACAGTGATAAGGAAATTATATCCTTTTCAAAGAACTAACTCTACATGTATTTGTCTTGGTATAGCTCTATCATTATAGCTGAATAAAATGGACTTGTCTCTGTAAATATGCATAGGAAATTTATTCACAATTATTTACTGGGAAACAGAGATTGGCAAAGTTACTTTGGACTACATTTTTCTTAGACCACAGTTCTGATATGATCCGTAGCTATGCAGGCTCATGGACTATTCAGTCCAAAAACTAAAATTCTAACTCTTGTATAAATACTATTTCCTATGAGAGAGAAAGAGGCATCAAACTAAATTGGCTTGGGGGGGGGGGGGTGTCCATGTAAGTGTGCGTGTGAAATGTTGGATTTCATCCCAAAAAACTCCTTAGGTTATGTTCTACATATAACAAAATGTTCAATCTTTATTTCTGAAGGAAATCACACTTTTGATTTTGGTGCTTTGTCCTCCCGTTCTCCTGTGTTTTTCTCTACAAATATTTTTTTCTTGCAAATCATTACAATTATTCTTGTAAATCATTATTGTTTCTCCTAACAAAGGAAAGTAGATGTGTGATGAAAACATCTGGTGTCTGATAGCTCTTTCATTTGAGTAAATATCTCCTAAACCACACTGTTCCATACTCAACTATACTTAATCAAGTCACTCATTCATTAAGATTTCAATCATATATATGGGCAATGATAGCCTATAAGAATTCTTTTGAGATAATATGTAGGAAAGTTCGGTACAATCCATTGTTCTGTTCCACAGTGTTTCCACACTCATGCATCATCCCCAACCCTGTGATTATGATTCTGCTTATTTTAATGGCCAGCTGCAAGCAGCTGAGAAAATACCCTGTAGCTTTTTGTAAATAATGCAAGCATTTTGGTGGCTTCTGGTTACCAGCATTGCATTCTGCCCTCCCACTGCCCCAGACTTAGATTATAGTCTTAATCAAAGACTTACTTTATCACTCATTGATTAGAAGAGAATGTGTCTGCTTCAAAAGAAAATAATGCAGACTTGGAATGTATGAAATATATTCTCTAATTCCTGAAGGTGTACTTTTCTCACTTTTACTCATCAGTATTTACTGTCTCTTTCAGGAGGAATTGACTGATTTATTCAGGTTTGAGACAAGGAAAGTTATTGATGCCAAAGGCATAACAAAGGAAGTAAATGTGTCAGATTCCTAAGGTTTTTTAATCTAGCTGTCTTCTCAAAGTTCTTTACTTGAACATACCTTGGAGCACTGGCTCATACAGAAGCAAATAACATAAATCTTGTTTTATTTATGTTACCGTTCAAAACATCATGTACATTAATGATGCTATAAAATATTCAATGCATTCAAGGTTTTATTTTGTCTTGTTTTTAATTCAGTTATTATTTTTAAAATCATATGCTTTCACAAAATTGTTCTCTTCAATCCATTTTGTCTCATTAAAAAACTTAGTAATAATAAACAGTTACAATAAGAATAAAGCATATAAGAGAAAAAAACAAAACAAAAAAGTTGTAGCACCTTGAAGACTAACTGTTACATTTTAATGTGAGCTTTCATATATCAAGTCCACTTCATCAGATTAAAATGTAACAGTCTTCAAGGTGCTACAATGTTTTTGTTTCATTTGGTTTATTCTCTGATATGCTCGAAACACAGACTAACACAGCTACAATTGCAAAAATAATAATAATAATTCTGATTTGTACAGTTGTTCCTTAAAATTTTATCATATGACAGTGGGTAACAGTGAGATAATTTTTGGATAGAAGACATCAATTAAGTAATGATTGGGGTTGGTATTGTGGACTATAAACATTAGACTGGTTTACCAAACTGATTTCTGGACCCACCCACCCCAGTGAATTCATAGCAAGCCTGAAGTTAGAGAGGCATGCACTCAATGTTGGATCAAAATTCAACTGATTTCTGTTCTCACTAGTTGCAGTGGTGGGGTGTAGCTATAACAATTAGTTCTATTCAGCTATTTCTCTACACCAGTGCTTCCTAACCTTTGGGTTTTGGACTTCAATTCCCCAAAGCACTGATCAGCCAATGTACTGCCTTAGGCTTCTGGGATGGAAGTTACCCTGAGGGGCATGTGGTTGGGAACCACTGGTCTACACCCTCTCTCTCATACGCACACATTAAATGAGTATTGCAAACAGAAACTTCATAAAATGTTATATACAGTATATTCTGCACACATGCATGCACAGACACACACTTTTATAACTATTACTGTGATCTGTTTGTTTATTAGATTTGTTTATTAGACTTATATACTACCCAGTTATGGTCATGACTTTGTTCACTGAGTGCTGAACAAATAAAGTGAACATAAATACGCAATACAGAGTGGGTGGCAATATAAATATGAATAAATAAATAAATAAAAAAGAATGACATAGATAAAGAAAAAATAATTATATCATATGGCAACATCAAAGACAAAACTTTACATTGTAGGTCACAGGAGAAATCCCTCAAGGGTAGGATGTTGTTCAAAGCTTCTTTGAATAGTTAGCTTTGAGCAAAGACTAAGGGACAAAGCCTGATGTGACTCTAATAGAAGGCCATTCCATAAAGATCGGGCCATCACCAGTTTCTTCATTGAGGCTCTTTAGACCTATTTTGATGGCAACTTTAGGAGGGCAGGGTGAACCCGATAGTTGTTTTTGGGAGAGACACTACACCAGATAGCAAGGTCCCAACTCCACAGATTTATCCTAATAAAAATGCCAAGCTTTGCCTCATCTGTAGTAAAGTCTTAAAATGGAAGGTTTGTGTACAAAGGTATAAGAAGCCACCACTAAATCTTATGGTATCGCTATGCAGTGATTTGTAGAATACAAGCCAGATTCTTGGGGATGATGCAAAGAATCTTCAAAGAGACATGTCAACAACACTTGAGGGGGGGGGGCGCTATAAAAAGATTAAACTTCTCTGTTTCCACTTTGGAAAATGATCTCTTTTTCTTTCTTTTTTGAAAAGGTCAGTATGCTTTTACAAAGGCAGTGAGAAAAGCCTAACAGTTTTCCCTACAGAGAATAGAATATAACTATTTAAAACATAATTAACAATAGGATGTCAGTCATGGGTTGTACTCTTTGCTAGATTTTTATGTCTGGGGATTTTCAGGGCTCTCTATTAGCGCTAATGGGGAAACTGTGCTAGTTATCAAATTGACAATCTTGACCTGCCTGCCGGAAGAAACTATAAAGCAGTTTGGAAAATGAAGATGAATTGCAAATGCCTCCTCACAAATAGGATGCAAATATTATTTACATGTCTGTTTGTGTTTTATGTGACAAGACTATAAATGATGATGACACTGTTGCATCCAAAACAAACAGAAACCAAGTCCTTGCTCTTGTTAATATCAGGTGATTATAATGGTACATGCTGGGGCTGTTTTCACAACCCAACCATTTCTGTACTTCCCCACATGAGCCTTTCAAAAGGTGGAATTGCTTTATCTCAGGGATTCTCAACCTTTTCAAGCCACGGGCCAGACCATGCCCCCTCAGACAGTTGAGCAGGCCGCCCTGGTAGTTCCCCCTACTCTAAACGCTGCCGTAAAATGTATCCGCAGCTGTCATAAATGTGTTTACAACAGCCACATTTATGGCTATTTTAAATGAGCTTATGACAGCAATGGGTGCATTTATGGCTGTCATAGATGCATCCACTTCTGTGGCGGCGGCATGGTCCACATGAAATGGTGCCACAGGCCGGGTTTGGGCCACAGGCCATAGGTTGAGAACCCCTGCTTTAGCTGCTGCATGATCTTGCCAGGGGTTTCAAGAATGCCTACCTGAAACTCAGCTCCAGTATTATCTGAGAAAGAACTTCTACCCAGAGAAACATAGGAGGCCACCATGCAGAACCTCTGACATATATTCTCAAGCTCTTCCTTGCATAGGGACTTCCTAGGTCATCCAGTTTTGAAGCAGCTCTGCCCTATAAGGAGCAGTCACACTGTTTGAAGTTCCTTAGCTCAGAAATTAAGACAAGAATGGGGGAACATACTTCAAAGAAAAATCATGCAGAATGGAAAACGTTTCTCTTATACAGCCATAATACTAGAAACCAAGGTCAAATTACATAGTGAGAGGTTTAGGACAAATGCAGGGATGTGCTTTTTCACATAGTGCATAGTTATGGTTTGGAAAACTATCCATCCATATGGCTATATATTATCTCTGGTATAAAAGTCAGTATATTTCTCAGTACAGTCAAACCTCGTATAAAGAGTGTCTCGCTTAAAGAGTAACTCACTTAAAGAGCAGAATTTTCTCTGCATGTTCTCTTCGCTTAACAAATAAAACCAACCAAAAACTCGCTTAACAAATAAATCGGGGTTTGCAATCCCCTCCACAACTGGTCACTTACAATGGTGTTTCGCTTAAAGAGCAAACTCACTTAAAGAGCAATCCTGTGGAACACATTATGCTCTTCAAGCGAGGTACAACTCTACTGTACTGGTATCTAGGGAGTACAAGCAGGTAAAGGTAAAGGCCGCCCTTGCTCAAAAGCCAGTCGTATCTGACTCTAGGGTTCAGTGTTCATCTCTGTTTATAGCCAAAGAACTAGAGCTTCTGTGTTTGCAGATGTTTTGTGGACATGTGGCAGGCATGATTAGACACCAGAGTACACAGGCATATCAGAAAACAAAATAAAATAAAATAAAAACACTGTAGCACTTTAAAGACTAACTGCTATATTTTTATTGCCAGCTTTCGTGGATCAAGTCCACTTCTTCAGACAATAAAAATATAGCAGTTAGTCTTTAAAGTGCTACAGTGTTTTTTATTTTATTTTGTTTGTTTTGTTTTGTTTTCAGATATGACTGAACCACAGACTAACACGGCTACTATTCCAAAAAATTCAGAGTACACAGAATGCTGTTTACCTTCCCACCAAAGTAGTACCTATTTATCTACTTGCAATTTCTTGCTCTCAAACTGTTGATTGACAGGAGTTGGGACAGAGACAGAAGCTCACTCCATCATGCAGTACTCAGGTCTCAAACTGCTGACCTGCCAACCTTCCAATCGTCAAGTTCATTATTTTAACCATTAAGCCACCACAGCCCCTAGTGAGCACAAGCAAGCTTGATGCTGTTTCTCTCTCCAACCTGTGGGCTTCTCCTGGGCTAATCCAACAACACAGCTTTTCACATGGAATCAATATCAGGACCTATGAATCAAGCAGGGCATCCATCCTATGGAAAATTGTGGGTTCATGTCCTTTTTCCCACAACCTGACTGCCAACATCACCAAGCAGTTGTTTGCTGAAGGAAATGGATGCTGGTACCATAAGAACTTCTGTCCTGGAGCTGAGAAGGTAGACTGAGTGACTGTTATTGATCCATTGTATTGAAAAGAATTAGACTCCTGTACCCTTTATGATGTCCCAATCTAATCACATTCACAGGTGCAAGTTCACTATTTTGATTGGGAGAAAAAGATGAGGAAAGCATGTTTAGTATAAGATTCAGTTTGATTCTCAACAACTGCCCATATTTCTGTAGCCTTAAAACCCAGACTGTACTTAGACTAGCTCATGTCCATCCTCTAGATCAGAGGTGCCCAAACTATGGCCCATGGTGCCAAATCATCCAGCCCATGCCACTCCCAGAAGTAAAATGTGCATGCATGTGTGGATAACATGCGTGCACATTTTACTTCTGCTTCCAGTAGGAGGAACCATGAGACTGACATGCTCAACCACATGGCCAGCACATGGCCCAAAAAGTTTGAGCATCCCTGCTCTAGACCCATAGTTCCCAATGTAGGATACATGCCCCAAAGGGGAGCTATTTGTTTTTTTAAGGGGGACAATTCAAGAATGAGTTATTAAGAGTGGTTTCTTCCTTTGTACTTCAACTATCCTTTTGTTCTTTTATTTTTCTCTCTCATGGATGCCATGATCTTTGGAAGCTTGTTTAGACTAGGTTAATGGCCTTTTAGGCTTCCTCCATGTCAATACAATATGATATGTCATATGATATGTCATCAAGATTTTAGAGATGCCTAGGTGGGGCATGACCAAAAAAAGAAAGATGGAAATCACTGCTCTAGATCAAGGCTAGCAAAATGCTATTTGTGTGCCATATTATCCAAGTGCAGAGTCTATACTCCCTCCAATACCCTTTACATAATTTTCCCACTCAATGCCAGTTCCATCTTCTAGGAGCTAAGATTAGTATTTTTACCTCATTTTTAGGAGCAGTTTTTAAGAAAAAAGAGACTTTTGGCAACACCAGTAGTAACACTAGGGTGGAGAAGATATGAGCATTGAGCATTCTCCTGAGATCTGACATGGGTAGTTCCAGAGCTCTAGAAATTGCCCATGCCATCTTATGTTACTGTCCAGACTGATAAATGTTTTTGGTTTCATGCCATAGCAGACAAGAGAAGGAGCTTCTTGAATAAGAGATTATTAAAAATGATCTCTCTCTCTCTTTCTCTCTATTGCTTTTAACATCAGCATGGACCCAGAACTCATCGTTTCTTCGCATGACTAGTTGCCAGCCAAAAGCAAGTTACTGAAACCACATTTCTAGCATGTGTTATTGAGGAGCTAATTGGAGTTCAAAGTCATGAAGGAGTCCCAGATTTGGCCTTATAATTTATCTTTATTATACAATCATGAAGACTGGGTATTTGCTTTAAAACAACACGGTTTAAATTCTGAACATTTTCCTTGCATTTTCCTTTTGCTGCAACATTATGGGAAAGACTGTACAGTACTATATTACTAAAGCATCCATAGACTTTTTATCAGTAATATTTTAAATTGCATTGATTTGACCCTAATAGTTTGAGTTACTGTGTTACAGGCAAAAATAGTGGAGGAGGGGGAATAAATAACTGTGCCATTTATTAAACTCCACTGCATATTGCATAAAGTGATATTCATAGATAACACTGTTTTATTTCAGTATCAATAAAGTACCCCTTAGCTTTTCTTAGCATGTCTTCTTATGTTTTACATTGGAGAACTGAATTTCCTAGAGTAATTCTTTTCAGCAGTCAATTTTTGCTTTTTCCTGGCACAGCTTAGCTATGGAGCACCGATTACTGTAGCTCCATCTTTTCAAAGGACCTTGGCTGTATGTCTTTGTTTTCATTCTCCCTGCAGGAGGACAATTGTTTTTCAGTTACGACAGATAAGAGTTTCTCCAGAAAAAAATCATTTCAACCCAGAATAATTTCTGACACGAAATTATGATTATAGTGAATGTTCATCTTCATTAGCTGGCCCTTCCTGTCTAACAGTTGCAACAACACTTCAACTGTTGTTTTCTTCTCTCTTCCAGGTCATGGGTTGTATGGAACTTTTGAAATGTTGTCCTCCTGGAGGAAGACGAGAGAAGACCAACACGTGAAAGAGAGAACTGCAGCTGTGTTTGCAGACTCCATGCTCTCCTTTTCTCTCACCACTGCCATGTATCTTGTCACTTTTGGAATAGGTGCCAGCCCCTTCACTAACATTGAAGCAGCCAGGATCTTCTGCTGCAATTCATGTATTGCAATTTTCTTCAACTACCTCTATGTCCTCTCCTTTTATGGTTCCAGCCTTGTGTTTACTGGCTACTTAGAAAACAACTACCAGCATAGTATCTTCTGCAGAAAGGTACCAAAGCCAGAGGTATTGCAAGAGAAGCCTGCCTGGTATAGGTTTCTTCTGACAGCCAAATTTAGTGAGGACACTGCAGAGTCAGAGGAGACAAACAGTTATGAAAGTCACCTCTTGGTGTGTTTCCTCAAGCGTTATTACAGTGATTGGATAACGAACACTTATGTCAAGCCTTTTGTAGTTCTCTTTTACCTTATTTATATCTCCTTTGCCTTAATGGGCTACCTGCAGGTCAACGAAGAGTCAGACCTTAGTAACATTGTAGCAACAGCGACACGAACCATGGAATACACTGCTGCTCAGCAGAAGTACTTCAGCAATTATAGCCCAGTCATTGGGTTTTATATCTACGAATCAATTGAATACTGGAACATGACCGTTCAAGATGACATGCTAGAATACACCAAGGGGTTCGTGCGGATATCTTGGTTTGAGAGCTACTTAAATTACCTTAGAAAACTCAACATATCAACTGGATTACCCAAAAAGAATTTTACAGATATGTTGAGGAACTCCTTCCTGAAAGCCCCCCAGTTTGCCCATTTTTCAGAGGATATCATTTTCTCCAAGAAGTACAACAACGAAGTTGATGTTGTGGCTTCACGAATATTCTTGGTGGCTAAGACAATGGAAACCAAACGAGAAGAGCTCTATCATCTCTTGGAAACCTTAAGAAAACTTTCTCTCAAGTCAAAGGTTAAATTCATTGTTTTCAACCCATCATTTGTCTACATGGATCGTTATGCCTCATACGTGGAGGCCCCCTTACAGAACTCCTGCATTAGTGCTTTATTCCTGCTCTTCTTCTCTGCATTTCTGGTAGCAGACTCTCTCATCAACGTATGGCTCACGCTCACCGTTGCCTCAGTCGAATTTGGAGTTATAGGTTTTATGACCTTGTGGAAAGTAGAGTTGGACTGTATTTCTGTGTTGTGCTTAATTTATGGGATTAATTATACAGTTGATAACTGTGCACCTCTCTTGTCAACATTTGTCCTGGGCAGAGATTTCACAAGAACTAAATGGGTAAAGAATGCCCTGGAAGTGCATGGGGTAGCTATTTTACAGAGCTACCTCTGCTACATTGTTGGTCTGATTCCTCTTGCAGCTGTGCCTTCAAATCTGACCCGTACACTGTTCAGGTGCTTGTTTTTGATAGCATTAGTCACCTTCTTTCATTGCTTTGCCATTTTACCTGTGATACTGACTTTTGTGCCACCATCCAAGAAAAAGAGGAAAGAGAAGAAATCTCCTGAGAACCGGGAGGAAATAGAGTGTGTTGAAATGGTGGATATGGATAGTACCCGAGTGGTTGACCAAATTACCACAGTCTGACTAATGGGTTTGTCTTTTTTTCCCCTAACGCCCTGCATATTAACAAGAGAAGAAAATCATATTGATTATAACAGTGGGAGAGGGAGGTTGGATGTCTGTTTTCAGATTAAAACCGCAAACATCCAAAGCAGCTTGTGAAGGGGACAGGGGACCTGTACATCAATTGGCCTTCACATAAAAGGTACAGTGAAATTTACTTTCACCCAATACAAAGCAAGTGTTGATTTGTTTTTTGTTTTTATTTGAGATAACAGAGGTGGATTATCCTGCAGATGCTGCTCCCCTTGTAGCAGTATGCCAGCACATTGAAAGGTCAACTGTCAAGGTTAGAAGAGCAATAAGTGTACCTTTTTGGATGTAGAGGCTACAGAAAATTTTCAGTCTAGCAATAATTCAAGTCAGTGAGTCAGCTATTATGGATCTTAGCCATCACATCTAACTTCCTTTCCCTTTGTTTTTCTTTTCCAAATGGGAACATATATGCAAACATTTAAAACAGAAAATGAAACAACAAAGGCTAAGAAAATTGAATTACACAATGATAAATACAGCAATCGCTGTTATGTTTTGGTCATGTTGCAGTTGCCTTTATTTCTGAATTAACAAATATTTTAAAATGCAATTAATCCCCAGTATATTTTAATATAACATGATTTTATAGCATTTCCTTTTTTAAAAAAAGAAAGCTCTGAATGTGTTTGTCTCGCTTGTGAGACCTGGTTTACTGATGCTAGATTTTGTAGCAATCTTTTGAATATCATAGGGGATCCAGTGGCAGATTAGAGAAGGAATATATTAAGCACTTAACCACCAAAATCCATGAAGCAAGCCTCAGATGCCTAAATTTCATCAGACAAATGCGAATGTTAAGGCACTTTTGAAACTAAGAGCCTACACTCCAAGCCATTCACTAGTAATAAATGCTAAGAGGATCAGTCAGCTACATTACATAACATGTAACGCAGGCCACAAGCCCCAGTCGGTAATTTCGTTTTTTGTAATCTCCCCTGTAGGCCATGAGTCATGGAAGTGAGTGGAGCTACTCTGAGAAAAAAAACTGTTTTTTGAACTCTAAATACTGCAATCGGCCCTAAGGCAATGCTAGAAGTAGCAGCCCTAAAAATAATTGAACACTACTGACCCCATCTTTTTCCTGCGGGAGAAGAATACTTTGATATAGATTCCAAAGACAGGTGGAAACCAGTTTTACACATTTAATATTTTTCTACTTATCTCTGCCAGGAAAATCGAAATGTTTGATGGTTTTGGTCTCTTTAGTTGTATTATCTAAAGCGACATCATTAACTGTGATATTACAATGCTCACAGCTTACAAACTGAAGTAATTATGATGGAATTTAATAACGAAATGACCACCAGATCTTATGATCCTACCTTACATTCTGTGGCAAAACCCATGTGCTACAGCAGGCAATGTGAGATATTGTTTGTAGTAAGTGGACTCAAATCAGGCAGTGGCATGCCTTAGACCTCCGTACCTACACTGACACTGGGGAGGCAGCACTAGCTTGCCAGTCCTTTGGATCTACCACACAATCACTCAATTTCCCCTCTCCCCCCTCTCAGTCCCTTATTTGTCCAGGAAAAGCCATTTAGTCAGGCTTTTAGCACAAGGGGGATGCTAGAAAAAGGATTGGTCATGGCGATCTCCAGTCCTTGGAAAGGCTGCACCAGTTTCTGCAATCTTCGCTTTTCAAAAATCTTTGCTTAAATATAGTTGTTTTTACAACTAAAAAAACCCTTGAACCCTCTACAGGCAATATTTTTTAAATACTGGGAGGTGTCGTGGGCAAAGATGCTGAGGATTCACAAAACATAGCAAAATTGCTCTATCAAGCCCTCTAAAGGCCACAAAGGATCTTTTGAAACTACTCTCCCCTAAAACAAAAATGTGAAAGGTAAAAAGGCTCTAGAAGCTATTCAGACAACTCAGTGGTTTAGGTATATGTCTGCAGAGCCAGAGGTTGGGAATTCAATTCTTCATTTTGCCTCCCAGGAGTAGAGCCAGCCTGTGTAGACTTGGCCAAGCTGTACAGTCCCAGGATGCCCCCAGAAGAAGGGAATAGTAAATCCTTTCTGTGTGTTCTCTAGAAAGTCTTGGAAAGGATCACCATAAATCAAGATTAGCTTGATGGCAAATAGTTATTAAAGGAGCTAAACATTTTAAGGATAGCATCTGGGCCCCTGGGGGGGAATTCATACCGTCCATGAGCCATGTATTGCCCATTCCAGGACTAAACAGTAGTCCAAGGATTGTGTTAGAATGCTTTTACACACTTACACAGAGAGAGAGACACACACACCTATGCTAGCACTGAATCCTTTAAATATTTCTGTTGCTGAGAATAGCACTGGGACAGTAATACCACAGATGAGAAGCTAAGCTAACTGGCTCACTCTTGCAAATATTCTTCCAATAACATACAATATCCTTGCCATGGGGGGGAAAGCCAGGAGCTTTTGTTTTCATCTATTATGTAGAAGTGTTCTATGCAGACTCCCCTGCCCCCCAAGGCCTGTCAAGGACTTAAAATAGTACATAAATTATCTTCCTTGCATCTCACTAACGCAAAAGGGATTTTGCTTGAGCCATTGACATTTCTGGTAGCCCGTGGATTTTATGTCATCTTACTTAGACTTAGATCCTCCGATGCTATGTAGCATATCAGGCAGGTAAGGATCTCCAATGGTTTCAGTCTTTGGCAAGGAGTTCTCCCATGTCATTTTCAGGTTCTTTAAATCTGTCATGAAAGTTCTTCGCCATATATTTCAAGGGCATCCTCATTGTCATTTGGCATTAGGAGGGGTCCAAACAATTGCCACCTTGGGGATTCTGTTTTTCTCCATACAAAAAATGTGGCCTGCCTTTTGGAGTCTTCTTCGTGCAACAATATTATGTAATTTGCATGGGCCACTCCATCAAAGCACTCCTCATTGGCAATGTGGTCAAAATAGTGAATCTTTAAAATTTGGCAGAGGCACCTCTGCTGGAAGACATCAGGTCTCTTGTTGATGCCTTCCATGTCTTGCAGGCATAGATAGCTGTTGGGATCATTGTGGAAGTCAACAAATGGAATTTAATTTTCAGCTATATAGATGGCAAAGACCAGCTATATGCACGTTATCAACTATAACAACTGACATAAATTGTGGTACAAGTTCTTTTTTAGAAACTTCAATGAAAATAAGCATCTTTGCTCTTCACACAAAACAGGTATGCTTTGGAGAGCACAGACTAGTTTAAATGGGTGTGCGCTTATGTTCATTTTTCATTCATCAGTTTATTCCACTCTAAATTTAGGCCACGTGGGATAAGTCACATGGACATGGAGCATGAACCTTCCCCATTTTTGGTGGAAATGTAAAACATTATCATCATTATGGTTCTCATCATCAATGTCATCTATTAATTTGTACTGTAATCTCTGTCTGTGCTGGATTGTGGTCATTCAGTTTAAATCCTATGTGGACTGTCATGATAGTTTCAAATTGCCATTCACTTAGATTAAATGTTTACAAGTAAAAAGGCAGTTATTTCTATAAACAATTAATAGTGAAATACATTGATCTGAATAGTTTGTAGGAAGAGGGCTTTGATTCATGCTGCCTAACAAGTGTTTTTGGAAACATTGCCCTCAATAGTGGCTTTGTTGAGGTTTGAATTCATTTTACAAGTAATCTATATCTAAGGGGAAATGAAGGAGTTAAGAAGCTGAACCAACCAGAACAAATGCACTGTAAACAATTCAGCTCCAAAACTTATCCTCAGAATTTTCTTGGAAACGGCGCAAATTAAAACGATTGCTGGCACTCAAAAACATTTTTTAAAATCTATCTGGCAAAGAAATATGGATCTTTTTCTGAAATGCCAGCCATCTTACTGAATGAGGTTAGACCTGTAAAAGCTTACAGGCATCAAACGTAGGCTGATGTTATAAGCAGTGCCAAATTCTCTTTACATCTCTGAAGGCTCCATGTGACACTACCCGATGCAGAAAGATGAAGTTTTTGGAGGGCTTTCACCCTTTTTTTTCTTCATAACTGGTTCTTATTCTACACAGCCAGTGGTTATCTTCCTGCCAATTGGAGTCAGTGATTTGATTCCTTTAGAAAGATAGGTGTAAAATCAGTGTCAAAAATGTTTTACCTAAAAAAGAAAGGAGAGTCAACATTTGGATGCAAAAAGACCAAATATAGCAAGTAACGAAAGAGAAACATAAGGACTGTATTAAAGTATGTTTGAGAACTGATGCCTGCATTAAAGTTGAAATCTTGGAAAGGAGTGTCTCTCCTGCCTTCTAAGAGTAACTATTTTCTTTGATGCATTTACACATGGAACAGTACTCTATGTAGAGAGCACAGTATATTTACTATGGAGATTGATGACTACACAGTTTTAGAAAATAAGACACAGCCATGGTTGATCAGACTGAAGGCCTATTTAATCCAGCATTCTGTTTCCACAGAAGCCAACCAGATGTCTATGGAAAGTTTACAAACAAGACAAGGGCACAATATGATCCCTGCTTAACTCATATTTACCAGCAGACTACCTTTGGTATTGGCCATCATGAATTGTAACACATGGATAGTCTTGTCCTTATTTATGTTGCATGGGAAAATGACTGCCAAGAATACAGGCTGGGGATTTTAGGGTACGAGTAAATTATTTTGATAATTTTGATAATGTTGATTTCTTCAATATATCTTCAATATAGTTTACAGCAGAGGCAACTGCTTTTTCTCCATGTGTAAAATTCTGAATATTTTTCTATATAAAATCAGAAATCAGATAAATAAAAACATACAACATAATAAAACAAAACCATTATCAATATGAATACATATCAATAACACTCCCCTCAAAAGAATATAGAGCACCCAATGTTCTTCTAAATAACAGGAGTATCTCCACCACCAAATTGTTAGTTTATTAGTTGTTTGTTACTTGTGGCTCGTGTGTTGGGTGGGATTTAATGATTTGTGTTGAGCTTGATCCAGATTATTATTTGCACCTGATCACCTGATCACCAAGAGTAGGTGGTTGGTAAGTAAGTAAGTAAGTAAGTAAGTAAGTAAGTAAGTAAGTAAGTAAGTAAGTGTGAAACAGTCCTTAGGAGCTGAAAAATGAGATACACCAGGGAACTGCTTAGGGGCAGAGTTATTTGTACAATATGACTTGTCCTGCACCCTCCAAGCTAGCCTGGTTCTCTCAGATGTAGTAGAAGATGCTGTCCCATCATCAGTGCCAAAGCCATTATATAAAGAATGAGTTCAGCGGCAAGATTTTTGTATTTGTATTTAGACTTGTATGTCACTCAACTTGCCAAAGCAACTCAGAGCAGCTAACATAACATAGACAACATATATTACAATATTACAATATCAAATGTAGATACAACATAATATAAATATAACATAATGCAATACTATCAATACAATTAATAAATCCAACATAAAAATGAAAATGCAATACAGTCAGGAGAGTCAGTACCTGTAGCAATTTATCCATTTAAAAAATCAACTCCCTGCTGCTGAGAAGAACTATTACCAAATACTAGCACAGATATACAATACAAAAAAGCAAAAAATATACAATACACTAGCACAGAAAGTACAATACAGTCAGGAGAGTCCTTATCTCTTCCCAGCAGGGAGGGGGCTGGCCCTGGAACAGCTGTGGTGACGGTGGTGGCAATCTCAGCCAGCCGGCCGGTCCACACAGCTGCCTCCCATTCCCCAGCCCGACTGGCTGGGGAGGGTCTGTTGGTGGATGCGGTGGCCATGGCAGAGATGTTATAGCTGCCAGCCAGTCCATGTAGCTGCCTCCCATTCTCCAGCCCAACTGGCTGGGGACGGTCCATTGGTGGACGCGGCGGCCACGGCGGAGATATTATAGCTGCCAGCAGGTCCACGCAGCTGCCTCCCATTCCTCAGATGGGATTCTTATCTTGGTTCATGCATGAAAATGCCTTAGGTCACCCCTGCTCCTCTCAAAATAATTTTAAGCTATTGTGCATGTAGAAGTACTTAGGTCAAAAACTCCTGAAGAACTGGGCCACTTTTGAAATTGCTCTTATTTATGCAAGGTGACCAAATTTGAGAGGCAGTGCCAAGCTTGGATTCTTACTGGAGTTGCTTCCTCTCCCACCATTCCAGTTAATAAAGACAACTATTCCCCAGTTAAAGTGTTGGAGGTCTCTCAAAGTGATATCCTCACCCGTTGTGTTATTGAAGGAGCCAGACACCACACTGAGTCTCAACATGGTAAGACCCAAGGCCTCCCAGATGTTCTCTCTGATCCTTGGCTGGGGTTGGGAATTGAAAGCATTGGCAGCTGCAACCTCCAGTTCTTCCAAATACAGCCTCAGGGGCGGGGGAGATCTCAGAAATAATTTCCAAGCAGGACATTATTGCATGAAGTTGAGGCATTATGGAGCTCAAATCCTGGCAACCTGATCCCTCAGGCAGAAACTAAAAAATAATCCTGTGATTATATTATTGACTGAAATGTATAACTTGCATAAGTAGCATTTCAAATATCTATTGCTACTTCAAGGCTAGGGACTGCAGTAGTTAAGACACTGAGCTTTAAGACTAGAAGGTCAGAGTTCGATACCCGAGTACTACATGATGAAGTGAGCTTCTGTATCTGTCCCAGCTCCTGGCAACCTAACAGTTTGAAAGCAAGAAATTGCAAGTAGATAAATAAGGACTACATCAGTGGGAAGGTAAACAGTGTTCCATGCACTCAGGTGTCAAGGCATGCCTGCCACATGTCCATGGAAACATCTGCAGAAGCAGACAGTGCTGGCTCTTTGGCTACAAACAGAGATGAGCACTGAACTCTAAAGTCTGATACAACTGGCTTTCAAGTAAGGGTGACTTTTACCTTTACTTCAAGGGAGTGAGGGAACCAGTTGGCACTCCAGAAGTAATGCTAACAAATAGGAAAGACCCTCCAAACTGTAAAAGGGTCTTCAAAAATAAAGAAATCATTTGCGGATGATAGATCATGAAAACACAAAACAGTGACTAAGTAGAGAGAGAGAAAAGAAAAGTGATAATGTATTTTGAAGAAGGATTACAAAAAAATTGCAGCAAAAAAATTCCAATCACTACCACCTGTCGTCTTACGTTACTTTGATTCTAGGAGGTTAAAATCAAATGCTTATCTATTCAGTTGGTTTCTTAAATATTCACATTGGATACAAATTCATTTCATCCTGGGTTAAAATCAATATTCTTGTTAGAACTACAGTAATACCTCAGATAACGTTTATCTCGGATAACGCTAAAATCACGTAACGTTAAGTAATCTGGGGAGGAGAATTGGATCGAATAACGTAAAGGTCCTATGGGATGGATCGGATAACAACCGCTAAAGCCTGTGCGGTTACATTGTATCTCTATGGAGCTTTAACGTTATCCGATCCATCCCATAGGATTTTAACATGGATCGGATAACACTAAAAATCGGATAACACCAAGACTTGTGGAACCAAGTCTTAGCGTTATCAGAGGTATTACTGTATTGGGAACAATACAGACAAAATTACTCATATTCATCAAATTACAATCATAGTAATTCATCCCCATCTAGTTCTGTTGCATTTGGTGTAAAGAAACTTTAAAAATGGAGATAATTGTTCTTGTTGGCTTAATAACATCTTCATCAACCTATAGTTTGGGTTTTGTTGTTGTTGTTGTTCAGTTCATTGTTAAGGATGAAATGGTGTTTTCACTAGTTTATTTATGGGCGTCTGTCTCTGCTGGGCTTGTTCCTGGCTCAAAGGGCTAAGGCAATTCCTGGCCCTTCCCTCCTTCCTACTTAATCTCTTTTAAAAAACAGATGCTGTACTGCATTTTAAAAATTGGATATCTACTTTCTGTTTTGGAGAAAGAAAAAACACAAAAGCCCATTCATCCTAAAGCAAGACCTTATACTTTGCTGTGGAGCAGAATTTCTGGAATTTCATTCCTAAAAGACTTGCAAAAGACCAAATGTTTTCCATCTTTAGAAGGGGTATTCTGGAATTCTAGAAGAGGCCTGTTATGTGGTACCTGCTGTCAATTGGCTTCTGACTTATAGCAACCCTGGCAGGGCTTTTGACGTACACGAGCTATTTAAGGAGTGGTTTCACCAGTACCACCAGTACCACACACAAAGATACCTGCGAGTTTCCATGGTTGAGCAGTGATTCAGAACCAGGTCTCACACATCGTAGTCTGTCACTTTATCCACTAGAGCTGCATAATGGCCTGGGAGGGGGTTGCATTTGGGCTATGGGTCATGTGATTCTCTTCTTTTTTTATGGGATGGAGAATACATGGCTTGTAGGAAGGATAAAGCCCAACAATATCTTTACGTGGTGGCCCCCGTAGCACCATGTTCTTGCTGATAATAAAATCATAAATAATCATAAATATGATGAAATCACAAGCAAATAAATGGGGGAAGTGCAGGTGGAGGAAATCGTTTGGCCTGAAAAACCCAAAAAACTAATTTGGATACAATATAACATCTTGGTTCAGAGCTGTGACACCCAAAGTCAAAATGGGTGTCTAGCTTCCGATAGGAGAGGCCTGTGAAGATAAGAATCAAATCAAGGCACCATGGGGGAAGTGCAAAGCAGAACTGTTGCTGTTCAATCTCCGTAGCCTTCCTTTTAGCCTAGAAATCGCCTGCCTGCTTTACTTAACTTATGGCCAACAAATCCAATTAAAGAGGAAAATATAGAATAGCTACTCAGCAACTGGAACTAAAAGGTCTCCTTCAGAATTCAGGCAAAGTGCAATGGCCAGTGAGAAAACCATAAAGAGTAAAGTAAGCACTTAATCCATCATTTCACAACATTTTATTTCAAACGACAATGAAAGAATTTTTGCTAAATCCTTTCTGTTCATTCTGAACGGATAGAAAGGGGAGAACTTCACACTCCATCTATAATTCTCAGTTTACATCTCCCATGATCCTGATTACAACATCCAAAACTGGGATTTGATCTGCTTATAAAACAAGTACATTTGTTTTATTATTTCGCTGACCACATGATGGAAAGTGGGCGGCATATAAATCGAAATAATAATAATAATAATAATAAAGTCCATAACAAATCCATCCAGTCCTTTTTGCTTGGGGGGGGGGGGATTGTCTTTTTCTTTCTTCCTGCTGACTTTTACCTTTTTATGCTGGAACAATTTGATTTTTTTTTCATGAGGTCATTTGTGATTCCTTGTAAAGGTGGGGTGTGTCTAAAGATGGGATGTGTCTAAATATGTGGTGTGTCTGTAGATGATGTTTCAGAGAGGTAGGCAATTGGGGCATGATGATCAGGACTGAGAGAACATGACTTCGCTCTTATTCCTTATCCTCCCCTTTTTTAATTTTAATTTAATTATTGACATTAGCTCCAGAGCACCCTTTCACCTTATTCCTGGGTCATTAACTAAGCAGGCCAGGAGAGCACAAGAAATTGGAAATAGTTTTCCCAGGGACTTTTCCATTTATTGCGAGGAAAGATGGACACAGAGCTGCATGGTCCTCAGTCTGTAAATAGGGATCTAAAAAGAAATCCCAATTTAGCATGGTGTGTTTGTGTACATGTATTTCAAAGCTCCAACTGTTTTTCCTTAGTGGGGGACTGTGAGATAGAATGCAATTAGCATTGCATCTGGTACAAACAGTGAACTCTCAAATCACTCCACAGCCCCAACGTGAGCACTGACTGATTTTCATTGTAATGCCAGCTGCAAATCAAATCACTGCGAAGATGGAGTGATTCGGTTTTTCCATGAAGTTGCACTCCATGTGAAGCAATCTGAGATTGGAACCAGTGGTGTATGATTCTTCCTCCACAAAGCTCTTTGTCAGTTTGATTGAAAGGAACTGCTTGAGGGGACACAAGATGAATTCCATTTTCTTAAAAAAATATTGGGGTAAAATTGATAAGCAATAGCACCTTATTTTGAAGAATCAAACTGTCAAAAATAACAGTGATACAGTGAAACCTGGCAAAGAAGAGTCAATAAATCTAGTTGTGACTTTTTCTCATCTTGCAGGAGGAAAGGAAGGTTTCCTATTTTGACTTTTACATTTTATCAAATGTAATATTTCAGTCTAATATAGCAGGTTTTTTTTTTAACAGAATGGCCTTATTTGTCTGTTACAGAAGAAATAACAAAGAGTCTTGCAGTAACTCTGGACTACATTCTACCAATGATAACATCTAACAAAATATTGTACATAACACTAGATATATACAAAGTTCTATCAGTTTTACTTCCACACCATCATCTTTCTAAAACCATTTTTAAAAAATCACCAATACTAAACCCTACTGGGTAGCCATGGCTATACAGTAATACCTAGGATAACGTTTACCTTGGATAACGTTTACCTCGGATAACGCTAAAATCGCATAACGTTAAGTAATCTGGGGAGGAGAATTGGATCGAATAACGTTAAGGTCCTATGGGATGTATCGGAAAACAACCGCTAAAGCCTGTGCGGTTACAATGTATCTCTATGGAGCTTTAACGTTATCCGATACATCCCATAAGATTTTAACATGCATCGGATAACACTAAAAATCGAATAACACCAAGACTTGTGGAACCAAGTCTTAGCATTATCCGAGGTATTACTGTATTGGGTTCCTTTCATTCGCTTATGAAAGGCATTGCAAATATTTTTATGTTTTCTTCTGCTGTTAACTTGAAATATATTAGGATCCTACCTTGAGACTACAAACTAATTAAAAGGCTAAAGCCTGGTTACAACAGTTTGATGCCAAGGAAGTCAAAGAACTTGTGTCATGGAAGCAAAGTGGAAACAGGTGCAGATAATATTTTGTTCACCGTACAAATAAGAGATGTAGGAGTACACCTGGTGCCTGTGCAGCTTTTTAATTATATTTATTAATTTACATTTATGTACCATTCTTGCATAAAGACTCTTGATGAAGTATACAACAGCAACAACATTACGAAACATTAAAACCAAAATGAATGAAATAATAAAACAATTAAAACAATGTTAGAGGACAAATATAAAAACATGTTTTAAAAACTTTCTTGAAAAGCAGCCACAGTGAGGAGATGAAATAATTCTGAAGATTGGACATTACTGTACATAGTTTGGTAGTGACCCAGAAGATTATCAGGAAGGGGGTGTTGGTCTCCTGTAGATCTCTAATCTCAGTAGGTTCATAATGAGAAAGGTAATATCAAGAATTATATATCCACATGGAGTAACACATTTTTAATATTGAGCTGTCTAAACCAAACTCAAACTCTTAAACCAATAAGCTCTATCCTTCTTTCTGGAAACATTTTAGGATGACCTTGGGCATAAGTTCTTTCTCACTCTTCCATTTTAGCAATATAGGCAAGTAAATTTTGAAGAATATTCCTTGGTTTCCAAAGTTACTACTGTAGGAACATGTACCTTAAGATGTTCAAGGTGTTATAATGACCATTTTTTAAAAAAAGGGTGGTCTCAACTTTTCTTTGGATAATATACCTTTTTTGGGGGGGAATTCTTGAAGATGCAATCAAAAAAATAGCTTTTCTATGCTCTGCATTTAAGTGGAATTTTTTTTACATAATATCTCATGAGTTGCCTGTCATGGAGAAATAAATTATGAATAGAATAATGAATTAACTATAAGGCAAGTATTGACTAACAAAATATTTAAATTATTTAGAATTTATATCATGCTGATATTGCTTACTTTTTCTTCTACAATGCTCCTTGTTTCCTTTCACAATGAATTCATTCATTGGTTATTTTACAGACGGGAATGTTGTTCCACCGCCAAATACTTTCCCATTAACTCTAGGCAGCATAGCCCATGTTGAGGAACCATGACAACTGCAGTCCAGGATATCTGAAGGACCACACACGTCCCACCTTTCATGTAAGGTGACATTAGCAGCTAGTCATAAAAGTCACAAAACAGTGGTGATTGTTTGACACCTGCTGTTTTTGGTACCTTGAAACTATTCTCTAAACTAGTCAGAATTAACTTCCTCTTACCATCTACAATCTTCAGCTGCTTTCTCTAGTGAGCAGTCCTAGCCTTCTACAAAACACATTAGAACATTTTTCAAGATTGTGGGCTATTCTGCTAAAATTTGAAGTGGCATCCAACAAATGAACCGGTGAAAAACATGAAATGCTTACTGGAAAAGTAGAAATAGAAAGATCTGCTTATAAAGTGATTCTATTTCATGAATGTGATTAATTTTGATATGGAACAAAAGTACAGTCGTACCTCGCATAATGAACGCATCGTATAACGAAAAATTTGCACAACGAAGCATCCGTTATGCAATGGTGATACCCTGCATAACAGTAAAAAAATTTCATTATGCGGGCTTTTTTGTAACCAGGGTATACCCACTTAATGGGAACCCCAGTTAACAACATTTTTTTTCATTATGCGGGGCATCTCCCATAGGGAACCACATGATTAAAAAAACACATAGCGAAGAGCTCAGTGGAAAGGAGTTTTTTCGTTATGCAGTGTTCTACTGTACACGCTTGGAACCTTGGCAGTTGACCTTCCATGGTAAGAATGGTGATATGTTTGAAGAATCACAGGCTCTGTTTAGTGGCTGATCATATACCTCCTCCTCATGCTCTATGAAAAGCATATGCTAAATGGATTCTTGCATGCAATGCATGCTCAGGCAAATCCATCTAACTTGAAGTATAGGGCCATGTTTCGGAGAGGTGATGGGATATAGTTAAGCCTTTCTGCAAAGTCAGGGCTTAACCTATTGATTACCATGCTCCCTCCATCCTGACTTGTCAAAGCAAATTCTGCACAGTAGCAGTTTGGACAGACCTAGGAGGAAGTTTAAATCAATGACAAGAGTACAAGTGTGATATCTGTGCAATTGGCATAATAATATTACCAAGATTTCTATGAGCATGGAGGGAACAAAAGGAATCTCAGGTGACTCCGTGATGTAATAAAATGAAAGTGATGATGATGATGATGATGATGATGATGATGATGATGATGATGATGATGATTTCTTTAGAACTTAGAGGATTTTTCAGTCACTGGGAAGAAACAGTATTCTAAGAGGAAAAATAATAGGTTTGAAAGCTTGCTCTTTATTTTATGTTTTGAAAAAGACTATTTCTTCTCCTTTCTTTGTTTTTCCTTTACAAGATCCCCAGAATTCAGCCACTGTGGTTTAATGGCTCCCCTAACACTCTTTTGCAATTGTAAGCACTCAGGGGTTTCACTGAAAAAGGGTGGCTGGATGCAGCTTCAGGACTAATTGTATCCTACAAAGGTATGTAATTATGCACCAACAGCTGAAAGGACACAATTTTAAGTCAATCTGTTGTGACAGACACTGTGTAATGTCATACAATCAAATGCAATGTTTAGTAAACATAAACCTCTTTGTCATTTTGTATTTATTTATACAGGTTTAAAAAAATAAAGCACACATTTAAAAAAAATTTCTTGCATATTTTCCCATTATTACATATCGTTCCCCAGGCTCATTTTATAAGCCAATCCTCCTCCTCAAATAGAACAGCTAGAATCTTGTTAGCAACACCTGCCAGAATAACTCATTTGGCATAAATTTCAGCAATGGATTGCTGCAAGTTTTTTAAAAACCCACAAAAATAGCATGTGTCAGTGTGCATTAGCCAGTGTCTAGACCAGTGTTTTCCAACTTTGGTTTTTGGACTTCAATTCCCAGAAGTCTAAGTCAATTCCCCAAAACACTGATCAGCCAATGTACTGACTTAGGCTTCTGGGAATTGAAGCCTCCCTGTGAAGTGTGTGCCCCACGTTGGGAACCACTAGTCAACACTAGACTAACTTCTTAACCTGCAGTAACTTGGCGCGGAAATTTATCCCAGTGGAGTTACACTAGTATAAATATTTAATAAGATTTGAGCCAAAGTATTGCATTTACATTTCAAAAGTAAAAAAAAGAAAATTTTTCTTGGGCTTACAACAATGACAGGAAATAAGCCCAACCTGATTGGTTGTAGAGACACATCTCAGTTGAAAAGCAGGACACTTATTGTTCCCGTCTCTCAAACGTTCCGTATCCTGCCCCTTCTTTCCTCTAATGAAAGAATTCCCTGCTCTGATTCTGGCCTGCATTTTGGGCTCCTTCTCCTGTTGTGGAGGCTTTGTGGAATCGTAAAGCTAAACACTATTCCATCAGGTACCCAGCATCTCTACTCCTGTCAATATTATCCCGTGGTGTTTTTCTAAAAGCCAAAAGCATAGATTTGATTAGACCATGAAATTTTGAGGTGATAATTCATAATTAAATCTAGGAACAGTCTTATTACATCAAATGATAACCATGCACTTACAAAGTACAGTAAAACCCCAGGTTACAACTGCCTTGGTTTAGGTTTGCTGCGGTTTACAACTGCAAATCCTATGGAAATGCCATCCCACTTTACAATTTTTTTATGTTTATTTCTTTTTTGTTTGTTTTGAGTTTTTTGTTGTTGTTTTTTTAGCTTACAACGATCAATTCAGGACCATTTTTAAATTTTTTTTTCAATGCATCCCTATGGATTTTTCAGTTTACCATTTTTCAGGTTACAACAGAGGCTGTTGGAACTGACCTCCGTCGTAACCCGGGGTTTAATTGTATTTTAAAAAACATTCTAAAGAGCAATTTTGCTCCCATTTTTCAATACTAAATTGTCTTAGCCACACCTAGTGGAAACATAAGGGGGGAGGGGAACCTGGGTAATTTTTGTAGTGTTTCAAAGTTAAGAGAGCATGTTTCTTTCGGATAGTCATGGGCTTATGAAAAACTTCTCTACTGACACAAGATACTTCTGGAAGGGAAATAAGATTTGTGTGGAATGGACCTAAGAAACAACTGCCATAGCAGCATAGTCCTTGCCGATTTGTAGGTCCTTGCCAATTTGTAGGACAAAATCTCCATGAGATCAATGCATTTCTTCTTACCTGTACCTTCTGCACTGAAGAAGAATGTTCGAGATTTCAAGTGTTCTTGCTGCTTACCAGAAAGAATGTAAATCAGGCAATGTTACAGACAGTGATCATAGGGGAAAGAAAGAAATACTGTTTCTTTGCAGCACATTGGCAGAGAAAAGGTGGAAAAGACTCCCCTTCGCTGGCTTATTCTAGGGTTTAACAACATGCGGACCTGATAAACACAACAATGACTTCATTTTATAAAATCAAAACAAATGCAGAACTGAGGCAACACCTTTTATAGGCTCATTTAAAAAATGAAACATAAAACATTGCAAGCTTTCGTGACTAAAAGGTCACTTCTTCAGGCAAATTATCATGGCATGGTGTTAAAGCCAGGTTGGTTAGCTTAGATCAGGGGTTCCCAATCTTTTCAGGCCAGCGTCCAAGTATGGTCTCTTAGTCAGCGTTGAGGGCTGGACAGACATTTTGCCCTGCATCCATGACGGGGGTGGCCATTTTGTCCCAACAACTTCAAAGGGGCAACCATTTTGTTTCTTGAATACACTTGGAGAGATGGGGGACCACGTGAAATGGCACCTCAGGTTGGATCTGGCCCACGGGCCTTAGGTTGGGAACACCTGGCTTAGATTTTACATGGGAAAACAGACAGCAGGTTGTATCTTTCTAGAATCCAAAGGCGGGAAGTCAGGGATCTTAAGAATCATTAGTACAGTAAATGTCAATACCTATCAAGCTTCTGACGTGACTATAACTTTCTTCATATACTGTATATTACCATGATCTCAAATGTTCCAGACTGACAAAACCCTCTGAAATTGAAACCCACAAATCCACAGTATCACTGGTGATTTTCCCAACAAGTAAATCCTTGAGTATTAAAAGAAGAATAGGCCAGATGTAAATACAATCTGAGTGTTCTTCCTGCCCTATACACTTGCTAATTGTACACATTTTCTGTTGCTGTCACACTATTATTAGCAGGTATAGCAGGGACTGTGGTGGCTCAAATGGTTAAGATGTTGAACTCGCTGACTGAAAGGTTGGTGTTCGATTCCCAGGTACTGCATGACAGAGTCTCTGTCCCAGCTCCTGCCAACCTAGCAGTTCAAAAGCAAGAAATTGCAGGTAGATAAATAGGGACCATTTTGGTGGGAAGGTAAACAGCATTCCATGCACCCCAGTGTTTAGGCATGCCTGCCACATGTCCATGGAAATGTCTGCAGACGCAGACAGTGCTGGCTCTTTGGCTAGAAACAGAGATGAGCACTGAACCCTAGAGTCAGATACGACTGACTTTTGAGCAAGGGTGACCTAGGTAAAAAGGGAATGTCCTTTGAGAGAGTGTAGGAATGGGAAGGGATCAGAATTGTCAGGAGTGTGTCCAAATCAGCAGATATTGGAAGTTACAGTCCAGAAGCCTCCTAGCACCCAAGCTCTTTTTTGAGACTAATTCTACCCAGTGACTCAAAGTGAATGTGCATGTGGTCAGTTCAGCTACAATGATGACTTTGTATTGTTGCCTTCTGATCTGAAATTTACAATTACCTAAAACAGCATTTCACAAACATGGGCTTCCAGATGTTCTTGAACTTCAATTCCCAGAAGCTTTGATCAGCAGGTGAAGTGACTTGGGCTTGTAGGAACTGAAGTTCAAGAACACCTAGGGGCCCAATGTTGAGAAGCCCTGACCTAAAGCATTAATTCTCCAAGGAGAATTAGGGAAGAGTGAGAAATTTGAGGGGGAAGAGTGAGTGAGACTGTGAAATTTCCCAATAAAAATGTTTTACAGCATATACAAATTTTTTTACAGTATTTCCAAATTTCATACCACAAAGTCAAGAGAATTTTACTAGAGTTTTGTGAGTAATGTTTAAAAATAATAAATTGGTGGCTGTTGTTGAAAGAGCCTAGAAGGATGGTTAAGGAGAGATGTGAGGATGTCTCAATAATTGAAAAGCAGGCATGATGCCAAAAAAATTTGGAACCACTGTCTTAAAGCTTTATATTTAGAAGATTAAAACAGGTCATAACCTAGCACTGATATAATGCACATCTAATATTATTAAAACCAACAGGTTTAGACATGCAGCACAGATCTGGCTGGATTGCCTTGGATTGTGGCTGAGGTCCTGTAATATTTAGACACTAGCAATGAATGCTTAAACAGGAAAAATGTGGTATAAATGACAAATGTGTTCCCTGCAAGTAAATCTCTGTGTGTATAATAATTTCCACCAGAGCTGAACAAATAATGATTTTGAATAATTCATCTGATGAGTTTTTCTTCTTTCTCCTTGTAAAATATCTGCAAACAGATCAGCTTTCCCCACTTGTATTTATTTCTCTAAATTAGTCTTATATTTTGTGATTTTGGAAAACATATTACAGATTAATTGTAATTATTTCTTGCAAGATTCTCTTATTCACTTGGTATAAAATCTGTTCCAAGGCAGTAGTATCGTTAAATCCAAATCTTGGCAATCTTATGAATTTGGCTACAAATGTTCAGCTACAAAATAGAGTAGGGAAGATCCTATGCACATCTGCTTAGAAAGAAAGAGAGGCAAAAACATCACTCAAGTCTTAGACCTGAAAGCACTTTTAGGACTTAGAGGAGGAGTTCTCAACCTTTTAAAACCGGGGGCAGGGTCACACTCCCTCAGACAGCTTCGGGGGCCAGATGGCCATTTTGCCCTGTGGCTCAAGTCACTAAGACGCTGACTGGGAGGCGGAAGGTCAGCAGTTCGATTCCCGAGTACTGCAGGGCGGAATGAGCTCCCGTCTCTGTCCCAGCTCCTGTCAACCTAGCAGTTCGAAAGCAAGAAATTGCAAGTAGATAAATAGGGACAACTTCGGTGGGAAGGTAACAGCGTTCCATGTGCTCCGGTGTCTAGTCATGCCTGCCACATGACCATGGAAACGTCTGCAGAAGCAGACAATGCTGGCTTTTTGGCTTAGAAACAGAGATGAGCACTGACCCCTAGAGTCGGATACGACTGGCTTTCAAGCAAGAGAAACTTTTACCTATACCACATGGCACTTCCTGGTGTGGTGGAGACAGTGGGGGCTACATAAAATGGTGCTGTGGGCTGCATCCGGCCCATGGGCTGCAGGTTGATAATCCCTGACTTAGAGTTTAACTACACTGAGCACGAATGTAGGAACTGTTACAGGTTTGGGGCAGTCTGATCTGCATTTTTCCCATTGACTACCTTACCTTACCTTGGATACCTTGGAGACGTTATTCAACAAGGAGTCTGTGCATTGGTAGACATGTCCACAGCGACATTCCACACATGCAAATAGACCTGAGAAATCCAGTCCTTTTGAATGCAGGGCCTTTATTATCCATTTGGATATCATGTCACCCACTGGCTGTGTCAACCATGATGTGTGCCCTCCACTTTCGCCTTGCCCAAGAGATATAATAGAAAATGTGAATCAGCCCACAGTCCTGGAGTCCTAATCTGTAGCTTTTCTACCTACCAGTGACCTTTCTACTTTTAAAAAATTGAATCCTTTCACTTCCATTCAAAGTGTGTGATTGCTTTAAACCAATGCAGAAAGGAAAGACCAAGGGACTGAGTGTACACAAACACACAAATCATTGCTTTGGGAAAGCAACTTTCCCCTGCCTCTTCCATGTCAAGTGAGGGAAATGAGCTCTTCTTCTCTCCTTCTCCCTCCCTCTCCCTCCCTCTCTCTCACATAAACAAAAGCAACACCAGGACTCACCCCTCCCCACAAAGCCTCTCCTTCCCCCCCCCAACTCTTCTCTTTTTTTAACAGCTACCTTGGAGTGCTCAGTCCAGTTTATGTGTTTTTTGTGTTTCATTAACACTAGCAAGATAAAATACAGAAGTGAGAAATAAAAGTCTTTGAACTGAGCCCCTTACAGGCACTTCAAAGAAACTTCAGGTATGCTTTTTTTTCCTCCCCTGCTTGTGTGACTACTTATATTGAAGAGAACCAAGTGCCCTGTTGCCACTTCACAGTGATTTAATTTCCATTTCCCTTGCTGTGCAGTCAGACTCTTGCTTCCAAGTCAATATCTCTATAATTATATTTACAGGATTTCCCTATTTCTTCATCTTTTAATAGAATAAAAAGCAGATACCCTTGCTTCATACATTTCATATAAATAGTGGAACCCTGGTGGCGCAATGGTTAACCTACTGTACTGCAGCCAAAACATTGTGATTGTGTTCCTGATGGGAAACAAGGTTGACTCAGCCTTCCATCCTTCTGAGGTTGTTAGAAGCTGAAATCCATTGATGGTTCAAATGGTTCAGAAACGTAATTCCCTTTAACTATAGAAAGTAACTGAAACAAAGAAACCCCCCCCCCCCAAAAAAAAAAGCAACAATGCCCCTTATTATATTACAACCCTACTTACTGAACGATAAAATTTAGTTATGCCTAAATTATTGTAAAATGGAATTAATTTCAAACCCTGTTAATTACAAGAGAGAACAAAAGCCCAGCTGTGGAAATAGCAGGAAGCCAGCGACATAGCCTCTGACCCAAGACAAGGGAGAATCAGGATACCACTACCCTATTCCCAAACACTGCCCTATCTAGTACCAGAAACCGAAGCCTGCTTTTAATCAAGTCCTTCCTTGAAGGCATGAGCTATGGAATGAAACATCCAATTGGTGCGATTGGAGGCTCTGCCTGCTGGATACAAGGAGAGAAATGGTAAAGGAAGAAGACTGCCTGTTGACATGCACATAGAGCAAGCTTGGAATCAAGAAGGAGCAGTGCAAATTTTGGTTTAGCACCTCTTAGGTCCTTACCAAGATCTTGTGTTCCTTCTGAAGCTCTTTTTTCTTTGAAGCTGGAGTGGAGTGGAAGGGCATATCCATTTTATGTGCATTAAGAAAATATTAGCAAAGAATATTGAGTCAAAGTTCACTATGCAACACTGAATTGGCAAAATCTCTTATGATGCATTTCATTACCAGACCCTTCTCAGGAAGCAAAAGTAGCCACAAGCATTGGTCATTGTTCTGTTCTATGGCTTAATTCAGGAGTTCTCAACCTTTTAAAGCTGGAGGCCAGGTCACGCTCCCTCAGACAGCTTCAGGGGTTGGACGGCTATTTTGCTCTTCTTCCACCACATGGCATTTCCAGGTGTGGTGGAGGCAGTGGGGGGGCATATAAAATGGTGCCATGGGTCGCATCCAGCCTGTGGGCCACAGGTTGAGAATCCCTGGTTTAATTTTACATTTCTCTCTCTCTTGATCTCTTTCTTGATCTCGCTCTTTAAAAAAAAGTGTCTAATTCACAAAGAATTGTAAATATAAATTATAATTAATGTTTGAGAAGTGGTTCCAAATCTTGAGATGAAAATGCTAAACCTGAATAAAATATGAAGCATTCCTAGGAGGTTCTTAAAATGCACAGCATATTTTCCCACAAGAACAATAAAAACTAGTTTAATTTACGTCTTTTTGGAAGTAGCTATTTACACAAAATAGTTGATCATCCTGTGCTAAAAAGTTATGATATGTGAAAAATTAAAGAGAAAGGAACAGCCAGTCCCTTTGAGTCGGCTTTGACTGCAGTAGCACAGAACACAAGTGGAAATGGTTCAAAATGTCTCTTTGTGCTGCTTAGGGGGCATAGGGACAATTTTTCAATGCTTTGAGTGGGGCAGCACTCCTGCATCCCAACACTCCCCCTTTTTTTAAAAAAAAATCTGGCAATCATATAATAAAGGTTGCTCTTGTTCAAAGGCCAGTTGTATCCTACTCTAGGATTTGATGCTCATAGCCAAAGAGCCAGCTGTTGTGATTCAGCCCTCATCAGACTCTGAAGATGAACTGGATAAGGAGACACTTCCTATGCCCAGCCCAGTTCTGCCTGAACCTGAACCTAAGAATGAACCAGGAACCTCAGCCTGTTTCTGGCCCAACTCTAACTCCACAGGTAGATGACCTGTCAGACCTGAGGTCTGACTCTGATAGCGATCAGCCCTTCGCCAGGGAATGGTGCAGAAAGGATCTGCAGCTGAGATGCAAGAAAGCTAGAGCTCATTATCAGAGAAGGCTCCCAGCTGATATCCATTAGCTGGGAGGCTCTTAATCAACCTTGTTCCAGCAGTCAAACATCTGTGCAAAGAGCAACACCCTGCTTGACTTCAGATACCTCTTTTGATTGCCTGCCGTGACCCTGACTTCTCTGCCAGCCTTGATGATGCCCCAGGACATCTTTTGTACTAGACACTTGCTTGAACTACCAGACCTCGTCTTGTTCTTTGGACTTTGCTATTTGGATTCTCCTTGAACAGACTGCTGCCAGGACTCTCTGTGTAGTGCTGCTGAGGTAGGTCATACACCAGCGCTGTCTGTGTTTGCAGACATTTCTGTGGACATGTGGCAGGCATGCCTAGACACTAGAGTGCATGGAACACTGTTTACCTTCCCATCAAAGTGGTACCTATTTATCTACTTGCAATTTCTTGCTTTCGAACTGCTAGATTGGCAGCAGCTGGGACAGAGACAGGAGCTTACTCCATCATGCAGTTCTCAGGTATCAAACTCTGACCTTCCAGTCTTCTAGCTCAGCATCTTAACTTCTAAACCACTGCAGTCCAAGGGGACTTTTTCTGCTTAAAACATCATATATAGTTTTTTTTTTTGTAAGAAACTGAGAGAAAGGCCTTAGGAGTGAGTTCAGATATAATCCCCCAGGGCAAGGAGTGGACATATGTGACCCCAAGACTTATGGATATCACTCTTAAGCAAACAAGTAGCAACAGCAACAAAGATGCACTGCCATGGGGAACCAAGGCATAAGGAAAAATATAAGATGGAACGGTCTTCAAACAAAGCTGATCATGAGCATTTGTTAAGAGCACCACAATGGGAAACAAGCAGGAGATCTAGGTCCATAAAGTATCATCTACCAGAACATTCCCTTGGAGGTGCCCCATTGGAAAGAATACAAATTCCATGTCACAAGAACGCTGCTTACTTCCCATTCATTCCAATAAAGGAAAGAATTCCTCAAAGTATTGCAACCCACACCTCATTCACTATTCTTCCTCTGCCATATTCAAATCTGAATAGTGGTGATCAGCATGGTGATCAGCCATGAAGACTGTCCTGAGAATATAAAGCAGTGGACTTTCATCTGCCTTCTGGATCACAGCATGATACCCATAACACTGATCCAGTTCTACAAGTCACTTTCTGGTCCTCAACCCGTTTGGCATGCAAAATTTTCATCGGTCCCAGGCCAGTATTGATGAAGCTGCTGCCCTCCATCAAGATGGATTCATGTGGGATTTAATCCACTTTGGGACCATTACCCTTCCTTGTGGACTTAAGCACCCAAGCCATTAGTCCTCAGGGTTGTCAGGTTAGTTAACTTCTTCCTGACACTCGGTGTTTAGTCACTGGCAGTATGGTCTACTCTATTACCATAGCAGGATAACCTGGCCACATTCATTCACTTTTTTAGCTCAGATGTCAAAATATCTTCACATACCCATTCAATGTATCCCAGAAAATAACTGACACCAACCAACAAAGAGAAGGAAATAATTCAGAAGATGGAAGTAAAAAACGGTTAGTACTGGATAGATAGACAGTCACCCCAGCTCAGAAAAGTCCCTGACAGTCTAAGCAACAAGCAAAGTTCTAAATAAACTCCAATAACATAAAGCATTTCACTGATTTAAGCACGACATCAGATAGATATACATATTCATCCCCCATTCCAGGGCCAGAACTTTTGGCTGTCTCACTATATCGTGGAAACATCCATCCTTGATCTTGATGGCCCAGAAGTGTTGTCTGCTTTCCATCAGCAAGCATTGTTTTTTCTTGGCTATCCCAAGAAGCAACTAATCCCAAAAAGCAATTTCATTTCCCTCAATTCACTGGAGGTATTGCTATCTGTGACATTTGTTGCTGCCTCCATAACATTCATGTTATATCCCATTCAAGGTAAACTTTAGTGTAGTCCATCTATGGCACACAGGGTCTGAAAGGCCTGGGATATAGTCATGTGTAGATACTATGCTGGGATAAACAAATATCTACTGACTGTTGAGCTGGGACTCTTAAAAACAATTACAGACGTAGACTATGATGCTATCATGAAAAACAGTGGGATTGAGTATATTCAGTAATTGTTAAATTTAATATTAGCTGTGAAGAAATTGAGACAATTTATTTTGTACATGACTAGGAACAGCTGCCTTGTCCAGGTGCAAGCTGAAAGCCAGTGTGTGCCATGAACAAAAGGAACAATTAACATCTTCAGCTGACATACTGCAGGAAGAGGATTTCAAAGATGGGCTACCACTTCAGGTTCATCTGTGGTTTCAAAGACCATCTGGCTTCTTTGTCCAGAGACATGCAAATGGGGTAATAGATTAATGCACTGTGAAAGGAAGAGGCCAAACAGATATTTGTTTCTTTATACAACTCAGAAATATTCATTAAATTGAATGATTCCTTAAGGCATATAATATATACTGTATATAATGAAACTAGTGAATTAACAAGTTGTCTTTGTCTCACTCAGAAGGAGTGGAGATGTTGTTCATGAGCCAAGCTTGCCTCTTAGGAAGACCCACTGTCTATCTTGCCATTTTTGTAATGCTCTCCCAGGAAGATACATGTTGTACATGTCCAGACTTACCTGTATGAGCATGCGTATCACATAGGCTGTTTGTTATTTTATGGTGTGTTTTCCTGGAATGTTCATATGTATAGTTCTGTACTTTGCTCCATTATTTTGAGAAACCTCTGGTATGTGGAACTTTTTGTTTTCTGAGTTCAATCCCAATGGGCTCAAGGCTGACTCAGACATCTATCTTTCCAAGGTAAGTAAAATGAACACCCAGGTTTTGGGCAGCAAATGGTCTGTTTTCCATTGCCAATGTTTTTGGTTTCTTCTTGGCTGTCACAAAAAGAAGCTGATCTCAAAAGCTGTCCTAGTTCCATTTTCAGGAGCAGCCTCATTTCCTTCATTTACAAGGTAAATTACCTTGTAAACCCCATGGAAGTGCTTTAGAGCTATAGAACCAGTAAATAAGCAGCTACATTTGAATTTTTTGCATTCTTATCCTTTTGCCCTCTTTTTTAATAAAATACAAAAAATCATTTCAAGCAACTGTCTGGATTCTTGGCTCAGAGGATTATAGTACCTTAATTCTGGTCTTGACTTGATCAGCTACTGGAGATGTTGGTAATTTTAGTAGGTCTGCTAGCAGCAATAGTCTTGCAAGGGTATCACATATGCTTAATTCCAATAACCTAGGCTAGTGGGTTTTGTTAATTTTGAACTCCCTGGAGCATTGCAAAGTCTAAAGTGGACTGTGCTGTTGGGAGAATACGATGCCAGGCAGGGTTTTATAATCATGACAGCTGATCCTTTCTTGGGCTCATTCACTTGAAGAGAAAAATGGTGGTGAGTTTGAGAAGCTATAGAAGATAGCCCTGCCAGTGGACCCATGATGCTAGCTAACAAGATAGTCTATCAACAAAGCTGCTCACTAACAATGTGTTTCATTGACAGGGGAGAGGTTTTCCAAATCATGCAAAAACCCATGATTACTGATTGAATATTTGCTCCTCATATACACACAGTTTGAAGATACCACAATTAATAACTATCCAGCCTACAACCACAGATTTCAGTGTTGTCATCTGTAGTGACTTTGTCTCATTCTACTGCCCCCAAGTATGGATCAGAATTCCCCCATCCCTTCAAAGAGCTCACAGCAGGTGGCAACCATTTTACTTAGCATACTTCCCCATCAGCTATCAGGGTAAAACATTACACATGACCTGCTTCTGTGCAACTGCATTATCTGTGCAGTGCACTATCAGTTAAGACGATATCAAATGCAGGTACTTTTGAAAAGAATCTCTTTTCCCCTCTATCCGTAAAATTACAGTGTTAATTCATGAGTTCAATGAGCACTCAGAGATCCCTGACCCATTCACCCATGTAATAAAACCATTCTCAAGGAAATGGAGATAGGCTATTAGCCAGTATTTAAGTGCCTGGCAATGCAGTTGAAAAGAAACCAGCAGCAGACAGATATTTCCCTTAGCAAGACCAATGAGTAATTTGGGATGGTTCTCCACCAAAGAGACATTACGTGGTTTTGCATTGCTTAGTAATTTTGCCCTTTATTTCCCATTGACGGACTTGTTTTAGATGCTTGTAAAATGAAGAAGGAAAAGGTATGAAGACCATCTGCAATATTCTGCAGTGTGTGTTATTCCGCCAGTAGAAAAGTGTCATTCAAAGAACTAGCACTGCTTCCCAAAAAGGCCTGTTTTGTTTCTGGCACTTTAACTACAGTTCTCAGAGATGTCTACTCCCCTGAACTACAGTTCTCAGAGATGTCTACTCACCTCACAAAACTAAAATTCCCAGCATTCTATACAGTGAAACTAAAGTGGTAAAAGTAGGATCATGCAACTATAGCTGCATAGTGTCTTATCCCATAGTATCTTATCACTACCGCACCATAGATGGAGCCTATATCATGGGTGGAGCCTATGTCATGGGCAGAGCCTACATTGTGGGTGATCTAGTTGTGCCTGCCATATGGCCATGTATACATCTGCAAACACGGACAGCACTGGCTCTTTGGCTGTAAATGGAGCACTGCACCCTAGAGTCAGATATGACTGGCTTTTGAGCCAGGGAGACCTTGAACCACTTGCAGGGACAAAACTTGATAGGGCAGGGCAGGGAGGTGGGTGTGGCCACCCAATTTTGCTTAAACCCCCCCCCCCTGCCCAGAGGCCACCCAATTTTGCTTTTTTTCCCCCATGCGGGTGTGAAACTGTTGCTGCCCACCACTGGTCTTATCAGAACAAATCCTAAAGAAGAGACAGAACTGCAGCAATTTGCCTTCTTACTGGTAGAAATTGCTCCATTTAGGAACTCCAGATAGGCAAGTGCTTGGAAAACATATTGAGCAATCTCCCCACCAAGAGTCTTACATGCCAAAGGGCCTACTTACATAGTGTTTCCTATTGCTATACAAATTCAAATCAGGTTTTTAAATAAATAAATAAATAAATAAATAACAGTGCAAGTTTGCAAAAATGGTTTCAGAGCCCTGCTCTAAGACTCTTCTAGTGAGGATCAATTTTGAACCTCCAGGGTATGAGATTAAATGAACTCCCACTGCTCTTGCAGACTCAAAACCTCAGAGGAGAAGGAGGGTCAGGCCCCATCCTTGTCCTTGAGGACAAGATCCATGCTCTAGGCTCAGATAGTAGGGAAAGTGTGGGCTTCAAAAGAGAGTGCCTCAAGACCAGAGGCTTCCTCGGCGAAAGAGACTTTCTTGACAACAGGCTGTACTTCTGAAGGACAGCAATTTCTAAGAATGCCCTTATATGAACAAAAAGTGTCCCCAGAGGCTTAGCCAAGTAACCTCAGTGTGGGAATGTAAGGCTGATATTAAAGATGCTTTTCTGTGTGTTTGTGACATGATTGATTTGCTGGTGCCTGACCTTGGACCATGTTTAGACTTCACCTCTTGGAATGTCCCTGTCTGCTTGCTGATTAGACTCTGGACTTTGATTTTGGATCATCCTTGTAGGTTTACCTTAATCTCCAGTAAGACTTTATTTCAAAGACCCTGACTCTATTCTTGGGAACAGAAGGACAAACGCCATTATACTGGATTAGGTAGAATATGGGTAGCAGAGTGCAAAAGCATGGAAATAATCAATAAGGAAATGGGAATTCAGAGAGAGGGTAGGAAGAAAGGGAAACTTTAATGTTTATTATGTGGAAGAAATCCAGTCATGCATAGAAGAGAAGAGAAGGTAATTACATTTGTCTACAAAAGTTGGCCACCATGTTTGCATGGACTGCGAGTAGCCATTTGTGTAGCCTCCCTCTTTCTAACTGGAAGTAGGAAGAAACATGAAGTGGTCTCAATGGAGGAGGGAGATCTAAGAATAGCAGTCTACCCACAGAATGAGGAAAGTGAAGAGAGTTTAAAACACTTGGGCCTATTTTACTATTTTTATGTCCATCCCCTGTGCCACCCTGCGCACTATCGCAGAGCACTTGTTACATATGTTGGTGCTCTATTCCCATTTTTTTCATTTATACAAACAGCCTAGAAAATGACTTCCAAAAAAATCCTTTTAACTTTGATCATATCTTTCTATTGACCTATCTTTCGATCATTCTCTTAGCCTTCCCTCTGATACAAAGCCATCTCTTTTTTCAGAAGGTTGGACTAGATCCAAGGAGGAGAAGTAGGTCTTCCACTCTACTCATTGACATCAGAATTTTTGTAAAGGGTAAACAGGTAGTGACATTGCCCAGAGGACTGTTAGATCACGTGGAATGTATATCTTTTTTCCAGCCAGATGACTATACTGCTTGCATACAAAGACCCACTGCCAAACAAAAGAGGAGGGAAAGCAACTGGTATTATAGCCTAATCTGTGTTAACTTCTGTTCTGTTTTCATTAAAAAATATATAGCTGTTCAACCCTAAAAAGAAATACTTCTTATACTTCTGAAGTATAGCTATGGTCAACTGTTGTTTTCCATGGTATCTTCTGCAATGAAGATAGGACATGCAACTCAATTACACATCCTCTCCTCACTGTCTCTTTGGGGTGCTTGAGTCCTCCCTCAGACATAATAAAGTATGCAGTGGTATTCTTACCACTCCATTCCAGCCAGCAACCAGCCAATTTGAAACATTTCTGTTAAAAAACAGGGAGTCATTTGATTTAGGTCATAGGTGGCACTGAAATGTACATTTGCTGATGCAAGTGGAGGAAGAAAAGGAAGGAGGAAAAGTGATGACAGAAATAACTTAATTTGTCAGGAAATGGTTGCCTGGTGTTCAGGAGAAGAGTTTGTTCACTCAAGTCTAAGGTATGTATTCTAGATTAATAGGTTGTGATGTTATGACATAATCTCCTCCTACATATCATAGCTTGGATTAGTTCAGGAAAAGAGAGTTTTATTTTTGACTTCCTCAGAAAAAAAGAAACTCAATGAATTGTCTGTCTGTCGTTCTTTATATTTATCAGAGTGTTGTATAAATTGGGGGGGGGGGGATACATTCATTATAACAATATGTCTCCAGAACAGATTGCCAGTCAAAGGCACCACAAAAAACACCATTTGAGCTATGGCATGGCAAAATACCAAGTGTAAAACATTTCAGAGTTTTTGGAAGCCTGGCATATGATTATATATCAAAACAGAAAAAGCACAAACTGAACTCTAGAACTGAACAGACTGTTTCGCTTGGCCATGTCCCCAGCAGCAAAGGACATAAAGTGGTTGAATTTAAAAACAGATGAAGTTGGTGTAAAACATCTGGTTTGTTTTGATGAACAAAAGAAGGCTGACCCAAAAGGAATCGTGTTACTTAGAAGAGGAAGACCCATATGTTGGACCTTTTTTTGAATGTAACTGTGACAATGCTTCTATAACTTGAGCCAAATATAGAGCAGGAATATAATAAAATCATAGAATAATTGAGTTTGAAGAAGCCTATGAGATCATCAAGTTCAATTCCCTACTCAATGCAGGAATCCAAGTCAAAGTGGATCTGACAGGTGGTTGTCCATCCAGCGCTGGATGCTCACTAGTTCCCAAGGTAATTAGTTCCATTGTCAAGAAAAACATCTTATCTGCTCTAACAGTTAAGAAGATTTTTCCTGTAGTTTGAGTCTGTTATTATGTGTTCTGCACTCTGAGATGATCAAGAGTAGATCCTGCCCCTCCTCTTTTTGACTATCATATGTAGTGTGATCACACTCAAGCTGAGACCAATGCACCAAGAGAAGGGGACACAGATGAAGGACACAGGCTATCAACTAGTAAATGCCCAAGGGTACTGTGATGCAGACTTAGCAAAGGATAGCACAAATTGTAAGTCCACTAGTAGTTTCTTGTTCATGCATGATGATTGACCTATTTCATGGGCTGGTCACAAACAAGATGGTGTACCTTTGTCTTCTCAACGTCTGAATGCAGAAGAAGAATGTGGAGAACTGACATGGCAGGAGAAACTGCTGAGTGACTTGAGATAGAGAAAGAGAAGTTGATCTAGGTAATGGAAGACAACCAGAGCTGCATTAAGATGTCACAAAATGATAATATGAATGCACTGAACACACTGGCAGGAGATACCCCTTGGTCCATGACCTAACTGAGAAAGTTATCATCAAGATGATTTATTGTCCCACCACAGAGAGGAGAGGACAACCTGACCAACCCTCTTTCAAAAGATAGTTTCCAGAACTTGTGAAGCAAGATGGGACTTAAAGAGAGTGGCTACATGCAGGTTTGAGAAGAGGAGTCCGGGTTTGTTTGTGTTTGTCTTTTTCAACTTTGCATATTGCCCACAGAACAACTGCAGGGGAGAGTATTCTGGACTGCAGTAAGTATATATCCAGCACTAACCAATTATTCCAACCTTTGAATTCAAAGACAGCCTCACCTCTTTCTTTCTTTCTACCTTGCATTCTTTCCATCTCTTCATAAATTGACTCTTGTTTTATGCTGTTGATCTGTTTTATTTCCTGCATACATGCTAGCAACCAAACAGATCTGTAATTCCAAGTAACTGTAAGCAATTAAATAATATTCCTCCTACAAATGTCTCATGTAGTAAACTACATGGGATTCTGACCAGCAGAATGATGACACAAGATTTGTGGGGTGCTAGCGGGGTACTTCAGAGTTTTTCCTCCACACACCCCTCCTCCTCTTCTCCTTTTCCCAGTAGCTCTTTTTATTAACAGTTTCACACAAGCATACAGCATATGGCAATACAATTACATGATCCATCATCCTTCACCATACCACCACGCTATGTTCCTCAGGTTGACAGGTAGACAATGCCTAATATATGATGTAGCCTTACATCTATATTCTTACAATATCAAGAAGGAAATGTTCCTAGATCATAGGTTCAAAATAGTCAAAGAACAGGAACATTTTCACCATCACAGGGAATGAACAACCTGTTTTGTTTGTTTGTTTGTTTGTTTGTTTGTTTGTTTGTTTGTTTGTTTGTTTGTTTGTTTGTTTGTTTGTTTGTTTGTTTGTTTGTTTGTTTGTTTGTTTGTTTGTTTGTTTGTTTGTTTGTTTGTTTGTTTGTTTGTTTGTTTGTTTGTTTGTTTGTTTGTTTGTTTGTTTGTTTGTTTGTTTGTTTGTTTGTTTGTTTCCACTTGTATGCCGCCCTACTCATAGAGCAACTCAGGGCTTTTACTTGGTCATGCAATATTGAAAAATTTGTTCTCACAATATGCTAGACTGTTCACATGGTTACAACAGTCTCAGAGTGAGATGTTGAGACTTCTGAGTACCAGTTAATGAGAACTTTCTGGACCCTAGAAGACTTGTAGCTATTCTGTTCTTTGAGTCTCTGTACTTCTATTGCACAGCTCTAGGGAATTTTAGCAAAAATTCAAAGCTCTGGAACAGTGGATAGGGAGAGAAAGAATATCTAGGTTCCAGAAACTACAGAATCTGGACTATCTCCTTTTTAAAAAATATACTTTTAGACAGGAAAAAAAAATCAAACCCCTCCCAAATGTACAACAAATCAAAATAACTATACATACATACATATGTACGTACCGTATGTACCGTACATACCGTACATACATACATAAAGAGAAGCACAGCAAATGCAACATTTTCTAGTACCAAGTGCCAAGCTGCAGAAATCAGAATACCATTTATTTTAAAAAACTGAGTAAAACATGTCAGCTAGATTTTTTTTGTAATTTTGTTCATTACCAGATATTGATTCTAGATTCTGATGAAGCAATAGAATAAAGGTGTTTCTCCCTTCTCATTCATTCACTGTGCTAGACCTTGACATCAGAATTCTGTCAATTAGTCAATATTTCATGTGCTACATTACAACAGATGAATTCGATATTTAACATCACAATAAAATTTCACACACACAGCCTTCCAGTTTCCTTTTCTCAGGGTCATTGTTTACATTTGTAACATTTTCCTACAATTGAATTTTTATGAGAAATCTTACTGGGCTACCAATCTTTCATTGCTATCATATTGGTTACATGGGTATTTCATGGACGCCCACTGAGTCACACTTTTTACTAGACAGATGGCTATTTCCATATCATTTCTGGGTTGATTTAAGGTACAATTTCATGCAGAACATATTGCAGAAGTCTAATCGGGAAATGATAAAAAAGCATGAATGATGACAGCAAGCCTGTATCCTAAAATACAATTTTCAGTCTCGGTACCACTGAAGAAATATCTTCTTGGATGGAGATAAAATATGAGGAAGTACATTTCAAGTCACTATGAAAGGAAAGAAGCCTTACTGCCTGACCATCCAGAAATCTTAAACAAAAGTGACTAGATATATTTTCTTAAATTTTGTATAAAAGCAAATACATTAGAACAAAGCAAACACTGTATGAAATCACAAAGACTGTTAACTTGCAATCCAAATGTCGTCCTACTAATTATAATAGTTGCAAGTTTCATTACCATCAAATAAATGTTGTATACATTCTTTCCCATAGTTTTTCTCTTTTCAGGTCCAAGATTATTATTTTTCTCATACAGAGAGGTTTGATCTTTTCCTACTTTACTCTGGGAGTTTCAGGAATCTCCAGTATGTTTGCTTTTAATTCCTTGAAGACTGGCTTGATGCTGCTATTATTATTATTATTATTATTATTATTATTATTATTATTATTATTATTATTATTATTATTATTATTATTATTATTATTATTATTATTATTATTATTATTATTATTATTATTCAGTGCAGAAGAAACTCCACTCAGGGAATGCCCAAATGAGGCTCCTTTCATGTCCTCAAGAGCTAGGACAGAGACGGACGCTCATTCCATCATGCAATACCCGGGTTTCGAACTGTTGACTTGCCAGCCTTCTTAACCACTGAGCCACTGCTTATTGCCATACATTATGAATTGTTGCAATACATCAGTTCCTCAACAATATCTGTAAAATACAGTACAGTAATACCCCGGATAACGTTATGACTTGGTTCCACAAGTCATGACGTTATCAAATTTTTAGCGTTGTCTGATGCATGCATCGAACAACGCTTAAAAAAAAGCCCTGACTTCAGGGACAAACCGCTTTAAAGGCAGACAGGGGGGGGGGGAAGAGACCTCCCTGCCTTTAAAGCCACCTCCCACGCGCCTTTCCCCGACCCTACTGCAGTCGCAGAGACTCCTTTTCTCTTTCCCTCCCTGTATTTAAACTACAGGGAAGGGGGAAAGAGAGAGACGTGATTGGTTCTCTAGAGTGCAGGTGCTTTTCCCCGACCCTACTGCAGTCGCAGAGACCGCTGCGGGTGGGGGGTGGATTGGGTTGTTCTACCCAAACCACCCCACACCCGCAGACCATTGCATTGGGTAACGCTGAGAATCATTATCCAGAATCGTTATCCGATGCAAGTTTTTTCCAAAAAACTTGCATCGTTATCCGATTCTAGCGTTATCCGATGCAATCGTTATCTGGGGTATTACTATATATTGTTTTAGCATCAAGTGATAGATTACTAATTGAACTTTTTATAGATGTGGATTGAATGAAAAATTGTTTCCTGATCCCATTGTCAGTTTTCTTTTGCATATAATCCTCATACTGACAAGAAGAAAAACAAAAATTGTAGAACCTTTAAAACTAAGGAATTAATCTGCATGAGCTTCTGCACATTATATACCACTTCTTGAGATGCAGTCCATTTCTTCTGCCACACCTTTAAAATGTGAAATCCAAACAACAATGATCCATACTTTACAGGTAAAACGCTGTTAGTCTAAGGCAGTGTTTCCCAACCTTTGGTTTTTGGACTTCAATTCCCAAAAGCCTAAGTCAATCCCCCAAAGCACTGATCAGCCAATGTATTGACATGGCTTCTGGGAATTTAAGTCCCCTGGGGGGCAGACGCCCAACTTTAGGAACCACTGGTCTAAGGCAGGGGTGCCCAAACCTTTCAGGCCAGGGGCCTGACCATGTCCCTGAAATAGCTGAGCAGGCCAGACCACACCCTCAGAACATGGCATGTTTGCGCATGTACAGTGTGGACGCTTCTGTGCATGTGTGAAAGTGGCCATTTTGTGTCCTGGTTTGGTGCAGGAAACAAAATAGCCACTTACATGCATGCGCAAACCAGGAAATAAAATGGTCGCTTCTGCGCATGTGCGAAGTAGCCATTTTGTTTCCTATTATGTGTGGACACTTCTGCACATGCATGAAGGTGGCCATTTTGTTTCCTGGTTTGGCACGGGCGCTTCTGCGCATGCGTGAAAGTGGCCATTTTGCTTCCTGTGCCAAACCAGAGCACAAAAAGGGCCACTTTCACTCATGCACAGAAGCGTCTGTATTTATTTCCTGATTTTATTTCCTACGGGCCATAGTTTGTGCATGCCTGGTCTAAAGCATAAAGAAATAAAACACACAATTAATTCACTTATGTTTCTTTAACTTGCAAGTGGCTTTATTTTTTCCACGTGTTTTCCATGTGCTGCTAAAGTATGGACCATTGGTCTTTTAACTTCATGATTTGAGAATGGGTTTTGCATGACATCATTCTTGTTCTATAAGTGGACCATGGTTTTTTCCCCTATGAAGTCATCACTTTTGCCTCCCCAATCAATTCTATATAGCTCTTCGTTATGATTAATATTCTCTCTATTTCCCAATTTCTGTCTCCATGCAGTAAGGTGTTTCTGAAGTGCTGTTGCCAATGTGACATTTTAGATGACCGTCCAGACGTGTCACACCCCCAATACATCCCCAGCATCTATTCTTTTCCTTTCAATGATACTGTCATGTATGCTTTGGCTTCCTAGTGAGGGACATTTCTCTGTGCTTCCAATTGCCCACTTCCTGTAAGGTTACATCCAATCTGGCTACATATCTAGTGGTATCAACATATTCGTGATACTAATCGCATTCTAAAGAAACTGTTACCTCTTTGTTTTCCCTTTTGCCCCCCAAAAATATAATTTTATTTCCCAGCAATACTTAGTCTGGCTAGGTTACCCTGCTAAGTTTATAGAGTAGACCAGGGGTGGCCAATCTTTTTCCACCACAGGCCTGACCACTGAGAAGGCTGTACCATGTCCCCCAGAAGTGGAAGCAGGTGCAAGCACACCCACAACTGTTGTAAATGCAGAAGTCGGCACATTTGCGACAGCCGTAAATGCACCTGTTTATGCTTCTATGACCGCAGCGGGTGGATTTACACATGCATGGGCGTGTTTTATGGCTGATGTAAACTCGCCCGCTTCCACTTTTGGGTGCGGCAGAGGTAGTGACAGGATGGATGGAATGGCATCTCGAGCTGTGTTCGGCCCACAGGCTTAAGGTTGAGAACCCCTGGAGTAGACTCTACTGCCAGCGACTCAATGCTGAGCGTCAGGTGGCAGTTAACTAACCTGACCACCCTGAGACCTAATGGCCTTGGGTACTGAAATCCACAGGGAAGGGTGATGGCTCCCAGTGGATTAAATCCCACTTGAATCCATCGTGATGGAAGGCAGCAGCTTCATCAATACTGGCCTGGGGCTGATGAGGACTTTGCGTTCTGAAAGGGCTCAGGACCAGAAAGTGACTCACAAAACTGGATCAGTGGTCATGCTGTGATGTGGAAGGCAGACAAAAGGCCACTGCCTTATATTATCAATGCAGTCTTCATGACTTATTGCCATAAGGATTGTCAGTATTCAGTAGAAGAAGAAGAAGGGGGGGAGGAGGAGGAGGAGAAGAAGAAGAAGAAGAAGAGGGGGAGAGGAGGAGGAGGAGGAGAAGAAGAATTATTTATTGTTGCTTCCTTTTTTTCCCTTTGCTTGATTTTCCTTTCTTTAGTCATATTTGTGTACAAATAAAATTGCAGCCACCACAGCTTCCCCAAACAACATACAGTACTTTAAACTCCCCTTCTCCTGTGTAAAAGGCATTTCTTTGCATCTTGATGTAGTTTTGCTGCTCCTTTTTTCCTCTGCATATAGCTCACTCACTTTTGAAATCAGACTGCAGGCCAAATGCATATCAGAGAGTGGGATAAGACTTGAGGGAGGAGTGCTTTGGAGATGCAGCAAAAGCTAGTCAGCTCCTGTGTGGAGTAATGCACATTCATAAGCAGCCAGTGTTTATTTGAAAACAGAGCAGTTCTGTACTGCATAAAATTGAGTACTCTTGAGAGTCAACTGGACTGCAAGCAGATCAAATCAGCAAATCCTGAAGGAAATCAACCCTGACTGCTCCTTGAATGGACAAATACTGAAGATGAAGCTCAAATACTTGGCCACCAATTGAGAGGAGAGGACTCAATTGAGAAGGCCTTGATGCTGGGAAAGATTGAAGGCAAAAGGAGAAGGGGGCATCAGAGGATGAGGTAGCTGGATGCGATGGGCATAGATCTGGCCGGGCTGCGGAAGATGGCAGAGGACAGAGGAGCCTGGCTTGCAGTGCTCCATGGGGTTGCAGAGAGTCGGACTCAACTATGCGACTGAACACCAACAAAAATCTTTAGAAGGGACTGTGATGGTTTAGTGGTTAAGATGCTGAGCTTGACAACTGGAAGATCGGCAGGTCAGTAGTTTGAGACCCGAGTGCCGCACAATGGAGTGAGCTCCCATTTTTGTCTCAGCTCCTGTCCACCTAGCAGTTCAAAAGCAAGAAATTGCAAGTAGATAAATAGGTACTGCTTTGGTGGGAAAGGTAACAGTGTTCCATGTGCTCCGGCATCTAGTCATGCCTGCCTAATGACCACGGACATGTCTGCAGATGCAGACAGCACTGGCTCTTTGTCTGTAAACAAAGATGAGCACTGACTCCTAGAGTCAGATATGAATTGCTTTCAAGCAAGAATGAGAAGACCTTGATCTTTACCTAATCTTTAAGAAAAAGCAGCACTGTGGAGGCTTAGTGGTTAAGATGCTGAGCTTGAAGACTGGAAGGTCGGGGTTTGATACCCGACGGATCTTGGGGACATGAAAGGAACCTCATCCAGGCATCCCCTGAGTGGAGTTTCTCCAGCAAAAATCCTTTCAACCCAGAATAATTTCTGACATGAAATTTATTTATCTATAGAACACAAGGAGGAAAAAGAAATATGTGAACCTGCAATGTAGAAAGACATGTGAAAATGCCACAAGGTAATTTTTCCACATACTGTATACGTATATGAATAAAAACAATTTTGAAGTGTGTGTGTGAGAGAGAGGGAGGGAGGGAGGGAGAGAGGGAGAGAGAGAAGGTATTATTGGGGGAAACTGCTGTATAAGAGATGGAACAGCTCATCGTTTTAATGGAGGTACCTCACCACACAATTTGAGCATGGTTTGATAGCTGTACTCTAACCACAACACCACCACCCCATGTTAAAAGAGAAGGATGAAACCCTCCATCCATCTCATGATTTCTAACAGGGGAAATGTCAGTCTTATCAAGGTTCCTGACATAAAAGTAAATACCCACACAGCCTTTGGACGCCTAATTCAAGCAGAGACTTTTCCCAGACAGAAGTACAACACTGGCCTCTGTTTTGAACTAGAAGCTTTGAAGTCTGGCACTTACTCTGCCGGGCAAGAGAGAGAAAGGCCATAAAACTTTTTAAGATGACAAAGATCCTTGTTTTTGCTTCACTTGGCTCCTTGCCTGTGAAAACAGACTTGACAGAACCAGTTGAGTATTGTTAAGGATGTTGTAAGAGATGTGAAACAACTATAGATGAAGCAATCCTGAGTGAAGCACAGTCAAGGCAGCATTAAAAACAGAGGCGTAGCTACCGCCGTATCAGCCGTATCAATTATACGGGGGGCCCGGGCTACGGGGGCCCCTAACGGCAAAAAGAAAAGAAAAGAAAAGAAAAAGAGCAAAAATTTACTGCGCGTGCGCAGAAACTCAATCTGACGCATTGTGCATGCGTCAGATTGAGTTTCTGCACATGCGCACTTTATTGGAGCCATTTTTGGCTCCAATTTTAAAAAATAAAAATTCGGAGTCGGAGCCGCAGCTTCTCAGAGCGGCTCCGATGGTGGCCCTCAGAGGAGGGCACCTCCCCTGGGGCCGCCCAGCTCCCACGGGCAGGTTGAGGCCTGCCCGGGCTGTCCGCTGCTGCCGAACCCCCATGGCCTGGGGACGCCTGCCTGGCAGAGTGCGCCACCGCCTCCTCCGGAGGATGCGATGGTGCCCGTCCATCGTCCGCAGCGGGTCCGGAGAAGCTCAGCCCACTCACGAGCAGCGGCAGCGGGCGGAGAAGACGGGACCGCGTCCGGCGGGTCCGGAGCACGCACCTTGCCCCCTCCCCCGGCCGGCTGCCGGGCTCTCCGCCTTCTTCCCTGCCCGCTCACGCGCCTCCTGCCTCCCGGGAGCGCGGCTGCCTCGGAGCCCGGCGCCGTCGGAGGACACCGCGTTCGGGCTCGGTGGGGCGGAAAGGCGCGCCTCAGAGCCCGGGCCAGAGAGCGAGGATGGAGCCGGGAGGGTAAGTGAGGGTTTTGTGTTTCGGGTGGGTGGGTGGTTTATGTGTGTGTTGGGTGGGTGGGTGGATTTTTATTTTATTTCTTTATTTATTTTAATTATTTAAGTTATTTATGGGTTTGTGTTGTGGTTGTTTGGGTGGGTGGGTGGGTTGAGGTGTGTGTGTGTGTTTATTTTAATTCTATTCTAATTTATTTATTTATTTATTTTTATTTTTGGCCCCGCCCACGACGTCATGACGTCATGACGTTGGCTCCCTCCACGACGTCATGATGTCATGACGTTAGCTCCGCCCCGCAAATAAAGGGCCCCCAAACAATTTTTATACGGGGCCCCGCCAAGGTAAGCTACGCTTCTGATTAAAAACCTTAGTTGCCCAATCTCTGTTAGACATATATAGCAGAACCACACAACTCAGATCTTAAGGTTAAAAAAAATTACAGTGGTACCTCGGTTAATGTAATTAATGTGCTCTCTGGAACATTTCTTACAGTGAAATTTACTTTAACCAAATTTCTCATAGGAATGCATTGAATGCAATTTCCCATAGGAATGCATTGAAAAACAAAATATTTTAACTGAAACGCATTTTCTCATAGGAATGCATTGAAAACCAATTAATCCATTCCACAAAAAAAATCCGTAAACCGAGCCACTATTTTCTATGAATTTCCTTTTGTTAGGCAATTTTTATGTTAACTGAGCCGTTTGTTAACCGAGATTGCACTGTATATTGTTTAATCCAATTTACCATATATACTCAAATATAAGCCAACCCGAATATAAACCAAGGTACCTAATTTTGACCTGAAAACCCAGGAAAATAGATTGACCCGAATATAAGCCGAAAGTGAGAAATGCAGCAGCTGCTAGTTAGTCTCAGTAATTAAAATACATGAAAATATGGTATAATTAATTAAATTGTTGGTGCGTCTCAATCTTCGTGGTCATTGACCCGAGTATAAATCATTTCCTCTTTTGGGGGCTCATTTTTGGGACTAAAAAACTAGGCTTATACTCGAGTATGTACAGTACCAGAACAATTGTCATTTAGGTTTTAGCATTTCCGATATCTCTCAATTTTTATTTTTTTTTAGGGTGCAGGAGGTGACTTAATTTCACAAGTCAGCAAGATCCTCCTGAGAAATAACTGCTGTCTTTCACCTCCGCATTGCATGACTACACATTACAGTAAAACCTCGGATAACATTAAAACCTGGTTCCACAAGTCTTGGTGTTATCCGATTTTTAGTGTTATCCGATGCATGTTAAAATCCTATGGGATCCATAGAGATACATTGTAACCACACAGGCTTTAGCAGTTGTTCTCAGATGCATCCCATAGGATCTTAATGTTATCCGATGCAATTCTCCCCCCCAGATTGCTTAACATTATGCGATTTTAGTGTTATTCGATACTAATGTTATATGAGGTATTACTGTACCTTCAGTAATACTGCAAGGTTAGGTTAATACTTTTGATGTTTGCTTTTCTCACAATCTCACTTAGTACAGTATTTACGTATATTACTTATGTTGTTCTTTTCATGTGCTGACAATTGACAACCAACTTACAGCGACCCTAATAGGGCTTTAAGGTAAGTTGGACAATTAAAGAGTGTTTTTTCCAATTTCCAACCCCTAGTGAGTTTCCATATAATTCAAACCCATGCCTCCTGAGTCCTAGTCCATCACTCTATCTGGCACCATACTGGCATTACTTATGTACATTGACAATAATAAAAGAGCATACACTTCAATAGTAAGATGCCACTAATTAACAAGTTAGAGTTTGCATTCCTCATTTTGCACCAAGTTATATGACTGATATGTGGTAAGGAATACAGCTGAGTGTTTAATTAGTGGCAATTTGCTGCTGAGATTTATTTAACATCTGCAGACATAGGTAATAGAATTCTGGCTATTGTTTCCTAGAATGTTAAAACTCCCAAAATGCATGTATTGCTCCCTGAAACAAGTCCAAAATGAGATGGCATGCCTCTGAGAAATTAATTTGCTAGTAGTGAATACACAATGTCCAAAATCCTCTTACCTATCTATAGTTGGTATAGCATAAACAGTGTAATTTTTAAAGGCACATTGTCCCAAATGGAGAAATCATCATAGATCTCACTTGCATACTGAGATGATGTCTACAGTGATTTCTTAACATGAAATAATTTGCCTCCAATTGGGTAGGTATGTAAAAAGATTTTGACCAATGAGTGAGGAATAGCTTGTTGTGGGTGGTATATAGCAAAGACTCAAATGCCTTGTGCTGAAGTTGCCTTCCTTGGATAGAGGCATTTTGGGAAATGTAATTCATCCATCCAATACGGGTGGGTTTTCTGTCCAAAAAGAAGGAATCTTCTTGGTCAATATTATGACCAAGTGTATCTTCTCAGTGCATGACCCCTTTTCTAGATGTAGAGAGGGATCATTGGAAGAACCCATTTGATATATTTTCAGTGTGTTGTTATGGTAAATCATGTTATCTCACACATCATACACAAGGAAACACCCAAGATATATAAGTCAGCCTCTAGCAGATTACTCTCTTCTCTGGCTAAAATTCCAAAAAGCACAACACAGGACTATGCACTGTGCTTTTTTGAGACATTCCTCTTCAACTAAAGGTAAAGGCCTCCCTTGCTTGAAAGTAAGTCGTGTCTGACTATAGGGTACAGTATTCATCTCCATTTACAGCCAAAGATCCAGCACTGTCTGCATCTGCAGATGTTTCCTTGGTTATATAGCAGGCATGACTAGACACCGGAGTGCACAGAATGCTGTTACCTTCCCACTGAAGCAGTACCTTTTTATCTACTTGCAATTTTTTGCTTTCGAACTGTTAGGTAAGCAGGACTTGAGAAATACAGGAGCTCATTCTATTGGGTCTCTTAAGCACTAACCTGCTGCAGTCCCTGCTCTTCAACTACTGATATACATAACATTGCAGGACTCTGAAATAAAAGCTATTCCCATTCAAGGTCAAAACCCATAAAATGAATTATATAAAGATGACATACTCTTGTTTTTGAGTACACAGCCTGTTTGTGTTCATGAACCAACATATTCCATAGATAAGGTAAGATGAGGACACATGGAGATTGGTGTGTAAGATAATAAAGAATATATTAGAAGCCAAATCTCTGATAAGGAGGGTGATGGAGAAAAGCCCTTTCAAAGTGCAGGAATCCATTTTAAATATATAAGATCACAGTCCTCAAAGTATCAGAGATGTAGTAGCTTTTAACTTCACTACATTGTTTAAAAAAATATTGAGGGAAATGTGAAATGTTTGAAAGCGTCAATGCTTATCCTGTGGTAAGAGTGGAGAACCTGTGAAACTTCAGGTATTGCTCAACTCCCTACCTTCATAATCTCTACCCATAATATACTTGCCTGAGCTGTCCATCGAGGATAAATTAGAAGTAGCACTCTATGCAGGCATCAAAGTCGATTCCACTTTTATACCAACTCTTTCTAGAGCTTTCCCGGTATAGAATGTGAGAAGAGGCTCTTCAGGGGCAATGTAATTTGTTCTTGCCAGGACTAAATTCTAGCTGTTTACAGGTCAGATCACAATCTAAAACAAATACATATTTAAACCTTTTACAACATTATCTCTCTATATACTCAAATTCAAACATGCACACCTGAGACTTCAGACATGCAAAGTCTTCTAATTTGCTACTGTAAAACAAAAATATGATAATTTATTTTATTTTGTTTACATTTATGTACATTAAGCTGTCTTGAGTGGTGCTTGCACCAAAATGGCAGGGTATAAATTTAAATAAATGTAAATAAATACAGAAACAAGCTCACTCACATTAGAATAAACAGAAAGCTTTTCAAGGATTCACTCTTTCTAGATACAGGATCAGAATCTTGTCTTGTAAGACCCCTAAATGTATTGCAGGAGGAAGAATTGGACTTCAAATCATCCTTGAACCTTCTCACACAATGAGGCAAAATAAACATCCGTACTTACCCACCTACCATTCTCATTTAACTGAAGAAGAAGAAGAAGAAGAAGAAGAAGAAGAAGAAGAAGAAGAAGAAGAAGAAGAAGAAGAAGAAGAAGAAGAAGAAGAAGAAGAAGAAGAAGAAGAAGAAGAAGAAGAAGAAGATCAATTTTAATTCAGAAAATAATTGCTGCCCTTCTGGTGCTCATGGGTCTGCCAATCAGAGTTGTATCAATTATTACTGTCCTTTATTTCTTCCCAGCCATGAATTATTAAAGAGGGAACAATATCTCAAATAAAAATTATGTGATGATAGAAATGAATATAAATATGTAAAATCTATTCATCTTTTCCATGAACACAAATCTCTCAGAGAAGGCTACAAATTAAAAGAATGTCCTTGAATGTCAAGAATTGTGCACTCTTTTCAAAGTTAAATAATAGAACAGGAGCACATATAATTAGTCTGGTTCTTGGGGCATTATTTCACTTTGATCCCAAATTCTTTCCCTCATCTGCATAAGGCTAAAGTAGGGCAGAAGGGAAACCTTAGGTGGAAAGTATCCCTCAAGTTTGTTTTCATTTTTTCAACTGTACCTTAGGCAGGAACTTGTTAGAACTGGTGCCTGACATCTTGTTGAGGAGCCATCTGATATTAAAAGCCAGAGTAACTCATCTCCCATGCCATCTTTATTATGTCTCTGTATCCAGTCGATCCAATCTTTCTAAATCAATCAAAATGATTTTTCATGTTTAATTTCATTGTACATATTTTCACTTTTCTTCTGATTGACAAACAATTGTAATGGCTGACATTGTGGAGGGTGCAATTCCATTCATAAAATACTCTACTTTTTAAGAAGAGACAGTGAGAAGTGGGTCCCAAAGCATTTAGTGGGACTTATTCCTAGCTAAATATGCATAGGGTTGCAGCCTTAGCATATCTGTTTGCATTGTTATCAAGAAGTCTTAGTATTAAAATACATTGGCATTTCTAGAACTGTGCCATACTCTTCTACAGAGTAGGGAACCTTATCTTTATGTTCACAATGGCAAAGAGGAAGGGAGGAAGGGAGCAACTTCTCTGACCTTCATAAGACATCCATAAATACAATCAATGCACATCTTCCAAAGGCTCCCTCCCAGACCAGACTTATTGCAGAGCACAACTGCTTCTAACCTTCAAGTCACACCTTCGTGGGAGTTGTAATAAAAGGCTCTTTTCTGAGCTAGAAAAGTCACAGCTATCACATTTTATTGTGCTTTCACAAGGGGCAAATGAAAGCTTTCCATCACAGCAATTCAATTTCTGAACAAATACTTTCCATTATTTGCAAGTATTTCTTAACTCTTCTTTGGGTTTCAGAAGATAAGGGAGAAATCAATAAAGATAAGAGCCAGTATCCTACTGCTAGTTCCAGCTAAGAGCCAGACCCATTGTAGCAAGCCCCAACGTCACAAGCTTTTTGCAAACTTGCAAAAGCTGAACTGTTTAAGGAGGCTTTCATAAAGTTCTGTCCCTAGAAGGATTTTGTCCTCCATTGAATTTATTTTTGCTTTAGAGATTTTTATCTGTGGAATGTTTTCTTTTCTTGCTCATTAATTTTATATGCACGTATGGGTCTGTTTCTATGTGGTATCTTTGCTGTGTATGTTCTTTTATCATTGTTAATCACCCATTGGATGGATGGATGGATGAATACTTAATAAATCCCTTGCTAAACAAACAGGTCTCTACTAGAGGGAACTACTAATGGGATTCAGGCAGAGACAGAGAGAGACCTTACTTGCCACTCAATTGTCACATACAATAAACATAAAGGTTGACCCAAGAAGGGCTGTCTAAAATACATACAAAACCAGGAACATTTACATTCCACTATTTTGTGATACATACAGTCTAATAGGAAACATTCAAAAGATTTCCATAAACAGAAGGTTAAAGAACTCCAAAGGATACTCCAAATGGCAATATGGGATAATGCAGTTAACTCCTCGTACTACTGAACAAACATGAAAGATTTGCTATTTTGAAAGGTCCTAATTCTTCTTTTCCTGTGGTAGGATCGTCAAAGAGTTTCCATAAAATTGCGATTCTTCCCTTTCCATTCTGTCTCAATCATTTTGATAGATATATGTGGAAGGAATGCACCAGAGAATTAGGAAAGGGGATAATATATGCTGCCCATCTTCCTATCAAGACTTTTTTTGTCATGGATGGCTCTTCTTTCAAACCGGGAAGGGGAGACGCCAGTATTTGGGGGTGAGGCACCCTGCTGCTCTGGCCACAGGCATATCACTATTCCTTGCATGGTTCAAGATATTAAAAGTATGGTGGAAGGCACACCAAGTTCTCTCATTCCCTAGAGGTTCATCAAAACGGAATCTACTGAAAATATCCACAGGGACAGATCCAGTATTAATGGGCCATATGGGAGGAATAGGGAGCTAGTACCTTGCTGGATAGCAATTGCTATCAGCTCTAGTCAGCAATTGTGCAAAATGATGGAAGCTGCTTTCTGACAACTTGCCCTTCATTGCTTGTACAGGAATCTCTTGATGTGAAAACATCCAGCAAAGGATTGCATTTGCAATGTTTCTCTGTAACTGCCTCTGAAAATTTTACATATGTTCTCAGGACTCACTCTTTAGCTCAGACTGATGGAACTGGAATGTGGCATCTCTGAAATAAATTAAACCATTCCTGATTTTTGAACAGCCAAGATTTCACCCCAAAATCTGCTTGTCCCATTAATGCAGCCACATTACAATAATCAATTATGATCTGTTAAATTAGGAGAAAATAAAATATTACATAAAAAGATGTCATTTAAAAGGAACTGAACTTCTATCAAGGAGCGACAGTAGATATTCAACTTATAAAACTGTATAATTTGCTATTTGAATATATATTTTACAGCCAAAGGCAAAAGATAAGTTTGTAACACAAAGGCCACCACCATCTTTATTCAAAAGCATCTCCTCCTGCTTCATGTTCTGGGTCAGCAGCGAGGGCACTGAATACTGCTTAAGTGAAACCTGAGCTTGGCACTGGAGAAAGGAGAAAGAGGAATAGTTGCCACCACAAGAAGCCACAGGTGGGGCTAGGTGGCCAGAAGGAGAGAGAAAATAGAGAGACAGGGAGAGTGCTGTAGCATAAGAGGAACCACGATGTGATATTAGAATCCAGACCAATTCATCTTCTGTGCCTTCTTTGTTATACCCTTGAGGGACAACGAGCTGCTGGATGTTCATGACCCATGGATGTGTCAACTTTGCCCCAAAATTGGGCCATAGTAGTGGAGTATGTGTCTCTCTCTCCCACCAAGACAGCACCTGAATTGCCCCAAGTTACCTCAAACAGGGACACTGATGCAGACCCAGAAGAGACATTGGAGGTGTTGCCATCAACACCCGTTTTTTATCTAGCTGGCCTGGGAGCAAGAAGAACAGCTTTGCCAAGAAGGCCACATCAGCCAGAAACAATCAATCCTCATTAAGGGGGTGTCAGGCTGTTAGAGTTAGTGCCAAGAATTCAAGCCAGCTACAGATTTTGGATAGTGTGGGAACTAGTGATGAGAACTCAAATCCAACTGGAGGTGTTGGATAACAGGAAGCAAAAACATTGAACTGAACTCTCATGGGCACAAACAGACATTGGGGGCATGAGGGCACAGACCCTGCCAGGCCTGTGGATAGGTCCAGGCACAAGCAAGATTGCACCAGCCAAGCCATCAATTTATGATCTTCCTGTCTCAATAAAGTCCCGTTGGATCCTTTCCAAGTCTCTGTCGTTAATGGAATCCATGTCAGAAAAATCCTTTTCAGTACCTCTCTGCCTCAATGGGGGCAACACAATACCAGCACAATACACACATGGCCATTTAACAAAGGAGCTTGAGTTAAATGGGGCTGAACTAAAACAACAATCTATTATTCTTTCTTCTTATGAAACAAAACGAAGATTTCTTCAATGCCATTCCACACTCAGACCATTCCACAGGTTGGTAATCCAGTCCACAGGCCATATATCTGTAGGCCAGTCCAGTGGATATGTCCACAGGCCTTCTGCCCAGTGTGCTCCTGTACTCTAAAAGCAGGACCCTATTAACACTGACTTTAGTAATGAAGGTTTGAAACCTCTTTCCAATACTGTACTAGAAATTTCATCTAGTAGATTTCCCCTTCCTGGCCTGCCAACACTAGGGCAGCTATGGAGAAAATTACAGTTATTCATGTTGGTTTTTTAATACCTTTCCCAAAACTCACCGCTATCATGGAAGAGACAGGGTTTTTTTAAAAAAAAATCATCTAAATTGTTCAAGAGTGGGAACAATTGAACCACAAATACAGGAGGACATTACGCTATCATTAAAATTCCTATTAATATCAAAATGCTCTGTCTGCTACTGCAAAATATCATGAACAATGAATCTGGCCTTGGTAACTCTCTGTTGTTACAAACTAATTTAAACTCACCATTTAAATTGCATCTGTAAAAACAGCGCATTGTGACATTAAAGCAAGAAAGGTTCATCTCACAGTCAAGGTTCAAAAGTTTTTATTTATTTTGAGAAATTGAATACGTAAGTGTTTTTTTCTTCTAGCTTTGAAAATGTATGGCTCATGCCCATCAGTTCTTCCTCTCTTTGTTGACAAGAGCAATAGAATCACTAAAACAACATTTTCTACATATGCCAATGTAACACTATCTGGTTCTTCCTTCCTTCCTTCCTTCTTTCTTATGAGTATTGCAAACACAAACTTCACAAAAAATCTATATATACTTATATAACAAACAATAGTAATAGTGATATAACAAAATTGGATGCTACATATTGCACTCCCCGAGTTCCTTTCACAGCATCAGAGTGGGAGTTACTTAAAGAATTAAAGAAGAACTTAAATGTCTCTTTAAAAGTAAAATGTGAACAAAACCCAATACTGTATACAGTATATTGATCAACTGAAATAGGACTTCCACAATATAGAGGAAATTGCTCCACATAGACAATTTCTAAAACTCTTAAGCTTGGGTGGCAAGGCCGGAGCTCCTGCCTCTCCAGCTCTCCTGTTCTTTATAATTAAAATCCTAAACAATAGCCCCTTCCTAGGATTTCCCTGCCCATTGCATTGAATCAAATAGTACATAAGGTTGCACCAATGTGTAGACACATTTCTTGAAATACGTGTTTCATATGCCAATGAAAAAGCTTCTGTTTTGAAGGAGATACAGTAACTAGTCTTTGGGTGCACCTGTATATATTTTTTTATTTTATTTTAGTTAGCTAGTTAGTTAGTTTGTTTGTTCTTCAAATTTCTATTGCCGCCCAACTCAGCAACGACTCTGGGTGGTTAACAACAATTAAAAGCAACATCGAAACTAACTAAAAGCCCTTAAAACCCCATTAAAAATTCAAAATAATTTACCCAATCACCCCATCCATTAAAAGAGAGAGAATCTTAATTATATAAGCCAGCAGGCGGGGGTTAACCCTCCATCGGTGCCCCTCACCTTCCCTGAAACCCAGGTTTTCAGCTCTTTCCTAAAGGACAGCAGTTCCATCTGCACCCGTAACTCTGTTAGCAGGAGGTTCCATAGGGCCGGTGCGGACACAGAGAAGGCCCTCCTTCTTGTGCTAGAGACACGAGCCCCTCTAGCAGATGGTACAATTAGAGAGCCCCTCCAGTCTGCTCTGGTTTGATGGACAGATGTTCTTGGGATGATGCGGTCTCTTACCTATCTTGGCCCACTGCCATGTAGGGCTTTAAAGGCCATTACCAGCACCTTGAATTGCACCTGGAGGCATACCGGTAACCAGTGCAGCTCCCGGAGAAGTAGCGAAGCGCGGGTATAGCACCCTCACCCCATCAGTTTATATACTTCATAAACTAATGCAGTGTTACTCACTAGTACCTGAAACTCGTATAAATAAATGTAGGGTTACACAATTTAATTACAAAATATTAGATACTGAACAAGAGGATTCACAATCTATCACAAGGTAAGGCAATACACATTTTAGAACTGCTGGCCTTCTGCAGATAGAAAGAAGAGGGATAAAGATAATGGGTCTAGCTCAGGCTTTCTTAAGTTTTATGAGTCACGGGCTTGACCACGCTTCCTGGACTGCTGATTGGCCTGGCCATGTGGTTCCTCCCACCTGCAAGCGGAAGTAAAAAGCACGCCACTCATGCACAGAAAGCATTTTAATTCCACTTCTGAGATTGGCGAGGGCAGCGGTGACGGCCAGATGAATTGGCATTGGGAGCCTTCCGCAGAAGTACTGAAAAGCAGCTTAGGTAATGCTGAACAGACTAGACAACAATGCATAGGCATCCCACCCTATGCTATTCCATGGGTACTCTGTTTACTTCTCATAGTCCTGCAGCAGCTCTCCAAAGAAAGAAGCTGTTTGCATGACACTAAATTCTTAATCTGAAGGAAGCATTAAACCAGGTAGGTATGGGAATGATTGCACAATGTGTGCCACTGACAGTTTAATTTTTTCCAAAGTTGTGCATCTGGCAGAAATGGACCCATACAAAAAAAAAAAATCTAAACACTACTACTCCTAACTAGCAAACATTTCCATCTCGAATTTTGCTTCCTGGTTACATCTCTGGCTATTTTCAAGGTGACTTATGACTACAAGAGACAAGATCATTTTAATTAATTCAACTAGCTTGTCTATTTTCCTTTTACCTTTCAGTCAAATTAGTCTGTCTGGTTAATGCAATTTTTTCTTCATTAGACCAAAGCTTCCTTCATGCCGTCATAGTCTCATTTATTCTGCTCTTTGTAATCTGTTTTTCTCTACGACATTCTCCATTTCTTCAAAGTGGGGTGAGGTTAAGTTCTAAGGCATCATTTTTTTTCCTCCCCTTCCTCATCTGAAACATAAATGTAATAAAATCTGTCTCTCTAGATAGCAACTACAGTTGTAAATATAGTTGCATATGAAAGCTTTACTGCTAGCAAAAAAAGGCATTAACAACATTACTCATCCTTATGTAGTTCACACCCAGAAAATCCCATCCTGCCGATGCAACCTTACTATTTTTAGCCCCATTCTCACTCAAACGGAGGTAATCACTATTTAATTTTTTAAAAGGAAACGTAGATTCTGCATTGTCCTTTAAAATCATGCACTAGATGAAGCTGAAGATTATGTGGCATAATAAATCAGAGAACAGGGATGGAATCTAGGCACGCACTGGCAGCTCTCGCTCTTGGCTAAGAGACAAATGAGCCCTACTCTTGGAAGCTCCACATAGCAGCAATCAAATATTATTCATGTCCTTAGCTTCATTAGCAAGCCCAAGACACCTCCACTATACCCACCCACGCATATACCAAGTAAACTGCTAGAGGGAAAGAAAAAATATTTCCAGACTGCATTACCCCAAATTGTTTCGAACAGCAAAAATGCTTGAACGTAGAATACGCGAGCTATAGCCTGTTCATTGAGACAGAGAGGGCAGAAAGGAGGGGAAGATCTATTCTGGGATCCTGCAGATTATGATTCATACAGGGATTAAAATTCATCTCATTTTCTAAATGTGTAGGGAGCATTACAAAAACAAAATCCCAAGAGGTACATTTCCCATCGGCAGGGTCTAGTTGCCTATTAAGTGGACAAACAATTCCAAAAAAAACAAAACAGTGTCATGAGTCAAAAAGTACTTTTATATTACAGTTGTACCTCGCTTAAAGAGGATAATGTGTTCCACAGGATTGCTCTTTAAGCAAGTTTGTTCTTTAAGTGAAACACCACTGTAAGTGACCAATTGTGGGGGGATTGCGAACCCCAATTTATTTGTTAAGCGAGTTTTCAGTTGGTTTTATTTGTTAAGCGAAGCGAACATTCAGAAAAAATTCTGCTCTTTAAGCGAGTTTCTCTTTAAGTGAGTTGCTCTTTATGCGAGGTTTGACTGTACCTGCTTAAGGGTAGATAGGTGCATCAGAATTTTAAAATGGTAGAACCTATAAAGGAGCAGGAGAAACATTTGACACCTTTCCATATGTACAGTATCTACAGCACAATTCTAGCGAGGGGCTTGAGTTTTGAACGCTTAACAATCCCTGCAAACCATGCAGAACTGGTATTTAGCCCACAAAGCCTGCTGTGACTTCTGCACTCAGAAGATATGCACAGTGAGAGCTTTCACCAAGGATACGCATTATTTGGGAGGGGAGGTGTACAGAAATCCTTAAGCAACATGTAACAGTCATACCTCGCATAACGAATTTAATTCGTTCTGCAAGGTTGCTTGCTATGCAAAAAATTTGCTAGGCGAGTCTGACTCGCATAACGAATTTTTCGTTATGCGAGTCGGACTTTTCCCTATGGAGAAACTCGCATAATGAGCATTTCTATGGGGAAAACTCGCATAGCAAAAAAATGCGTTATGCGAGTTTTTCCCATAGAAATGCTCGTTATGAAAGTTTTTCCATAAGGAAAAGTCCGACTTGCATAGCGAAAAATTTGTTATGCGAGTCAGACCGCTTAGCGAAAAACTTGTTCGTTGTATGAGTTTTTCGCTAAGCGAAACGCTCGTTATGCAAGGTTTGACTGTAGTTTTCTTTTCAGCATTTCTGTTTCCTGCATTTCAAGTGGCAGAATAAAATACAAGCAGGAAATGGGGAGAAAGGGGCTCTTGTAGAAAGGTTTATTTTGTTTAGAATATTTATGTAAAGGTAAAGGTTGCCCTTGCTCGAAAGTCAGTTGTATCCTACTCTAGGGTTCAGTGCTCATCTCCGTTCATAGCCAAAGAGCCTGTGCTGTCTGCATCTGGCAATGTTTCCTTGGACATATGGCAGGCATGACTAAATACCAGATTGGACGGAACACTGTTGACCTTCCTACCGAAGTGGTACCGATTTATCTACTTGCAATTTCTTGCTATGGAACTGCTAGGTTGGTAGGAGCTGGGAAAGAGACAGGAGCTCACTCCATCATGCAGCACTCAGGTCTCAAGCTGCTGACCTGCTGACCCTCCAGTCATCAAGTTCAGCATCTTAACCACTAAGCCACCGCAGTCCCATACAATATTAACACCCTGTTTATTTTTCTGTCATAGAACAGAAGAATAATGTGGCTAGCTCCTAGGCAATCTCCAACTAGCTGCCAAACACTGTCCAGACCTTGAAACCCTGTCCACGCCCTATTTTGGACAACCAAAGTCAAGCTGGCTGAAGGATCTTGGCAACTCTAGCGCACAATGTAACAATTCCAAATGTGGACCCTACTCCAGACTGTCCAGGTTCAGCAAAGTGGTTGTACAATATTAGGTGCTTTTCCAGCCTTCTAATAGTACACCTTCATCTAGTCTAGTGGTTCAATAAATGGTGTAACCATTAGACAGACAGCAATGCACTTTTTATGGTCCAAGTACTTCTTCCCCATCTATTTTCCAGGAACTGATAGGGCCTGTTGCCATGATCTTGGTTTTCTTTATATTGAGTCTCAAGCAAGCTTTTGCACTCTCTTCTTTCAACCTAATCAGGAGCTTCTTTAGGTCCTCCTCACTTTCTGCCATTAGGGTGGTATCATCTGCATATCTCAAATTGTTAATGTTTCTCCCAGCAATTTTGATCCCAAATTGTGATTCCTCCATCCCTGCATTGCACATTATGTGCTCTGTGTATGTTGAATAAGCAGGGTGACAAAATGCAGCCTTGTCTTACTCCTTTTCCTATTCCAAACCACTCTGTCCTTCCGTATTCTGTCCTAACTGTTGCTTCTTGATTCATGTACAGATTTCTCATGAGGTATATAAGGTATTCTGGTATTCCCATCTCTTTAATGATTTGCCACATTTTGTTGTGGTCTACACAGTCAAAGGCCTTAGTGTAATCAATGAAACAGAAGTAGACTTGTTTCTGATATTCCTTTGTTTTTTCCATGATCCATCTTATGTTGGCGATGTGGTCTCTAGTTCCCCTGCCTCTTCTGAACCCCGCCTGCACTTCGCAATTTAATAAAAATTTATATGTTAAAAAATGATTATACTATGTTAGTTCCTAACATTGTCTTTCCCAGACCCTAGTGCAAAGCGCCGCTGCTCAGTTTTCCGACAATACGTAAGGCATTTTGTTTAAACTGGCTTGGTCTTTTGAACAGTGCTGCAGATTACTTCTCTGGAGAGCAATGGTGACAAAGAAGGCCAGACATAGTATTAAGGGAAACTGGAATTGGACTGTGGCGGATGCTAGATTAAGAATAATCATTGTGTCAATTGTTCTCCGAATGAGAGCATCAATTTCCTGCTCACAAGGGAGAAACCAATAGGAAAGAGATCAAAATGGAAAGATTTCCCTCCTGTGTGGGGGAAAAATGCTTAAGCAGCAATGGTAAAAACAGGGACAACATAAAGACCTCATGCATTGCCAATGAAAAAGAGCAGCTTTAGATTTCAGTCTGAAGCTGTACATCTTGTATCTGTAGCTAGAGCACCTGAAATGTAGAGGCTGTGCATCTTTCCATATAATTTCAGTCCCTTAAACTTCAAATGTTATGTATTTGTGCTTATCATTATCAACAGATGCCATGTGAAATCATTATTTAATTGCAATATTTCTCTTACTGACACATATCAAATTCATGGCTATCCAAGGGCAGACAACTGTCCCTCAAATCCAAACCTTTTGCATTACGACAATGTACACAGACAGTCACGTTGTGTTGCAGTGATGCATGCTATGCGCACATTGTGCTAATGTACCAATAGATACTAATACCACCCAAAGAAAGAATTTTGAGGGACACCCTTTCCAACTACTGTATTAGGAAAGTTCCATGCTACTTTTCATAATCACCATCACCATTTATTATTTAACTTTCTGAAAAAACACTCTGCACAAATAGCTGAGCACCAGCCAGTATAGATCTGGGATACAGAAGATTGAGGATCAAATGCCAGTTGATTCATAAAGCATGCTCCGTGATTTTCAGCCAGTCACTTTGTCTCACAAAGTGGGTAAAGACATCTATGTACACCTAGATTTATACGATTTGAAGAGAAACCAGGGCCGGAACTGGTATTATTAACAAACTTGGATAAATTTAAAATGTGTAATGATGATAAGGAATTATTGATTATAATGATGTCAGCAGCTAGACAATGTATCACAAAAAAAATGGGAAAATGAGCTAACTATAGAAATAGAAAATTGGTAAAGGAAATGTGGCAATTAGCACTTAATGACAAATTGACATGGGAGTTGAATCTTAAAAAAAGGCATAGTCCATGAGAACAAATTCTGGAGAATCTGGAAAAGATTTGTTGAACATGTAATGGTAAAGAACAAAGGTATTAAACCTGTACCTGAACACATCAATTTTTGGGGAAAATGAATTGTTGTACCTTCTGGACAATGTATATAACACAAGGGTGGATTATGTTTAGATTTAAATAAGAATGAAAGAGTAGAAATGATTTTGTAGTAATCATAAAAGATATTAGTCCTAGTAGAAAGGTTCAAGCATATCTTTTCTGTTTTTGTTTTTGTTGCCTTATGTGTATTTCTTTAGTTAATGTATTTTTTTTTTCAAGCATGTATACCAAATTGATATGCAAGCTAAATGGTTATGTTCTCTTTTTCTTTTATGTATGGTTGTATTATTACTGGTATATTGAAAATATAAATATTTTTTTAAAAAAAGACATCTATGTACATCTGCTTAAGCTCATTAGAGCAGAGGTGCCCAAACTTTTTGGGTTGTAGGCTAGTCACGTGGTTCACCGGGCCAGTCACGTGGCTCAGAGGGCTGATCACATGGTTACTCCCACCAGAAGCGGAAGTAAATATACCTTGAAATCTGTTTTGCAACAGGATGAGATAGATTTTAAGCTCCCATTTTCTCTGATTAAACAAGGGGTGCCCAAACTACAGCCCATGGGCCAGATCCAGCCCACAACGCCAATTCATCTGGTCCACACCATACAGGTATGTTTTACTTTCACTTCTGGGAGTGACGAGGATAGTGCAGGCTGGATGAATTGGGGTCAGGGCTAGATCTGGCCCACAAGCCATAGTTTGGGCACCCCTGCATTAGAGGAACAGTTGGGTGTAAAAGCAACAAAATTGTTAAATATCATTTAGGAAAATACAAAATGAAAATAAACCCTATTATTTTCAAAAGCCAAGGTAAGGTACAGTTCTTCTTCACATATGCTGACTTGCATGTGTGGGAGACAACTGGCTAAGGAATCAATGATGTGTTCTTCCCTCCAACTCCCTTGGCTTTTGGGTGCATGTGGGCACAACCAACCAGCTTATGGTGATGCCCACCCACTTAACATCTTTACAGGGATGCTGGCCTTCAAATATATTGCAGTCTTATACACTAGCTGTGCACCTTCCCTGAAAATCTGGACTTACCTGCAATAGGTGTCCTACTTTCGTAAACTCTAGCCTTGATTACGGAAATGTGCACAATAGAGGAAGGAACTTGAAAACTGTTTGGTAGTTTCTGTTAATGAGAAATGCAGCATTCTGCCTCCTGCCAGGAGTATTTTTAATTATTTATTCTTCAAAATTCTATTGCTATTTCTATAGAAAGGCAGAAGTATATTCTGAACACAAAGTACTCTTACAACCTGAGACCTGCATTTCTCTGAGAACCTGAGACTGTCTCTGGATGTCTCATGTGTTATTATTTGAGGCATTTACGATATAGAAGCAATCTTTCTAGTGTGCAAAATACTTTATGATACTTGGCTCTGCTTGAGACTAAAGTTTAAAGCAGATAATCAGCAGAGTTGAAGAACTGTGGCTGTGAGGAAGAGATTTTGTTCTAAACAACCTAGAAAGGGACAAATGAGTAGGAACTGATAGCCAGAGCTCTGATTTCCAAAAGCCAGCACTAGCAACCTAAGCTCTGCTGCCTTTTGTGCGTGACACAAAATCCTGTATAGAAAAATTAATTCAGTAATATGAACATTCAGAGCAGAAGCATAGCGTGCCTTGGCGGGGCCCCGTATAAAAATTTGTTTGGGGGCCCTTAGGAAGGGTAAAGATTTCTCACAAAAGAAAAAAAATTGCATAAAATTAAAAGAAATATTTATTCGTCATAATTATCTGTCACTTTTTCCAAAATTTTTACAAACAATTCAAATTAAATATACACTCTCCTTGCCTTTTGCTTACGCACGTTGGGGGCCCCGGTGGCCCGGGCCCCCCGTATAATTGATACGGCAGATACGGCGGTAGCTACGCCCCTGATTCAGAGATGATGTAAATCTTTATCCTTTCTGAGTCTTGAGTATGAACTGTGGTGTCAGAAAGAAAAAAATGAAATCAGTCCTCATTCAGTATCTCAACTCCCTTCGTGATTAGGCAGATACATAAATATCAAATGGTATCTCTCATTCCTCAGTGTAAAAATAAAGTCATAAATATAAATCTTCTTAATTCTAGAAAGTAAAATCTATGACACTAGTTGAATTTCCCTTCTCAGGGCAGGGGACTGAAGCAGGAAGGATAAGAAAAACTCCCCCAGATTAGCTAAGGGTGTGACCAGATGGTTAAAAAATGCATATGTTCGATTGAACCAGAAAGGGTCACTTTGCAGGGAGTGTATTCACGGAGACTGACCCTTCTGTCTGTTGGGGAATCACTCCAGTCCAGCTCAAATAAAGGAATAGCACAAATATTTTATTTATTTATTATTAGTTCAAATTTATATTGCCGCCCACTCGCCGTGGCGACTCAGGGCGGCTTACAGACAATACATTACATTACAATATATTGGGGTGGGCACAGGGGGAGGGGTGTGCAATTCCTCATCATACCAGACCTCTCTGCAAATAGTCCAGAACGCAATAAAATTTGTGATCACACCCTCAGTCTACCAGATGAAGCTTAATTTGTACCATTCACTCATCCAGATAAAGAATGTGTTCCCTTCTCTGTACCTAACTGTGCCTTACCTTCAGTGATGGGATGTAACAGGTTCTCACCAGTTTGCCAGAACCGGTAGTAACTTTTCCCAGTGTCACGGAGAACCGGTAGCAACTTTTGGGGGGAACCACCTTTGGGGCTTACCTTTTCACTGGTTCCCCCACTGCACATATGTGCCAAGCACTTGGTGTGCATGCACCCCTACAGTGCTTGGCGTGCATGCTCGGCCTCCTTACTGTCCTCCCAAGCGGGGAGGAGGAAGAGAAGCTGCTAGCCTGAAGCTCCCTATAGTCTGCTCCCCAGGGTAAGTGACTCACCTTTGGATGTGGTGTATCTGTGTGTATTTTAATGTGTATTTAATAACTTTACCTATATTGATGTACTACCACAGTTCCTAAAAAGGCCTGGAGGCCTGGCTTGGGGTTTTTAAGCAAAGTCTTGGAGTTACCTCATCAATAAGCTACACCTGTGCTGTTCCAATTGCTGTTCCAATTGGAGAACCCTTAAGGAGGCACAGCTGTTTTACATTTACATTAAGGCATATTATCCTAGAGAACTGGTTAGGCAAAGACTTAGTACCTAATTTCTTTAACTGTTGAAAAGTTGAAAAGTGCCAAAATGAGGCCATCTTGTGGTGAGTTCATTCTGTAGTTCCTTTCGTCTGACCTAGTGTGAGAAAGATTAGCCAGAATAAGCTTTAAGCTCTGGTTTAAAAGCTCTGGTTGATTTGTGTTTGGGGTGGATGGGTGTTTGGGTGGGTGGGTGTATTTAATGTATGTTTTATTTTATTCATTCATTCATTCATTCATTTTATTTACAGGTTTGTGTTGTGGCTGGGTGGGTGGGTTGAGGAATGTGTGTGTGTGTGTGTGTGTTATTATTTTTATTTTATCTTTTTATTATTTTGTATTTTTATTTATTTTTTTCTTTGGCCCCGCCCATGTCATGATGTTAGCTCCGCCCACACTGTGATGACATCACGGTGGGGTAGTAAAAATGTTGACATCCCACCACTGCTTACCTTGGATACCTTGGAGTCGTTAGTCAGTAAGGAATCCATGCATTGGTAGACATCTCCACGACAACATTCCACACATGCAAATAGACCTGAGAAATCAAGTCCATTTGCACGAGGGTTTTTAGCCATTTGGAAATCACGTCATCTGCTGGCTAGGCGGACCATTTGGATATCATGTCACCCACTGGCTATCACCCGCTGGATAGCCATTTGGATATCACGTTACGCGCTGGCTAGGCGGACCTTGATGTATGCCTTCCGCTTTCACCTCACCCAAGGGATCTGACAGAGGACACTTTGGTGAGTTTTAGTCCCAGCCTAACATCATGGAGAAGAGATGGGCAACATTGCTTAGTTAGACCGCTCAAGCCCCCATGCTCCAACAAGGCTCTCATCTAGCAATGATGAATATTGATATTTTTCCTGCTACAAAGAGTGACCAAAACCACTGGCTTTGCATGTTCTAAAATTTTTCCTATTGGTGCTGATACTTTGCGTTGTCATTTGTTCTGATTTGTACCAGACAAAGTCCAGGCAGAAAGATCTTCCTGAGTTTGAACCTTTCAATGTTAGCATTAACCCAGAAACGAACAAACAAACAAAATGTCCAGCACAGTATATAATTCTTTAAAGGGTTTTAAATGTTTCCTCAGCATTTTGGAAAGCACTACCAAGAAAGCCATCTAATTTGCCAAGCAGATTAGTCATGGCTTCTGCGGGAAAAGGCTCAGACTGGAAGCTTTCAGTAGTGGCACTAAGCTATGTTTTAAAAGAATTTTAACATGCAGCATACAAGATCATTTTTAGAGTTCCTTCAAGCTTTTTGAAATATTTTTGAAACATACATTTCAAAGACGATGTTTACTTTAAAAAACAAAAATTGAGTTTTCAGGGGGGAGATGTGGATAGGAACTTAAGTAAAATCCACACACTTCACATCAGATAGTACTAACCATGGAGGAAGGACTGCTCTGTTTGGATGAGCCCACAGACTAATGACTCCATTACTACTCCATTTCTCCTATAGTAAGCCTACTCAAACAACCACCTGTTGAGTTCTGTGGTGCTTATTATACAGATGAATGTGTATAGGATATTAGCCTCTAAGGAAGTTAAAGTGAGAGAAGCCAATTAAAAATTATATTTAAATACAATGGTGTTTCACTTAAAGAGCAAACTCGCTTAAAGAGCAGTCCTGTGGAACACATTATGCTCTTTAAGCGAGGTACAACTGTATATATTTTCCTCACTAAGGGATAAATATCTAGGCTTGTTGTTGTTTTTTAAACCATTCTATAAAACTGGATGAAAAAAATCAGTCAAATTCAGTTTGGGCTACTGTTCAAGTGAACTTTGTGGCTACTTATCAAAATATGTTTTCTTTTCAGTCTGCCCTTAGGTGAGAGTTCGACTAACCGTACCTTTTGCTTCTGAGTCTAAAGAAAAATCTTGTTTGTTTGCTTTCTGAGCCCAAGACAGATTCAGTCTTTTTCTGAATTCAGGATTAGCAACAGCAGAGAACAAGGGAGAGGCTTTACACCCTTAGGTTTTCCTCCTTTGTGAATGCTCCTGGATTTTGAGCAAGGAGGGTTTCTGTGAAAAGATTACACATGCAACCCCTCACCTTCACAGGGAAAAAGAAGTCTGTTTTCATCCCTAGCAACCACCCTTATCAGAAGCAGTGGGTAGGAAGCCTAGGTACAGCATTACAATATACAGTAGCACAAAGATTGCCAAACGAGAACAGGCAAGCTGAAGAGAATAACAGATTTTCAACCCATAAAAACAAGGAAGATAACTCAAAATGTTATATAAACACAAATAAATAATCGGTTTCATGCACTATTGGGGAAATGTATACTTTTGCACAATTTTGACATTCACCATCCCAGAACATGGACAACATGTAACTGCATATAACCTCCCAAGGGAATATTTTAAACTCTGAAAACCTCCCACAGAGCTCCCCATTTTAAAAACTGCTCCTAAACTCCCTGTTTTTGTCCTGGAGATTTCTTTTGTCCCCAAGGTGAATCTTCTCACTATTAATGTATACCTGTAGAAATAAAAGAGACTTGATATATATATATAAAGGGGAACAAATAAATAAGCACAGCTGTCATTCCACTAGTGTCATCATCAAACTCATAAATCTCTTCCTGCTCCTCTACAAATAGCATGGATACTGGATACCATAACCATTTATGATTCCAGAATATTGCTAATCAATAAACACAAGTGGGACACAAGTAGGCTGGCCAGTTCAATATATGTACTGCTTGGGACAAAAAGAAAGCTGGCACACCCTCTCATTTCAGCTACAAAAGCTCCTGAAGGCATTGGGAGAAACCATGTGGATATTTGGCATTCACTGTCATCAGTATATGGATGACACAGAGATTTAGCTTTTTCTTCATTTGCAAGTGATGCAGTGCACTTGCTGGAGCACTGTCTGGCCCTAGTAATGGGTGAGACGAGGGCCAATTAACCGAAACTGAATCTACATTAGACAGAGATCCTATTATTGGAAGGTTCATCAGACTGGTTAGAAGGACATCTACCTGGTCTTGATGGGGTTACACTTGCCCCAAACGTTTCTATGGATACACAAATATCTGCTTTGGGCAAGAATATCTTCTATCAACTGGTGTGATAGGTAACAATGGTTCATGCTTTGGTAATCTCCAAAATAGACTACTGCAATGCTCTATGTGAGGCTGCCCTTCAAGCTAGTGTAGGAACTTCAGCAGGTCCAAAATGTAGTGGTCTTACCAGTCACAGATACCAATAAATATGAAAACATATTTTCAGTCTTGGCATCTCTCCATTGGCTTCCTATAAGCTCTTACAAATATATAACACTAGGCAAGCAAAGAAGCTTCCTGCACAAAGATAATTGAACGTTGGGTCTCAAAAAAATACCAGATTTTTTAATACAATAGCATGACACAAGATAACACTATAGGTACCTCTGTAGAAGCACCTGTACGGCTAGAATTTCAATTCAGCATTGTATCTTAGGGGTGGTGCCATTCCTATTGTATTTTCCCCCGAAGTGGCCTTGTTTCACAGAGAAAGTAACTGTTTATTTGTATGCTGACAGAAGCAGCAGAATATTTAAATAAAAGAAGAATGTTTCTTGAATTAGTGGGAGAGTGCATAAATGGACAAAGAAGCAGCAGGCAAATTGCTTGCAGATTCATCTATTTTTTTAAAAAAAAACCAGGGTGATGAGTAACATACCAGGTTACTTAGTTTTAGTCAGATAAAAGGTTGTTGAATCAAGAAAAGGGTAAATGAATTCAATGTGACAAATGTTAACAGATGCATATTGTTACAGAGAATTTCTGGAATATTTTTAAGCAGCAAATCTAGTACTCGATATGATAATGTCAGAAGAAAGAACCTGTTTTTCTCCCTACTCCAATCCCCTCCTTTTCTGGCTTGTCTAACCTTGAAAGCATGTCATCTTTTCCCCCCTTTTTAGATCACTAAGATAGACCACCAGCGTAACAATGAAAGCATGCAGGAGATTAGATGCATACAGGACACAGACTATCACCTTGTATGACCTTTCCTTTCTCAGCAAAACAGTTTTGTGACCTCATCTGAATGACAGACTCAAGGAAATTCAGGACGTCCAAGAGAAGAATTGCGGAACACACAGAGAGAGCAATAGCAGCAACAACAGCAGCAACAACAAGCAAAGTGTTAAATTTGATTATTCTATCTATAGAGACAATCCCACACAGACACATCTTCTTCAAAAAGAATATTAGTCCTGAAATGAAGGACTGAGGAGGACCACTGGATACAGTGCCCTCTTGTGGACTCCATTTGTGGGCTTCATCAATTGCTGGATTCTGGAAGTCATACCTAGCAACAGAATCAGGCCAAGCTTGGAGAAGTTATTTTCTTGGACTACAACTTTCAGAATATCTCAGACTAGTCGGTGGGTTCTTGGAAGTGCAGCCCAAAAAAGTACCTTTTCCAAACTAGAGGTATGTGTTGGCAGAGCTCAAAAGCCTAGTGCTAGAGACTGTAGACCACACTATCCTATGTTTCTACAACGGGTCATTGCACTAGAAATTAGACAGAGCTTCCAGGTGCTATTCAGAGTTCTGGGTCAAACTCCATTTTCAGTCAAACAATCAATAAAGATCATCTTGATTTATGTTATCACCACAATCCTGAGACATCAATAGCTGCCCAAGGATGCCTGGCAGATACCAGTACTGTACTGTTAAAATGGCAGGCCTTTGGCTTATCAGTCACCTTTCATGCCATTGCTGCCCCACATTCTGACCTTAGAAGAACACCTGCTGTAAGCCTGGTTCCTTTGGGGGTTTTCCCCCTTTTGAACATACCACACAAACATCTATATTAAATGTATAAAGCAACTGTGTTTAAGACCTTGTCTCAGACTTCAATTACAAGACTTGGTATGAAAGATCACACTACCAACACTGCGAACTGAAAGCATTCAGAACCTGTTCACTCTTCCCCTTGTAGTGTGGTCAGAGATCATGATGGGTGAGAATGCTAAAGTTTGAGGGAGGAGTTACATGATGTTTAGTGCACCCTCCCATCCAAGCAGCAGCAGCAACTTACTGATATGGGATGTGGCTGACAAGCTACTTCATCATAGCAGCAATTCAAAGACTTCTTTTAGAATAATAGCCGTGTTAGTCTGTGGTTCAGGCATCTCAGAAAACAAAACAAAACAAAATAAACAAAATAAAGTAAAATAAAAACACAGTAGAACTTTAAAGACTAACTGCTATATTTTCACTGTTAGCTTTCCTGGATCAAGTCCACTTCATCAGACAAGGAATGAAACTTACAGGCATGTTCTTTATATACCAAATTCAGGTGGTCAACGGGAGAAGGGTTGGTGTCAAGCAAGATGAGATGCAAGCAAGCACAAGAATGCAGTATCACCCAGCCATTAGCAACAATAGATTCGCCAGATAAACTCTAAAAGACTCCCTTTCAATCTCCCGCCGACCACCTGAATTTGGTATATAAAGAACATGCCTGTAAGTTTCATTCCTTGTCTGATGAAGTGGACTTGATCCACGAAAGCTAACAGTGAAAATATAGCAGTTAGTCTTTAAAGTGCTACTGTGTTTTTTTTATTTTACTTTATTTTGTTTATTTTGTTTTGTTTTGTTTTCTGAGATGCCTCAAAGACTTCTGTGTCCCCCTGACCTTCTGGGGTACACTGGAATGAAAATGGGCGGGGGGTCCTTTTGGGTTGAAGATCATTATTGCCAGAGCTGTAGCCAGGAGGGTTTTGCCCACCATGAGTTAGCAGCTTACCCACCCTCAAACAGCTGGCCACTAGAGGGTGCAAAATGCGCTTTCCCATAGGAATGCATTGAAAAGAGGCTTTTTCCCCACCCACATCTAGAATCCTGGCTACGGTCCTGATTGTTGTGATGTATCACTTAGGTGATCAGTGATCTTTCCTTTGCTGACATGGTAAAGCAACACATCGGCCTCGTCACCCGTCTGGCAATTCAAAAGGGTCGCAGCTTTTACGTCTTTGCCTGATTGTGTATTGCTGATTGAGAAACATTTGGAGGCAGAAAAACAAACATACTTTTAAAAAGTTTACTTCTCCTGACAATCAGGGGAAGTTTTAAATTTCTGATATCTGCAATCAGCTCATTAGCAGGGTACACAGAAAGAGCCTCCTTGAAGATTGCGGTATTTTTGAACCACAGTTGGACATACCCTGGGCATTAGCAACCTTATGCCGGCTAATCTTTCTCACAATAGGTCAGGTGAAAGGAACTACGGAATGAATTCACCAAAAGGTGGCTTCATTTTGGCAGTTTCACATCTGGACTAGACATGGCAAAAGATGCTTGTTAGACACTTAAGAACACCAGAGGTTGATGCTGGAAGCAGCCTTTTGACATATGCAAGGCTACCATATATGCCATCCCCAGCATCTATAGTTACTGGAAATTGCATATATGGGAGTATGCAACAATAGTGGGGGCTCAAATGAGACCTGGCCTACTCCAGTATTCAACATGTCTAGATCCTGTAAAATAAAACCCATCCAGCTTGCCCCCAGATCTCCAATAGTGGATTAATGTCTGCCTGGATGATCTTCAGTTTCATTTTTAATTTCTAAGTAGTTGAGATCCAATTGACTCTATGGGTCTTCCAGATAAACACACTTAGGATCAGACAATATGACTTACTTTTAACAACTTCCTGGGGAAATGGTAGCAAGGCTATTCTGCTACAGAAATAAATCTCTGGTAGTAAATCTATTATACTGTGCAGCTGTTTTTAACAGAATCACTCTAATTTGCATCATCATGCCATTTTTCATCTCTAGCCCTTCAAGCCATAAGAATTAGTTAAAATACAATAAAGCAGCAAAGAAATAGGAATTCAACTTTTCCAATAAAGTAAAAATAAATAAATAGAACAATTATAAAATCAAGGGATTATTTAAAAAGCCTTGAGATAAGCATGTGCATACACAGGCGCGCATGCACTCACTCACTCACTCATTCACTCACACTCACACACACACACACACACACGACCTCTCATTCTCTTCTACGTCATTAATTGAAAATAAATGAAACCTTGGTTTAAGTCAGCTGTAATCTACCGTATATGCCGGCGTATAAGACGACTGGGTATATAAGACGACCCCCCAACATTTTCACTCAAAATATATTGTTATATACTCACCGTATAAGACTACCCCCTCTTCCGCACACATTCCACACACCAAATAAAACATAAAAGAACATCAGATTTGATTTCAACATCTCCCTGTGGCCGGCACTAGTGCGCAAGTGCGCATGTGCGAGCTCTGTGTAGACAAGGGGTGGGGCGGAGCACCACTGCTTCCCACAGAACAGAATGGGCCGGTCACGCCGAAAAGGCTGGCACCCCTATCTCGCTGCTGGTGCTTGCCGCAGCCACGCTGGATACCGCGCGATACTGGATGGTATGTAGAATGAGGTGGGTGGGCTTTGGGAGGCCACTATGGGCACCAGGTGGAAATCGGGAGGCCACTATGGGCAACTATGTCTATCCCAACTGAAGTGCACCCGGCGTATAAGGCGACACCCCCCCCCCTTGGAGGCATGTTTTTCGGGGGGGGAAGTAGTCTTGTACGGCAGCATATACAGTATGTCATTTCATTTAACAAGAACCTCTCTATATATTTGGGGCAAACTAATAATAACAAGAAGATCACCCATTGTTGCTCTTCTGTTTTGCTAGATAGTTGTGGATAGATGAAATAGATCTAAAAATAGTTCCACTGCAACAGCATGATTAGTTAAAACTTTTGTTGCTCTGTTACTGTTGTGTAAATCAAGCCAGGAGCCAATTCAATTGTATAATCAAATGTCAATTCAGGTTAAACAGTTCATTTTGGAAAAAGCTCAGTGCTGTTGTTCCATTTCACCAAATACCACAGGCTTTTCTCATTAATTATCATCTTAATGGGGGTTTTGTTGTTGTTGTTGTTGTGTGTCATTTTTATGATCTTTTGTTAAGGCTTGCCAGTGAGTTTTACATGTGGACTCATATTGCATGGCTAAACATCATGCTGTTAATGCCATTGGATGAATTTGGAAACAAAAACAACAGGGCAATGTAGTCACTTCCAGCTGCTAAGAAATCACCTAGCTCCGAGATGGATGGGCGGGGCCAGCCAGAATTTCTGCTACCAGTTCTGGCCAACTGGTGCGAACCTGTTGATGCCCACCACTGAGCTTCGATCCTAAGAAGGTAGAGCCTGTCACTTCTTCCATTTTTTCCTTTTCAATTTGCCAGGGAGTGAAGGGGCCAGATGCCATGATCTTGAGTTTCAAGGCAGCTTTTGCACTCTATTCTTTCACCCTCATCAGGAGGCTCTTTAGATCTTCTTCACTTTCTGTCATTAGGGTAGTGTCATCTCCATATCTCAGGTTGTTATATTTCTCCCAGCAATCTTAATTCAGGTTTGTACTTCACCCAGTTCTGCATTATGTATAATGTACTCTGCATATAAGTAAAATACAGTAAGTAGCGTGACAAGTAGTCTTGTCTTACTCCTTTTCTTATTCTAAACCAATCAGTTGTTTCATATCCTGTCCTAACTGTCACTTCTTGACCCACATACAGGTTTCTCAGAAGACAGATGAGATTATCTGGTACTCCCATCTCTTTAAGGAGATGCCATAGTTTGTTGTGATCCACACAATTAAAGGCTTTGGCATAGTCAATGAAACAGAAGTAGACATTTTTCTGGTAATCCCGTGCTTTCTCCATGATCCAGTGAATGTTGGCAATTTGGCCTTTAGTTCCTCTGCCTCTTCAGAACCCAGATTGTACTTCTGGAAGTTCTTGGTCCATATACTGCTGAAGCCTAGCTTGAGCATGACCTTGCTAGCATGTGAAATGAGCACAATTATATGATGGTTTGACCCACCATATACAACCATAAAACTACTTATTATCTCAAGAAAGCAACTGGTGTTGCCATGAATTAGGATGTCTTACTTTTATCTTTGAAGCACATCCTATTCCCTAAAGCCTTTTGCACATATATTGCCCCCTCCCCAAGACTCTATGGATATTCCATCAGAGTTATCTTTTTAAGGAGGCCTGGGGCTTGCAGGAGGGAGAGGACTCTTTTCTGCTAAAAGAAGTTGCTCCACTGGCATGAAAAGATAACTAGACACCATTCTGGTTTTGCTGAGCAAGCATTGCATCTTTGATCTACAGTATTGTCATCCAGACCTTTTCCCAAATTGCCTTTTACTTCTCTCCCCCCTCCTCTCTTTGTCCCACTATAAATCTGACAAACAATAGAATGGTGGATATTAGCTAGTACTAGAGCTACTGTAATAGAAAATGGAGGTGTTTGGCAGTAAGCAGGAGACCATGGTTAAGAAGGAAAATTAGAAATTACCCACATACAGCTCATGTGACAGTAGGCACTCCAAGCCTCAAGTGTCTAACCTCTCATTTTTGTGAATAATGCAAGCCTTAGATCCTGCCTTTGTTCATAACAGCAGGCCATTCAACAGATTTATTCTAGAAATATTTAAGGAGCCTGCTAACATCTGTTCTAACACCATCAAGGGTTTCTTTTTTATTTATTTCATTACATACTCCTTTGTCTGGCCATCTGTGCTGCTTTGATAATAGTAACTCAAGCTGATGTTATGTAGTTCAATAAATCCTCCATTCCGCTGACTTTCCCCTTCTGGTAGGTACATTACAGCATTCTTTTTTCCCCTGTCTTCCTCCCACATCCACCCCCGTGACTCACTCTCAATCGCCCAAGGACTCAGATTGTCTTCTTCACTTTTTAAATAGATACTGTATAATGTGACAAATTAATTGTTGTCCTCTTTGTCATAAATCATCTTAAAAGCTGAACCACAAACAAAAAGCTTACATGGTTTAAACAGATCCCTAGTTGTATGGACAGCAGTCTCATCTATAAGGAGAGCCTCCATTCGTTTTTGTATGCTGGGTAGCTGTTTGGGGCTTTTCAATTACATTATTCTTTCCCCTTCTTAAGCCCCTTGTTTTTCTGTACCATTTTATCTGCCCGATGGAACATAACTTTTAAAAAACCAAATGCAAACCAAATAGATTCATCTACGTGACAATGTGTTATTCTCTGCATCCTTGTAACTAGGGGGAGCAGAGGACAACCATGGTACTACACGTACCTTTGAAAGTGGCATCCGTTATTATCTGGCTTGTACCTGAGATCTAAACAAGCAAAAAGGATTTATTTTAAAAGCAGAGGAAGCTTAACAAATTACAGAGGAAAACTGGCTACTTGGAAGGCTAATTCACTCAAAATGGCTTGTGTGTCTCAACTAACAAGAAAGCCATGTTTATATTTTATTTTTATCTTTCCACACCCTTTCTGAAAGATATCGAGTCTGTAGCTCAGACTTATACCTGAGGAAATTAACCAAACATTCTGTCACACACAATTCAGGTGGCGACTGTAGCTGTCCAGTCTGCACTCACATCGAATGCAGAATATAGACACAAGAATATAAACTTCATGAATTGGGCAGATTGCTAATGAGTATGCATACTTACTTGGTTGATCCATGTTTCACACTTCAGTTTGACGTGGCAGATTGAAGCATCATTTCAAGATTTTAGCAGTCTCTCTCCTTCGGGTCCAATGGCATGTGGGGGACTGAAGCCTGTGTTTCAATGCTCCTTTAACCACAGCTGGCTGGGCTCATGTCGAAGTTGGCCATATTAGAGCAATTCATTGGCCAGGTGCATTGCCCAAATAATGGACCCCACTTAACTGACCTATGGTTCCAGAATGGAAAACTCCCCATTCTGGACCACTAGCCAACACCTTTATGGCATGGTTAACCTACCTGAGGAATACACCCCTGCCACCAAAGCTGTCGGACAGCCAGGGTCACCACTGCACCATGTTGAGGCATGAGGTGGGATCTGCAGCAGAATGAATATACATACCTTTGACAATGAATGCCCAGTGGACCACTGTGAACCAGGGTCATAGCCAAGATTCTAGATCTGAAGAGGGGGCAAAAAAATTCAGGAGGGGCAACAATGTCACACTCACATAGATAACATTGGCATCCCTGGGTGGGTTGGGGGGCTGTTAGCTCAGGAGGGTTACCCCACGTCATCAAACCCCCCCCCCCACCAGCTACAGCCCTGCTGTGAAACACATTACACATTTCTGCCTAAGATGCTTTCTCTGCTTTCCATGACAGGGACTTCATGATTAGATTTCATACAGTGTCTATTTTTAGGTTCAGGAGTGGCACAAACAAATGAAGAAGATGCTGGGAATCCAACCCCATGATATTTACATTGTAGGGTATGCAGTAGAGGGGATCCATTCCTTTCATGGTCCTGGCAAATGCCTCTTTTGTTGGGGAAATTAAGAGTTAATGGCTTTCATTGGCTGGCCTTATTAAGAGATAGGAAAAAATTGAATGAGAGAGCATCTTCCTCTCTCCTTCAGTTTCCTGAGACCAAGTATGGTCTAGCAGAGGGGTCAGCAAACTTGGCTCTCCAGGTGTTCTTGGATTTCAATTACCAGAAACCCAAGCCAGCACACCTGGCGAGCTAAGTTTGCTGACCCCTGGCCTAGCAGATAGAGTGGAGTACTGCATCGCACTCAGGGGACCTACTTTCAAATATCAGCTCAGTCAGGGAACCCTGCTGGTCAATGACAATGACAAACCACACCTTGCATATCTCCAGTAACCAGTGGTGGGCATCAGCAGGTTTGCACCACTTCACCAGAACTGGTAGCAGAAATTCTGGCTGGCCCTGCCCATCCAAGTTTTGAAATAAAGCAGTCCTAATTCGGGTGCAACGCAGGGCTTTCCCCCTGGCCATGCCCACCATACCACACCCACAGTGCAGTAGTAAAAAATTTTGGAGCCCACCCCTGCCAATAACCTCTGAAACCAGTTGGGGTGCCACAAAGTGGAAGCAACTTAATGACATACAATGCATAATTCCTTGGCTAGTAGAAAATAGACAGACTATGCTGAGTTTCTGAAGCTTGAGGGCAGAGGCAAACGTTACATATCGTTTGTGATTATATGAAGGAAATCCTTAAGTACAGAGTCTGAATTCACAGTTGTTGTTTTCTCACCTCATTTATTTTGCAAATTAGCTTATCTTGTTTTATGACTGGCCTTCAGAAACAAAACACAGGAATCATTTGAAGTCTAATTTATCAAACACCAAAGTCTGCCAAAATTAGTGTTTGTGCAAAGGTTAGTAGGTTTATAGCTCTGATCATCTAACCATGTGCTGGCTATAACATCCATTTCAGTCTAGAGCCATGATGGTGAACCTTGGCACTCCAGATGTTCTTGGACTTCAATTCCCAGAAGCCCAAGCACCCTGTGAATCCACACGAATGAGTTTATTGAGATTCATCCGGCCCACACTGTCCTCCTCGCTCCTGGAAGCGGAAGCAAGACACGCCCAGATGGAGTGCCAAGGTTCACCATCACAGCTCTAGAAGAATGTTTTTGCTTATTACTTATTACTTTATAAGGGGCGAAAATAGTTTGGGGACATTTTGTATTATATTTTTTTAATCTTTTGTGCGACCGACGGAACAACAACAACAACAAAGCAATTTCCATACTAAAGAATTTTTGAGCAGGGAAATCCCTCCCGAATGAAAGAAAAAGGCACAAAAGAGTTCATCTGGCATTCCATTCTTTTACAGGCTTTCATGTATATATGTACAGTATCTTTAATTAAGAATGCCAGGTTTGTATATGGACACTTTTGAATGTCTGTAAAGGGCATATGTGCAGGGGCAGATTGACTGACTGATTGACTGGTTGGTTGGTTAGTTGGTTGGTTGGTTGGTTGGCTGGTTGTACAGATATACTGCCTTACTGAAGGGAACTACTGTATTTTGGTTTTTTCCGTTCTAAAGGGGCTCTCTGGTCGTACCATCACCTAGAGAGGCTCATCTCTCTAGCACGAGAAGGGCCATCTCTGTGTCCGCTCCAGCCCTATGGAACCTCCTCCAAGTGAGTTGCATCTCCAGATTGAACTGCTGCCCTTCAGAAAGAGGGTGAAGACCTGGCTGGCGCCTGGCAGTGGCGGGGCATGTGTGGGGTGTGGGCCAGGCAGTCAGCTCAGTCAGCTGGCTCCTATGAATAACCCCACCTCTCTCCCTGTTCCTGTTGTTTTTAACTTTTTAACTTTTTAATCCTTTAACTTTTAATTTTTTAAATCTTTGTTGGAAATAATGTGTTTTAACTGTTTTTAAACTGTAAGCCGCCCTGAGACCTCAGAAAAGGGTGGGGTATAAATGTAAATAAATAAATAAATAAATAGAAAGAAATGCCAAATAGGCGCAGTGTGGGTGGCCCTTGCATCCATATGACATACTACAACTCAAAGCTCCCCTGTTTAACATGATCTAGACCAGGGGTTCCCAACCTAAGGCCTGTTGGCCAGATTTAGCCCACAGCACCATTTCATGTGGCCCCTACCCCTCCAAGGGCATTCAAGAAACAAAATGCCTGCCCCTCTGAAGCTGTTGGGACAAAATGGACACCCTCATCGTGCGGGCAGGGCAAAATGGCTTGTCCGGCCCTTGAAGCTGACTGACAGAGAAGGTCCCGGCCCCTGGCTTGAAAAGGTTGGGAACCCCTGATCTAGACCAATGTAGGGACAATTTGGCTATTTAATTGTATCCTAAAAAATATCAAACAAATGACAAAAGCTTACAAAATCAAGCTGGGTGTGCCTTTAATAGCCACATTTGAACAGTGTTTAATATGTTGAAAGGTGTTCATTCACATAGAAGGATGTGTTTGAAAAAGTGTAGTTTAGGTAGTAATATTTTGTGATTCAATCTACTTAAAGAAGGCACAGGCAGAGTTGAACTAATGGCAAAGCAATTTCAAGTGAATGAGCACATTAAACTTTGCTTATACAAGCTGTGCTAATCTTTACTTGTATAACTGAACAATGATAATAAATTTGAAAATATGTTTTATTAGCTTCACATATTGCAGTTAAAAGAATGAATGCATTATCCCAAAACAAAACCATATTGTCTACTGAGGCAGAGACCACTTTCATAGAAAATTTTAGGACACCATACTTTTATAACCACATTGTTTTTATCACATTGTGTTTATGTGGTATTTGCATTGCACTTGTCATCTAAGAAGTTCAGTATACATTATGTTAGATAAAACAGGATAGATGTTATGGTGCTCTGAATAGACCTAAGGGGTCAATAAAGAAGATTCATATTGTTACATGCATCCTAATGTTCTAAGACGTGATGAGAAGTTTCAGGGTGCAGTGGGAAAAGATCACAGGAAGCTTGTGATATATTGCAATATTTGCATATGTTCCCACTCTTCTGGGTTGAGTTGAGATAACTTAAAAGTTCTATTATCTAAGAAAACATTCCTCCTCCCATTAATTACAACCAAGCTCTGCTCTTTATCAAATATTCTTCTACTCCAACATCTGGTTATATATCACCTTCTGTAGAACAGTTGTATATTTCATGCCTTATTGTGTTCGTACAAGGCCACAACAGCCCAATTCTGTCATGTTTGTTCTTTAGTCGCACAGTTGAGTCTGACTCTTCCCAACCCTTTGGAACACATCATGTCAGACTTCTCTGTTATCCACCATCCTTCAGAGTCCTTCCACATCCACACTTACCACATCAATGATACTGTCTAGCCAGCTTATCCTCTGCTGCCATCTTCTCCTTTTGCCCTCATACTTTCCTAGCATCAAGGCCTTCTCTAATGAGTCCTCTGTTCTCATTTGGTGGCCAAAGTATTTAAGCTTCAGCTTCAGTACCTGCCCTTCCAAGGAGCAGTCAGGGATTATTTCCTTTAAAATGGACTGAGTTGATCTCCTTGCAGTCCAGAGGACTCTCAAAAGTCTTCTCCAGCATCACAGTTCAAAAATGTTTACTCTTCTGTGCTCAGCTTTCCATACAGCCCAATTCTCACAGCCATACATTACTACTGAGAAACCCATTGCTTAAACTATGTGGACTTTTGTCAGCAGGGTGATGTTTCTACTTTTTATTATGCTGCCTAGGTTTGCTATAGCTTGCCTCCCAAGGAGTAAGCAACTTTTTATTTCATGGCTACAGTTAGCATCTGCAGTGATCTTGGATCTCAAGAAAGCAAAATCTGTCACTGCTTCCTAACCTTTTCCAATTCTGTGACCACTGTTGTGTTTTCCAAATTTGCTGGTACATTATATTGTGTGCAGCACTTTAATAGCATCATCTTTAGGGCTTTAAATAGCTCAACTGGAATACCATCATCTCCACTAATTTTATTGTTAGTAATGCTTCCTAGGCCCACTTGACTTCATACTCCAAGATGTCTGGTTCGAGGTCAGCGACCACACCATTGTTGCTGCCAGAAACATTAAGGTCCAACCTTCTTGTATAGTTCTTCTGTGTATTCTTGCCACCTTTTGCTAATCTTTTCTACTTCTGTTAGATCCCTACCATTTTTTTCCTTTACCATAGTCATCATTACCTGAAAACTTCCATTGATTTCTCCAGTTCTCTTAAAGAGATCTCTAGTCCTTTCCAGTCTGTTATTTTCCTTCATTATTTTGCATTGTTCATTTAAGAAGGACCCCTTATCTCTCCTTGCTGTTCTCTGGAAATCTGCATTCAGTTGGATGAATCTTTCTATTCACTTTAGCCTTTCATTTTCCTTCTTTCCTCAACTATTTGTAAGCTTCATCAGTCACTTTCTTTCTTGCATTTCTTTTTCTTTGGGATGGTTCTAAATCCTGCCTCCTGTACAGTGTTAGGAACCTCTTTCCATAGTTCATTAGGCACTCTGTCTAGTATTTATTTTATTTATTTATTAGTTCAAATTTATATTGGCGCCCACTATTAAGTTTAATCATTTAAATCTATTCTTCACCTCCACCTTATATTCATAATGGGTGTGATCTGGGTCATACCTGATTGGCCTAATGGTTTCCTCTACTTTCTTTATTCTAAGCCTGAATTTTGCAATCAGTATTTCTTTATCTGAGCCGCATTCAGTTCCAGATCTTCTTTTTACTGACCGTATAAACCAGTGGTGATGAATCTATGGCATGCATGCCAGAGAGGGCACTCCCAGCCCTCTCTGTTGGCATGCACACCATTACTTCCTCCCTCCCCCAGCACAGAGTTTACCCCCTCTGCCCTACAGCCCAATGGGAGTGCAGAGGTCATCCCACCCCTCTGCCCAGAAGCCCAATGGGAGCACTTCTTCCTTCCCCCAGCACAGAGTTCGCCCTGTCCCTTTGTCCAGCAGCCCAATGGGAGTGCTTCCTCCCGCCCCCTAGCACAAAGTTCACCCTGCCCCTCTGCTTGAGCACTTGGTCCCTAAAAGGTTCGCCATGACTGGTATAGACTATAGAGGAGGGGTTGCCAATCTTTTTAAGTCAGGGGCCAAGTCACAGTACCTTAGACAGTTGAGGGGGCGGACTGGAGGTCCTCCCACTGTTTACATTTGCTGTACATGAGTCTATGGCTGATTCAGGCGGCATTGGCTGGAGAGATGGCACAGGCCAGTTGATTTGGTGCCACTGACTGGCCAGGTCTGGCCCATGGGCTGTAGGTTGCCTATAGAGCTTCTCTATCTTTGGCTGCAAAGTGCATAATCTGGTTTCTGTGTTGTCCATATATAAAGTCACCTCTTAGGTTGTTGGAATATAGAACACCTTCCAACCTGAGGGGCTCATCATCTGGCATCATATATTTTAAAGACCATGGGTTTTCTTTGCAAGAGATACTGGAGTGGGTTGCATTTCCTTTTCCAGTGGATCACGTTTAGTCTGAGTTCTCTGCTATGTCCTGCCCATCTTGGGTGGCTCTTCACGACATAGCTCAGGGGTGGTTAACATTGGTGCCTCAGGTGTTCTTGGACTTCAGTTACCAGGAGCCCAAGTAAGCATATCTGCTGGCCAGGGCTTCTGGGAATTGAAGTCCAAGAATACCATGGCAAGGCAATGATCCTTGAGGAGGGAGTTCTGCCATGTATGTCATTTAAAAAGAGTCCAGCCAGATGAAACCTCCATCTAATCCAATATCTTCTTTTTCAGCAATGAGTTGTTCCATTCTTATACTATCCACAAACAGAGCATGAAGTAACACGTGTTACCACCCTCACTCTGGTTTTTTCCCCCTTCATTCTCTTCTACTGGACATTAGACATAAACATGCTCATTCTGGGTGTAGCTGTAGCAACTTTAAACGATGATATTATATTGCATCCAAATAAATATTGAAGATCCTTCAGCCAAGAAGTTCCTTTCTTAAACTTTTTTCTTAAAATCAAACTTAAACATTTGCTTAAGATTTCCTTAATGATAGTGCATAATGGAATTTTATAGGAAGCACGAAGAATGGGTAGTGGCATACAGTTTGGATATAAAAGAGGTTTTTAAACAAGAGAAATATTAATTCTGCCTACCTACTAGTACTTGCGGAGACTGTGACATAAAAGCCTTCAACAAAATACAATATGACAAACCAATAGAGTTGCTGGTGAATGGTGATTCAAAAGACATTTGCATAAGTGACAATTTGTTCAGGCAACAAAAAGCTGCAGTGACACAGCACACAGAGATACAAAGAGTATTTAACAAGGATATATGCTCTCAGGAATGCTTCTCAATTTCTATGCCAAGAAGATCTTTGCAGAAGTAATCGTTGATTTAAATGATAGTATCATTGTTAATAGCTCAGTGAGTTAAGTGTATCTGGTTGAGGAAACAGAGATTAGGAGTTCTCAGAAAAAAGGGAATGATAGACCATTTCCAAGTGCTCCATACCTAGAAAACTCTGCAAAGGGTTGCCATAAGTCAGATTTGACTTGAAGGCACATTGTTGTTATTGTTTTGTTTAGGTTTTGTTGTTAAAAGATTATCAACAACAGCCACAATGCAGGGCTAATAGGAGACAATTTTGTCAATGTGCAAAGAGTTCTTCTTCAACCATATCTTAATCCGAATATTGGTGAACCTCATAACAGTCAGCAATGAAGACTGTCCTGATACAGTGATACAGTGTCCTTTCATCTGTCTTCCACATTGCAGCATGACCCCCATACCTCTGATTCAACTCCGTGAGTCACTTTCTGGTCTTGAACCCTTTCAGCACGCAAAGTCCCCATCAGCCCCAGGCCAGTATTAATGAAGCTTCTGCCCTCCATTGAGATGGATTCACGTGGGATTTAATCCATTTGGAGACTATCACCATTCCCTATGGACTTTGGCACCCAAGGCCATTGGTCTTCAGGGTTGTTGGATTAGTTAACCGCCACCTGACACTTGGCATTGAGTCGTTGGTATTATGGTCTACTCTATTACTATAGCAGGATAACCTGGTAAAGAGTTGATAAAATTAATGAACTGATGAATGCAGTCTAAAAATTAATGTTACAGAAACCAAGTTCATTGCTATCAGTAAAAAAGCAAACAGCACAAGAAATATGATTAAAGTTTCAGAATGAAAGTACGTATGTAGCATTTTGGCAAATATATTTCTCTTGGAATTTGGTTGAGTAAGGAATGGCAGAATAGCCACACAACAAAGAAATAAAAACAACAGCATGAAGCAGCTTCCTTAAGATAAAGAATGTAATGTGCAACAAATCTTAACACTGGCTTTGGGAATGAACATTGTCCTAAGGTATGTATTCTTGGTTCTACTGTATGATAAGAAATCAATACAGGATACTATAAAAACATCCACCAGAGCTTTGTTAGTTACTTACACCAATATAAGTACAAGGCATACATCATACCCTCATCATACTCTAATTCATACCACTGGCATATGTCAAGGGATTCAAGTAGCAACTTTTTTACCTAGTGGCAATTTACCACTGCAATTTATGCCATTGCACTTATGCCAGGATAAGAGACAAATAGGGTCAGGACACAGAAGAATCTTAAATGCAGATTTGTCACATGATGCTGAAATGGTGGTCAAAAAGAAGTATTAATTGAACTAGAAAAGATCAAGAAATTGTGAAGTATATAAAATGAAGAAGCCTAGAAAACATCCAATCATGAAATGAAAAATACAGATTGTTGCACTTGATAATTCACGGAAAAATTAAATGATAAAAAAAATGCACAAACAAGAGTGCATGAACAACATGTTGGTTGAAGAATCGGGGAGACCAATTTGACTACAGCACAACTCAATTTAGTCCTGCAGCACCCAAAATCAAAGCAACCATGAGGATTCTCTGATTCCAACAGACAAAGGGGAACTGAACTACAGCAAAAGGTCTAAGACAGTGTTTTGCTGAGGAAACTTGGACATCAGGTGGCTTGAAAAGGGTTGGGGAAGGGATCTTTCTGTGGAAGGGTGGAAACATCAGACCTACCCTCCCAAACAACTTCCCACTTCATAGTAAGCCAAAATGCTTAAAATTTGTTTTTAATAATAATTCTGTGCCACCAAGTCAGTTCCAGCCTATGGTAAGGCTTTCCAGGATTTTTTAGATAGAAAATACACAGATGTGATATATGATTTCTTTCTTCTGGGGATGCCCTGGAACTGTGCAGCTTACCCGTGGCTGCATAGGCTGGCTTGTCTCTCTGGAGGTGAGGAATCAGACTCCCAACATCTGGCTCAACAGCTAGATACTTAAACCACTGAGCTATCCAGCCAGCTAATATTTCTTATTCTTGTTTTGTATGTAGAAGTCATATAAAGGGGGGGGGGGACGCTCTGCCTCTTAAAGAACTCTTCAAAATTGCATAGATTTTGGAATATAAAATCCCAGTAAATAATTTTTTAACTGTTGTTTGAGGGGTGAGAATTATGCAAGCTATCAAAATATTGAAAGTGAGATATTTGTTAGTTGCTCCTCAATTATAATTTCCTTTTTCAATAATTATGTAATTCTAGTACTTTTGATATTTATATTGTATACTGTACTAGAACCCCCCATTTCCTCTATATAGTACTTAAATTCGATTTCCCCCCCATAGGCTTTCTTAACTCTAATTTTGAAAAAGCTATCCTGCCTATTCAATATTTCCAACAGGAGCTGCATTAGGGAAGCTATCTTTGTTTATTGTACAACCAATAAACTGAATAATAATAGGCTTATTTCCCACCGACAGATAACTCGAGGGGCCTTTTTGGTAATTTTCTCCTATTTTCAGTATTGCAAAAATATTTGAAAGCCCACTATTAAGGAAGATAAGAGATCTTTTTCTTCTACCATTATAATCCCCAAATTGAAAAGCTTGAGGCAAAAATTCTTAGTAGATCTCAAAGGGTTTTTGTCTATTTCTGGAACTTTATTTCTATTTGTAGTGCTTCATCTACTTTTTTAAAAGACTAGTCCACATTTCCTTCATCTCTAAAAATCTGTCCTTGTAACAGATTGATTGCTCCATCCCGCTCTGCTGTTAGCTTTTTGAAAATAGTCTTAGGTGTTAAATAATTTCTACCATTATTTCTTTAACTTCCTTTTGTTGCTTCAGAACAGCAGTACCATGGGCTGGTCACGTGGTTCAGCTGGCCGGTCACGTGGTTCCTCCCATCAGAAGCGGAAGTAAAACGCACCTGCGCATGTGCAGAATGCTGCCATAAATGCACCCATGGCTGCTGTAAACGTGTGAGCGGCAAAGGCAGTGAGTGCCAGACGGTTTGGTGTCGGGGCCCGGATCCAGCCACAGGCCATAGTTTGGGCACCCCTGCTTTAGAATGTTTTTATGCCTTTACTGGATTTTCTCATTAGCTTGTCAATACCATATTATATCCCCAAGCGCAAAAACACAGTTTTGGATCCATTCTTCATACTTTGACCTACCTTCTTGAATTACTGTCAGTGATGGGATGTAACAGGCTCTCACCAGTCCACCAGAACCGGTAGTAACTTTTCCCAGTGTCCCAGAGAACCAGTAGCAGCTTTTGGGGGGAACCACCTTCGGGGCTTGCCTTTTAGTGGTTCCCTCACTGCGCATGTGTGCCAAGCACTTAGTGTGCATGCACGCCTACAGTGCTTGGCCCGTATGCACGGCCTCCTTGCTGTCCTCCCAAGCGGGGAGGAGGAAGAGAAGCTGCTAGCCTGAAGCTCCCTATAGCCTGCTCCCCAGGCCAGGGTAAATGACTCACCTTTGGATGTGGTGTGTCTGTGTGTATTTTAATGTGTATTTAATACCTTTACCTATACAGTATTGACGTACTACCACAGGCCTGTCTCACAAAGGAGAAAATTAGCAGCAAACAGTGGTGGGCATCAGCAGGTTCACACCAGCTCACCAGAACCGGTAGCAGAAATTCTGGCTGGCCCTGCCCATCCAAGTTTTGTAATAAAGTAGTCCTAATTCGGGTGCAATGCAGGGCTTTCCACCTAGCCACGCCCACCATACCTCACCAACAGTGTGGTAGTAAAAAAAAATTGAGCCTACCACTGACAGCAAAGCACCGCTGGAAGACCTGTGAGATGGAACTCTATGAAATATATACAAGCTCTATCAAAAAGAGTTTACAATTAGGAGGCAGCTGTTGGGAGAAGCATAATCCTATCATTGTCCCTTTAGCCTCATATAAGGGGAAGGGGGACCAGGTGAACCACACTTATTTTGGGCATATCAGAGAATAAACAAAGCAAAACAAAAAATGCTTTAGCACTTTAAAGACTAAATGTTATATTTCAATGTGAGCTTTTGTGGATGAAGTGGACTTGATCCATGAAAGCTCACACTGAAATATAACAGTTAGTCTTTGAAGTGCTACAGTGTTTTTGTTTTGTTTATTCTCTGATATGCCTGAAACACAGACCAACACGGCTTCTATTCCAAAAAATACACTTATTTTTCTGCTTGATGCAGGGAAAGAAAGAAATTGCAAGTACAAGTGGTACCTCATACAACAATTTTAATCTGTTCCACAAGGCTCGATGTTGTACGACACAATTGCTATACGATGCATGCATCGTATAGCAATTTTTCCTATGGGATGCATCGTACAGCAATTTTTTTTCGCTAAGTGGTTTTTCCCTTTGAAAAATTGTTGTATGGATTTTTTCCATAGGGAAAATTGTTATGCAGGACGCCATTTCCCCCCAAAACCTAATTGTTATGCGATTTCATTGCTATATGGGACAATTGTTGTATGAGGTTCCACTGTAGATAAATATGTATTGCTTTGGCAGGTAACAGTGTTCGATGCACTCAGATGTTTAGTCATGCCTGTCGCAAGACCACAGAAATCTCTGCAGATGCAGACAGTACTGGCTCTTTGGCTGTAAGCGGAGGTGAGCACTGCCCTCTAGAGTCAGACACAACTGGCTTTTGAGCAAGGCAGACCTTTACCTTTACCTTTACCTTTACCTTTACCTTACTAGAAGCAATAGTTGGTCTTGGATAACATGTATTGATTTAATTGCTATTACAACTTATTAGCAGATATTTAATCTAGATGTATTCATTTGTATGATTAGTTGTTTTTTTCAATTGTTAATCAATTTGAAATATATTGTATTATATAAATTCTTTGAATGTTAATAGCTGTTTTAAGGATAAATTATCAAGAAAAAGCAGCATACATATAAACTAACATTCCAATTTTAAAATGTTCACTCATGTTGTCAGAATATGGTAATATTGTTGTGAAGCGGTGCGCTTTGTGTCATGTGTGGTTTTGTTTTCCATCCAGCTTTAAAAAAATAAATTCTAAAAGTCCAGGATAATTTCTACAGCGAGACAAAGCCTGAATATTACTGACTGTCTGCTGAGACAAGATAAGAGTATTTAAGAGAGGTAGCTCTCTCTTTCTTGCAACATTTTGGGTACAATATACATTTCATTTCCTCTCTGAAAATACATACAGTATAATAGCATGTGCTTTTTTAATGAAAATTAATTTGTTTTGAAACAGGGGATACTTTAGTAAATGTGAATTCCTGGTAAAGGTAAGATAGTCTAATATTTTTGCCAAATGCCTACTACAATCATAAACATTTTAGGGTTTCTTCATTGACTCAGGCTGTTATTTACACTTTGAAATTGCTAAGAGGTTGGGTGCATAAATAAAGAGGTACTCTCAGAACAGTGGCCTAGGAGATGTATTCTGTTTGTGTAACCACCTATGAACTTGTTGGTTCTCCCCAATGGGTGGGGACATTCTAGAAAGGGGCTGTGATTAAGCATTTGAGTTATAAAGAACAGAAGAAGAGGAGAGGCAGGAGCTGCTGTTCCCACAGAGGACAATAAGGCCTTTACCACCTTAATTTCGGTAATAACATTTCAATATATCTGTGGAGGACAGGCATTAGAAAGGTAGATCCACCAAGTGATCTTCTGTATTTGCATTTTATTTTAGAAGCTGACACCTCAATGCTGTGCATATTCTACTTTGGTTGCTAAATATATCTTGGACTTTGTCCTCATTTGGATTGGAAATTCCTCTTTAATTCTTCAAGCAACTGCCACTCTGATGCTGAAGTTGTAACATCCTGTTTTGTTATTGCTATTTATTTCTTATGTAAGTTTATATTTTAAAAATATGAAATTTGTGTGCAATGACAGACAGACAGACAGATAGATAGACAGATTTATTTATTATTATTATTATTTATTATTATTTATTATTTATAATAAATAATTATAATAATAATAGATAGACAGATAGTGTTACATTTGCTTTAACTGTTATGATTTCACTTTGTGGTGTTTTCCCATGTTATATATTTATGCTACACACTATGAAAAGGATAGTCTGTATCTAATTATGTTTCATATTCTTACAGTCCCCAATAGCTACAAAATTTCCAAGGGTAAAACAGTCACCTTTCAGGATTTATGTGCTTTTGCAGTCTTCTGCTTGATCATCACTTAATAGAGGTTAAGGGTTTCCCACTCTTATTACAGACTCTTTATTTTGGTTTGTATCCATTTGTTGTCTTTCTCTTATTTTCTGACTGTTCTCACTTCCCTTTGTGTATGCAAGAACATACTAAATCACACCACTTTTCTTCCTAGTTCATGTCCATATGTTACTGCAAAATTAGGGCTAGGTTCGCTTCTTGGTGGAGAATGGATTAACCTCAAAAAGAACTGACACTGAGGCATGGCTTTGATCAAAACAAAATTGGTTTTATTGGCTTTTAAGGGTTCTGATCTACAGGGACCGGTATTATAGACCAGAAGTCTTCACCTCAAACGTTTTAATGAAAAACCAATCTCGGGGGGCTCCATCAGGATTGCTGTGACAGAGCCTCCCTTCTTCCTGTTGTACAACAATATTTATACACTTCTTACTTAAGACCACTTAAACCTGGAACAATGAGTGCAGAGGCAAATTCTGTTTACTAAAATGAGGGCAATTAAAAAGATAATTTACACTTCTTGATTGCATGTTACAAAGCTGTGCAAAAGTAATTTAAAAAGGTACACATTGCAGTTTACATATACAATGGTTATACTGTAAAAGGCTGAAATGTCTCCTTTCAATTCTTAAATTGTCACATTCCTTCTTGGGGTCATTCTCAGGTAAAGTCTCCATTGAACTGTTCTCTCTGGAGCTTTTAGGAGATAAAGACAAGACATTAGTCCCTATTGTTTCTAGTGATGAGCCGCCGCCAGCAACACCTGCGGGTCGAGGAGGAGGCCACCCCCCCCATCCAGCCCGGGACGCTTCCACCTGCTCCCAGAGGCTCCGCCCAGCCGGGGCTTAAAAGTCGGAGCGGCGGCAGGACTTCGGAGCCGCCGCCAGCAACACCTGCGGGTCGGGGAGGAGGCCACCCCCCCATCCAGCCCGGGACGCTTCCACCTGCTCCCAGAGGCTCCGCCCAGTTGGGGCTTAAAAGTTGGAGCGGCGGCAGGACTTCGGAGCTGCCGCCAGCAACACCTGCGGGTCGGGGAGGAGGCCACTCCCCCATCCAGCCCGGGACGCTTCCACCTGCTCCCAGAGGCTCCGCCCAGTTGGGGCTTAAAAGTTGGAGCGGCGGCAGGACTTCGGAGCTGCCGCCAGCAACACCTGCGGGTCGGGGAGGAGGCCACTCCCCCATCCAGCCCGGGACGCTTCCACCTGCTCCCAGAGGCTCCGCCCAGTCGGGGCTTAAAAGTCGGAGCGGCGGCAGGACTTCGGAGCCGCCGCCAGCAACACCTGCGGGTCGGGGAGGAGGCCACCCCCCATCCAGCCCGGGACGCTTCCACCTGCTCCCACAGGCTCCGCTAGGCCGGGGCTTAAAAAGCCGCAGTGGCGTCAGGTCTTTTGGTACTGTTGTAATTTTTCTCTGAATTTGATAACTTTGTAAATTGGATTGTTGTTTAAAACTGATGTTTACTGAATTTTTTGATGCTGTAGTGATGCTGTAATGATGTTGAGATGTTTTTTGGTATTTACATTGATTACTTTTGATATTTATATGTTGTATTTATGAACTCGCTGTTTTTCTTTGTATGTAAACCGCTCTGAGTCGGCGCAACTGAGTAGGGCGGTATAAAAATTGGAAAAATAAATAAATAAATAAAATCCCCCCCCCCCCGGAAGGCCACCATCTCCTACTGCAATTGCTCACATAGACCTTTTGAGGCTTTAATATTAAGCTTTAAACTGGTTATTAATTAATAGTTGGATTTTCCCTATATATTCTCTTTCTTGGCCAGTGTATAGTAATGTTTTAATTAAACTTTATTAAGGAGAATCAAACCAGATGTATGATTTTAAAATTCAGGCATTCATTCCTTTTGTTGTTTGAAGGAATGAAAAGGAATTTCTGCTTTGTTATCAGGAAACCAGTTTTGCAAGGATTTCACACCTTTGGCAAGCTCTTGAGCCTTAGGAAATGGGCACAATAGGTGACATAATTAGTTGCCAGAGTCTACGTGACTAGTGGGCTAATCCTCCCCCTCTTTGGAGAGGTTTCCAATTATGATTTTAAATTAACCTTGTATGATTTTATTTCTTTGCTAGCCATTAAACTTTTGGCTTCTCCCTTATTTTCATACCTTTTCCCATGTGTGTACCTTTATTAAAGAGTTAAACAAAAAGGATATGTTGGATTCTCAAAATTTGCGGTAACACATATAACACCCTCTTTTTATCCCATCCTATCTAGCCTTTTCAAACCATTATAGGCAGGAGAAGGCTGAATAATCACTTGTTATATAGGCAAGTTGCAGTTTGAGGGATGCAAATATTATAGCACATGTTTGAGAAGGAAATTAAAGTACTTTCACTTTTGATGAAACTAAAAAGATCTGGAAGCTCCGCCGCTGCCGCCGCCGCCGCCGCCGCCGCCGCCGCCGCCATTAGAAATCCTTGAAACCATTTTCTGCCACTTCTGTCTAACCACATTAGCAGAAATTATTCAAGGCTTCTGTAAGTATCCCACTTCCAGCACTACCGTACAAAAGGGATCTGGCAGACCACTGCACTACAGGGTTCTTGTATACAGTACTACTCTCTCAGATCAGTCTGCAGTGCAGGCATAAAATCTATGAATAACATTCCAAACTTGATGTAAGCTACTCACTGTTTCATAGTGTTTAGTATGATATATACTGTACTGCAGGGAAGTCACAAGTCTCCCAGTCAGAGCTTCTTTCAACCTGCTATGTGGAAATAATGAGATTTGTTTGTTCTGGGGTTGGTATCAGCAGGGTTTTAAAAAAAACCAGTATAATATTTTGTTTTATACCAAATAAGAATTACAGTACTGTACTTCTTATTTTTCTCCTCTTGGTGAAAGTGTGGGGGTAAGTTTGGCAAAAAATGGACTTTTCCATTTAGGCAACACTAACTTTTCTCCTTTTTAACATTAAATATAGTTTCTTGGTATGGATCAGAAAATTTTAATTATTATAATTAATTGTAATTATAATTAATTTTTGTATCCCATCTTTCTTCAATTAGCATAAGGGATATGTGGCTCTCCTCCTTCCTCCTTCCCATTCACAACAACTTTATGAGGTAGGTCAGGCAAATACACTCATCTTGTGGGTTTCATGACAGATAGTGATTTGAACCAAAGTTTAGGAAACTCTAGTGCTGTGATGGCGAATCTTGGCACTCAAGGTGTTCTTGGACATCAGTTCCCAGAAGACCTGATCAGCAGGAGTGCTGACTTGGGCTTCTGGTAGTTGAAGTCCATGAACACCTGGAATGCCAAGGTTTGCCATCACAGCTCTAGTGCAATACTCCTTTTTGGCTCTTCTTGTGCCAACCAATCCAATTGTGCTAGCAAATAAAGAAAAAAAATCAGCCAGTGCAATGAGGCTGTGCTGACACAAGGACAGCTCTAACAACCTAAGACTCTACTGTCCATTCCAGACCCACTATAGCCAGTGTATCTTTGAATTAGGATTACTTGAATGAAATTCTTGCATAGAAATTTTTTTAAAATACAATATGCCCTGCCTCCAGTATGGTCCACTTTACCACCACAATTTTATACTATCTAATTCTGAAGCCTCCTTTGTTACATTTGGGAGGAAAGATGTACACTAGAAAAGATAAGGAAAAAGAACATTTGCAGAGGCAAAACTAGTTTATTTATTTCAATTTCTTACATATTTTCCTACTGTTTTCAGCCCCGCATAGCCACCTCCAAAGCGATTTATAAAATAAACAGTGAAGATAATATCTAAATATACTTTTTTATCATAAAACAAAATTTGGGAAAAAGCATAGAGACCATGTCTTAATTATCGTGCTTGAGGCTGAAAGGCAAGTTATTAAACAAACCAATAGGTCTGGGAAATTACTCATGAAGCCCACCTTACCTCTGACTGGAGCACAAAATGTCCTAGTCTCAAACCATTTCAGGCTTTAACAATAATTGCCAGCATTTTTGATTAGGCAAAGAAATGCATCAAAGGCCAATGCAGATTTAAAAGCAGTGGGTCCACATGATCCCCAGCAACATGGCCTTATTAATACAGTATTTCAAATCAGTTATAATTTCCAAATCTTCAGACAAAGCTGTACACAGATATCACTGCAATAGGCTAGCCTGGTGCTGTGGTTATTTGGGTACAGACCATTAGTTTAGGAGATTCCTCAGAGGGATCTGCCAACAAAACATAAAAGTATGAGTACACTGCCACCTATTGAAACATTTAATACTAGTCAATGGGTAATAACCTGTCTACATGTTTCTGAAAACAACTCTAAGTCATGCTTAGACCAGGTTATTTGCTCAGCTCTTAGTACTTACAATACATCTGTCCTAACATAAGACTTTTAAAACCATACATTTTGAAAATTAGCATGCTTTGGTTTGTGTTAAGATGTAAACACAGGCTTAATCTGGAAGTCTGATTGTTCAGCCATACACTTCTGAGGAAATCCCATCACTGGAAAACAAAGGTACTATAAGTTTCTACATGTAAACTAAATGGCTCTTCTAGTTCAACTCTTAACCATAGACATTCACAATGGTGAATAATTTTTGCTTATATTATTTCTGTTATTCAGGCTTTTGACCCACCTTACTTAAGTTGTGAGAGCTGTACCATAAGGAAAGCTGAGCGCAGAAGAATAGATGCCTTTGAAATGTGGTGTTGGAGGCAGAAGCGTAGCATGCCTTAACGGGGCCCCGTATAAAAATTTGTTTGGGGGGCCCTTGTGAAATAAAAAAAATTGGGAAGTTTTTATTAATTTTTGCTGTAGGGGGCCCCCGTGGCCTGGGGGCCCCGTATAATTGATACGGCAGATACGGCGGTAGCTACGCCCCTGGTTGGAGGAGAGTTTTGAGAATACCCTAGACAGTGAGGAGAACAAACAGGTTAATCTTAGAAGAAATCAACCCTGACTGTTCCTTAGAAGGTCAAATAGTAATGATGAAGCTAAAGTACTTTGGGCATCAAACGAGAAGAGGGGGGGAGAGATGTTTTGAAATGTTTCTGTATTATGATAATGTGGTAAAGTTGTACCTCGCTGAAAGAGTATAATGTGTTCCAGAGGATTGCTCTTTAAGCAAGTTTGCTCTTTAAGCGAAACACCATTGTAAGTGACCAGTTGTGACTTCGGGGGGGGGGGGGGATTGTGAACCCTGATTTATTTGTTCAGTGAGTTTTTGGTTGGTGTTATTTGTTAAGCGAAGTGAACATTCAGAGAAAATTCTGCTCTTTAAGCGAGTTACTCTTTAAGCGAGGCGCTCTTTATGCGAAGTGTGACTGTACCTTGTAATTGTAACTACCGGTATATATTTTGTATCTTTGTTAGCCACCCAGAGTCACTTTGTGGAAGTGGGGCGGCATACAATGATAATGATAATGATAATGATAATGATAATGATAATGATAATGATAATGATAATGATAATGATTATTATTATTATTATTATTATTATTATTATTATTATTATTATTATTATTATTATTATTATTATTATTATTATTCACTTGAGAAAGCCATGATGCTGGGAAAAGTGGAGGGCAAAAGAAGAAGGGGGCGGCAGAAAATGGGACGGCTAGATGGTATTGTAGATGCAGTGAGCACAGAGTTGGGCAGGTTGAGGAAGATGGTGGAAGACAGAGGTGCCTGGCGGGCAGTGGTCCATGGGGTCACAAAGGGTTGGAAGGAATCGACTGCGATTGAACTACAACAAAAAGTTAAGTATGTCTAATTACTGTATGTTGGATGTAGAACAATAGTTCAGAAAATCACAGCCTTATCTTTACCTAGATGGACACTTCTTGGTATTGCTAATGAAATGACACTAGAACTGGTCCTAACATTAAGCAAAGTGAGGCAAAGACCTCAGGAAGAAATGGGAAATAAGAAGCAGCAGCAACATGCTGGAGGCCAGAAGTATAGCTGTCACACAACCTACCCTGTATCCCTAAGACAGCCTGCTTGCATGACATGAAAGATGCTGTCCCACTCAATTAGGTGAGTTTTATCAGTGATGAATTAAAAGTCCCCATCACCCACCCACCCATGCCTCTTTTTGACTACAGTAATAGTACAGTATCTTTGTATTTTCCCTCATACCATGACTGGCTTCACTTCTTCTTGTTCATGGCTATCTGACTTTTAGCAATGCATTTTCTCCTTTAAACATTCCTTAAATTCTTCAAGAATATTATTTAAATTATATTTTGGCACTGTGATTATGTTGTTCTTCATGTCAGCTCTAAAGTTTTATATTTACAGCTCATGGTCAATGTTACAGACTGTTTCTGGTCCTCTTCTTCAATTATACAGTCTATCTGATTGCTATAATACTGTGGTATCCACATGGTGTATTAGGTTGCTTGAAGCATGAATTTGCAATAAACAAGTTGCTTGATTCTCAGAATTCTATGAATCGCTCTCCTGGTTAATTTTTATATTGTAGGTCAAATTTTTCAACAAAGTTTGGTTCTGTTTTTACACTTTTTCCTTCTAGTCATCCATCCTAATTCAACTGCCCATCATCTTAGATTCTCCAAGTCTCTTAGGTTAAGGGTTCTCACTTCAAAGTCTCCACAGGAAGCTATGCCTTCTCTGTGGTAACACCTTGCTTGAGAAATCCATGAGGCTCCTTCCTTCCTTTTGTTTAGGAAGCAAATTAAACTTTTCTTTTTAGAAAATCCTTTAGGGAAACTTCCCAATATTTTAAAAAAAGTTATTATATTAACACCTGCCTTTTTTAAAATCTAGTTTGTCTGTACTGTTTATGGGTTTGTATGCTTTTGTGTAAACCACCCAGGGTAGCTTAATCTAGATAGATGGTATAGAATGAATGAATGTGCACATCATTTTTGGTGTGTGATCATTTCTTTATGGATATTTCCATTAAAGTTTTCTGGTTCTTATTCCTCAACACTGTGGTTGGAGCATAGCCATGAATGACTCAGTTGATGGGCATTACATGTTTAATTGGTGTTATTTGGTTAGATTTAGAATTATAGCCCCTTACTGACTGCAGTGGCTCAAGTGGTTAAGACGCTGAATTCACTGACTGGAAGGTTGGAGTTTGATTCCCGGGTACTGCATGATGGAATGAGCTCCCGTCTCTGTCCCAGCTCCTGCCAACCTAGCAGTTCAAAAGGAAAAAAATGCAAGTAGCTAAATACGGACCACTTTGGTGGGAAGGTATACAGCATTCTGTGTACTCCGGTGTTGAGGCATGCCTGCCACATGTCCACGGAAATGTCTGCAGACGCAGACAGTGCTGGCTCTTTGGCTATAAACAGAGATGAGTGCTCAACCTTAGAGTTGGATACAACTGGCTTTCGAGCAAGGCTAACCTTTACCTTACTGTCTGACATTTCAAGGTTTACTCAGCCTTCCATCCTTGTGAGGTCAATAAAATGAGTACCCAGTATGTTTGGGGCAAAATGCTAATTAACTTGTGAACTGCCCAGAGAGTGCACTGAGTGCTTTTGTTGTTCAGTTGCACAATAGATCCCAACCCTTTGCGACCCTATGGACCATTGTCCTCCAGGCACCCCGTCCTCCACCATCCTCCTCAGCCTACCCAGTTCTGTGCCCACTGCATCCACAACACCATCAAGCCATCTCATTTTTGGCTGCCCCCTTCTTCTTCTGCCCTCCACCTTTTCCAGAATCAAGGCCTTCTCAAGTGTATCCTCTCTTCTCATTTGATATCCAAAGTACTTCAGCTTCATCTTTACTATTTGACTTTCTAGGGAGCAGTCAAGGTTGATTTCTTCTAAGTCCAAGCTATTTGTTCTCCTCGCTGGCCAGGGGACTCTCAAAACTCTCCTCCAACACCACTAAGCGCTATGGGGAAGTATATAAGTGTAATTGTTACTGCAAATAAAATATATTATAATTCTTCTTATTCTTCTTGTTCTGCCATATCTGAATATGAATACTGTACTGGCGATCCTCATGGCGATTAGCCATGAAGACTGTCTTAAGAATATAATGCAGTGGTCTTTCATCTGCCTTCTGGATCACAGCACGACCCCTGTACCAGTGATCCAGTTCCACAAATCATTTTCTGATCCTGAGCCCTTTTGACACACAAAGTCCTCAGCCCCAGGCCAGGACTGATTAAGCTGCTACCCTCATTCAAGATGGATTCAAGTGGGATTTAATCCATTTGGGGACCATCACCCTTCTTTGCGGACTTCGCCACCCAAGGCTGTTAGTCCTCAGGATTATCAAATTAGTTAACTGCTACCTGACACTCGGCACTGAGTCACTGGCAGTATGATCTACTCTATTGCCATAGTAAGATAACCTGGAGAGATATTATAATTATCTGATTGAAACTATTTCATTCTATTCCATTTATTTTACTCAGATTAAGTACAGTACTGTATTACCATGCTTAAACATTACAAGCACAGCAGGATAAAATCTGTTCTTCTGACTATATGCTTTGTTTGCAATTACTGTAGTTGTATTCAGTTATATTTGAAAAGCAGAAGTAGGCTAAAGGCAAAAACCACACAAGCACAGAATGAAGAGATATCAGCAAGATTTACTAAAAGGGGAAGTTTAAAAGTTATTGGTTTGTAAATAGAAAAATGTTTTTAGAATGATCAGGGTCTCCAGAACCGTGCTTTGTGCACTGATGTGGAAGACCAGAGAGCACCACTTTTATAACAAAGATAAAATAACTCTGAAAGGTACCTTCACCACCTTAAAAGGTGCACATCTCACTTACCAAATAATAAAATAATTCTGTTACTTTATTTCCCAGCTCGACAACTTATTAAAAGCTGTGAGCTAGATACAATGAAGCCTAGCTGTTTTTACCTGGTGCTTTAAAACTCTTTTACAGTAATACCTCAGATAATGTTTACCTCGGATAATGCTAAAATCGCATGTTAAGTAATCTGGGGTGGAGAATTGGATCAAATAAAGTTAAGGTCCTATGGGATGGATCGGATAACCGCCAAAGCCTGTGCAGTTACAATGTATCTCTATGGAGCTTTAACGTTATCTGATCCATCCCATAGGATTTTAACATGCATCGGATAACACTAAAAATTGGATAACACCAAGACTTGTGGAACCAAGTCCGAGGTATTACTGTATCTATAAATTAAATTCTGGTTTAGTCTGATCCATGCAAAGAGCGCTTTACGACCTTCTTCGTGTATAAACAGATGCCATGAAGCCTCACTCCTATGGTCTGACAAAGTGGACTTGATTCACGAAAGCACACATTAAAAATACAGTGCCCTTCATAGCTTAAATGTTTGAAGTGGTAGCCGTGTTAGTCGTACACCCGATTGGGGCGGGATAGCAAATGTGAAATATAAATAAATAAAAATAAATAAATAAATAAAATAGTCTGGTCAAGCATATCTGAGTAAACAAAACAAAACTGCAAATAAAAAAAGACATAAATGCTGCAGTACCTTAAAAACTAACTCCTGTATTTAAATGGGAGCTCTCATGGACCAGGTTTTGTGGTGTTTGATGAAGTGGACCCAGTCCACAAAAGCTCGCAACTTTTTGTGTGTGTGTTCTGTTTTGTTTATTCTCAGATATTAAAATGCAACAGTTTAAATCTTTGATGTGTCACAACGTTTTTTTTGTCTTTGTTGTTGGTTTGTTTTGTTTTACTCTCTGATATTATTATTTATTATTTATTAGTTCAAATTTATATTGCCGCCCACTCGCCGTGGCGACTGAGGGCGGCTTACAGACAATACATTACATTACAATACAATGTTGTATTGTAACAATACACGATATTCTTCGTTTTCGTCTCCACAGCCCCAGGACCAGACGTATAAAACGAGCAATGGGAGAGGAACCTCCCGCAACTTCGCCTCAGCGAAGGGCTGATAGTACAGTAGACTGAGGAGGTGAAGAGGTGGATGGGGGAGTGGGGGGCCATTGTCTTGTGTGCATGTGTGCCTTCCACAAAGGGAGGGTCGTCACGTCCCGCCCATGCCACCCCACCCCCGAAGCGCCTTCCTCCTCCTCCTCCTCCTCCTCTTCGCCCCGCTGCTCCTCCTCCTCGCCCTTTTCTCCCTTTAGGCCTCGGCGCTGACGTCCTCCTTAGCCGGGTTGGCGGCCGGGGACACTCCGCGGAACGTGCGGCGGCTCAGCTTGGCTGGCCATGGAGGCCCAGGCGCTGCCGCGCGGCGCCTCGAGCGTCTGGCGGCGGCGGTTGGTCCCGGTCACGGAGCCGTTGACCGTTGGCTCTCTGGCGCTGTTGTTGCTGGCGGCGGCGATGACTGAGGAGGCCGGGACGGCCGAGGCGGCTCAAGGCTGGGGCGACGAGAAATGCCATTACTACGCCGGGGGCGAAGTGTACCCGGGCGAGGCCTCGCGGGGGCCCACCCGAGACCACTCGTTGCACCTCAGCAAGGCCAAGAGTAGGTGCCTCGAAAAGGCCGCTGAGGAGCCCTTGAGGGCGGGCGGGAACGGACCCGGGTGGGGTGGGGTTGGTTGGTGGCGGTGGTCCCCGGAGACCCTCCTTCCTTTGCCCCGTTTTTCCCATCCAGGGGCCTAAAAGGAGCAGCCGGGGCGGCCGTGAGGGGAACTCCCAACCTCTCTGTATGTGTTTCTCTCCCTCGGTGTTGACTCTGTCATGCGGCTGTCATTTTATCAAGATACCACAATAGTCAGAACCGGAATGATGGTGATAATAAGGCCCAGCTGTACTTTTTCCCTTCATTTACTGCTTATTCTCAGGGTGGAGGGGAAGAAACTTCACGAGGCTGGGAAGAGAAATAAAGGCGTCGTTGTGTGCGAGGGAAAAGTTCTTAAAGGAGGCGATAAAAAGCGGGATTTTCTTTCAATTAAACTAGCTTTATTTTTATTTTTTTTAAATGGGGGGAGCCGCGTTGAGGCTGTGACAGCGCTGAAGCAATTAGCAGTTATTATTTTATTATTATTTATTCGATTTATATACCGGTCTACTCGGTACAACCGACTCAGGGCGGTTTACAGAAACCATACATAGAACACAATCAAAAGTTAATATAACATGTAGCCTAATCAAAGTTACACTAATCTTCCACCCCATTAACCCTCAGAGTACTCTCTGGGCGCTTCACGATGTAGTTAGGACATTTTTTTGGGCTCCAACATCCTGGCTCCTCGTTTTACCGAACTCGGAAGGATGAGTCAACCTTGAGCCTCGGTCAAGATCGAACTCGCAACCTCCTGGGTTGCAGGGCAGCAGATTAAACACTGCGCCACCAGGGTGTAGGGCGGGAGCGAGGGGGCGTAAAAGCGGCCCCTCACACTGCCCAGGGGAGCGCGTGCTGCCGAAGTATCCGCTGAGTCTCGCTTGGCACGCGAACCCTCCACGTGGCGCCCCTCATTCGCACGTTCAGATAACACCGGTGTGTGAGGGGGAGGGGGGGAACACCCCAGAACAAGCACTGCAGAAAATGAAGGGATCCCCCAAAAAATGACTTTTCTGACATAGTTCTGGCGCCTCCCTTTTGTATCCCTTGCGTTTGTTTTCCTTTGACTTGGAACAGCTTTCGGGATAGGGACACGTCAGAGAAAGCCGGTTGGTTTAAACTTGCACAGGTAGAAGAATCCGAGTTAGTCTGTTGAGAACTGAAAGAAAGAGAGTTTTTTTCCCCTCCACGGAGATCTCTGCAGCACTCGAGATTTCTGTTTGAGGTAGTTTTGGAAAGACGTTCTTGGGAACTTGTTAGCAAAAGAAGACTTAGTTTTGAATTTCTAGATGTTTTTCCAACTCTTGTATCTAACTCTTACCGGGTTGTTCAGTCGCACAGTCGATTCCGACCCTCTGCGACCCCATGGACCATTGTCCTCCAGGCACTCCTGTCCTCCACCATCCCCCTCAACTCACTCAGCTCTGTGCCCATTGTCTCCACAATACCATCTAGCTATCTCATTTTTGGTCGCCCCCTTCTTTTGCCCTCAACCTTTTCAAGCATCAAGGCTTTCTCAAGTGAATCCTCTCCTCTCATTTGATGTCCAAAGTACTTTAGCTTCATCTTTATTATTTGCCCTTCTAAGGAGCAGTCAGGGTTGATTACTTCTAAGATTGACCTATTCTCCTCGCTGTCCAGGGGACTCTCAAAACTCTCCTCCAACACCACATCTCAAAGGCGTCTATTCTTCTGCGCTCAGCTTTCCTAATGATCCAGCTCTCACAACCATACATTGCCACAGGGAATACCATTGCTTTGACCATAAAAATTTTTGTTTGCAATTTGATGTCTCTACTTTTCACTATGTTCCCCAGGTTTTTCATCGCTTGCCTCCCAAGAATCAGTTGCCTTTTTATTTCATGGCTGCAATCACCATCTGCAGTGAGCTTTGATCCTAGGAAAGTAAGATCTGTCACTGCTTCTACTTCTTCCCCATCCATTTTCCAGGGACTGATAGCTCCTGTTGCCATGATCTTGGTTTTCTTGATATTGAGTCTCAAGCCAGCTTTTTCACTTTCTTCTTTCAATCTAATCAGGAGCTTCTTTAGGTCCTCCTCACTTTCTGCCATTAGAGTGGTATCATCTGCCTATCTCAAATTGTTGATGTTTCTCCCAGCAATTTTGATCCCAAATTGTGATTCCTCCATCCAGAAGAGTAGCGTGCCTTGGCGGGCAGTGATGGGATGTCAAAAATTCTAATACCACGCCATGACGTCACGGACGTCATGGGCGTGGCCAATGTCATGACGTCATGACGTCATGGGCGGAGCCAACGTCATGACGTCATGACGTTGTGGGCAAGGCCAAAAATAAAAAATAAATAAATAAACATGCACACAGACCCGTATATAACTTAAAGAAATAAAATAAAGAAATAAATAAAATAAAATTTAAATTAAAGTACAACCACCCACCGAAAACACAAATAAATCACCCACCCACCCTAAATATAAAAGCCTCACTTACCTTCCTTGGCACTGACGAACCTTCATGTGGCCCGGGGCCACCCGGCAAGGCACGCTGCCCCTGACTGCCACGGCCGCCACAGCCGCCTGCAGCCCCTGCCTGGCCACCGAACTCCCACGGGCACGTTGGTGCCTGCCTGCGCCGTCCGCCCACGCTGCGCCATCCTAGGGACTTGGGCCGGACAAACCCCCATGCCCTGGGTAAGCGCGGCGGGGCTCGCCACCGCCGCATCATCTTCCGCCGGCTGCCGGCAGCTTCCTCGGGCATGGGGGTTTCTCGGGCCCAAGTCCCTAGGACGGCGCGGGCGGGCGGCGCGGCGCAGGCGGACGGCACGGGCGGCGCGGCGCAGGCGGACGGCACGGGCGGCGCGGCGCAGGCGGGCGGCGCGGCCAGGCACCAACGTCCCCGTGGGAGCTCGGTGGCCGGCTAGGGGAGGTGCCCTTCTCTTAGGGCTGCCGCCGCTGCTGCCGGAGCCACTCTAAAAAGAGGCGGCTCCAGCTTCGGAAGATTTTTTTTTTTTTAAATTGGATCCATTTGGCTCCAATTGACTGCGCATGTCCAGAAACTCAATTTGACGCATGCGCAATGCGTCAGATTGAGTTTCTGCGCATGCGCAGTCAATTGGAGCCATTTTATCTGATTTTAATTTTTTTTTTCCTTTCGGTCAGGCGTCCGGAACCGGACGCCCCAAAAGTGGACTTCCCCTGACGGAGAACCCTCCGGGATTCATCTTACCGGTTCCAGAGATCCGTCTAGAACCGGTGACATCCCATCACTGTTGGCGGGGCCCCGTATAAAAATTTGTTTGGGGGGCCCTTAGGAAGGGTAAAGATTTGTTTTGCTTACGCACATTGGGGGCCCTCGTATAATTGATACGGCAGATACGGCGGTAGCTACGCCTCTGCCTCCATCCCTGCATTGCTCACAGTGGCAAGTTTTTTAATTTTTATACTGACAAAGAGCACAAGCAACTATTCCTTTTATAGCAGGGGAACCCAAACTACAGCCCAGGGACCGGATCTGGCCCGTGACACCTTCATTACTCCCTGGTGCGTTTTACTTCCAAGAGTGGCAAGGATGTAGTGAGCCGGATGAATTGGTGTTGCGCACAGGGTCCAACCCCTGGGCCATAGTTACCACCCCCTGAACCACTTGACCAGCCCGCAGCCTAAAAAGTTTGGACACCCCTGTTTTATTTGTTCAGTTGGGACCGCCCGTGGCCCAAAAAGTTTGTGCACCCATTTCATTTGTTGTTCAGTCGCGCAATCAATTCCAACCCTTTGTGACCCCATGGACCACTGTCCTCCAGGCACTTCTGTCCTCCACCCTCCTCAACTTGCTCAGATCTGTGTCCATTGTGTCTACTATACCATCCAGACATCTCATCTTTGGTCGTCCCCTTCTTTTTATAGGGTGATTTAAATTTTTTGGCAGGATTTGTCTCTCTGCCTCATGGAACCCATTTCTTCCATACACATAGCCCCCCCCCAAAAAAAACCCTTAGATTCCCACTCTAAACTATCATAAACTGCTATTCTTTATTTGTGTCAGAGGCACCACCAGTATATAATAACATACAAAGCTAAAATTAACATATCAAAAAGAAAAAGGAATTAAAAGAACTAGATGTATCTGACCACATCAACAGCATTAGAAGGTCCTCAGTGCACACTGAAGGGCATCGTGTGCATTGTGCTATATGGGTGAATGCTCTTCTCCACATTCACACAGGTTAGCATCTACAGGGAACCACTGTAAATAAAAAATAGGTTCATTTTTATTGTCTAGCCTTTTGTTATTACAAAATTTTGATAAATTAGTTTAAAAGAATAACATCCACTTCAAGACAGTCATGTTTGTTCATTCAAGGTGACTGATTCAGTAAGACTGGAGCTTGGCCTGTTGAACTGCAGTCCAATGCAGATTCACGTGGAAGTAATTTTAATGTAACTTAGTGAAATTCAAATTTAGATACAAATGTGTAGAATTGCACTATTAATCACTGTACAAGTTGTGCTTGACATTTTCTGACTGCAAATTGTTGCAGAACTTCAGATTTACAACTTTAAGGACTAGTATAATTTCTTGCATGCACTAATACTAGCAATAAGTGGCAAGAGGCTTTACAAAATGTGGTTGTCTTTTACCACTAACTTGATTGGTAAGTTATTTTCCTGCTTCTGACATTTAAGGAAGCCCACAGTTCCTGCTTCCTATTTGTTAGCTTGCTGCCATTATTTTGTGAATACTATAGTCTTTCTTCCCTTGCCATGCTCCAAGCAGCAAGCATGGGAAGTTTTCTCCATGAGTACATTTTCCTTTTTTAAATCTTTTGACTAATTACAAATAGTAACTAAGTAAAATTACCTTTTTCCTACTTTAAATGCTTCTAGAATGATTTTTACCTTACAAAGTTCTAGATGGTGGGGAAGGCAGAAGTTAATAAGAATTATGCTAATCTCTTGCTTTTTCTTTATGCTGCTACTGTTGTTTTTCTGCCTCATATCCTGCTAACAAAGGAATAACCTAAAATCCCAGTTGGTTATGGGCCCAGACAGAGTAGCTTAGATCTGAGAGATAGGTAACCAGTATTTTTCTATTGTTTTCCAAGTACAGTAATACCTCATATAACATTAGTATCGAATAACACTAAAATCGCATAACATTAAGGAATCTGGGGGGAAGAATTGCATCAGATAACATTAAGATCCTATGGGATGCTTCAGATAACAACCGCTAAAGCCTGTGTGGTTACAATGTATCTCTATGGATCCCATAGGATTTTAACATGCATCGGATAGCACTAAAAATCATATAACACCAAGACTTGTGGAACCAGGTTTTAGTGTTATATGAGGTTTTACTGTATTGTACAATATTGCATTTTCCTTTCCTTCTGCCCCAGCTAAATCACACATTACCTGGAGAGAATTGTTCATCTTTTAACTAGTTTTTTGTGTTTGGAGATTAACTCCAGTTGTCTTGCTGCTATTTTTCTCACTGTGCTACGAGTAATAACCAACATTCTCCAACAAAATAAAGACCAGTATCACATTGAATGAATGTGAAGTTGAAGAGTAGCCATATAACTGTCCCTATTGTCCTGTCATGTACCAGTCGTTAGTCTTGCAGCCAGTGTGCAAATGGGAATACAATAATAGGGAGCTTTCTGGAGTGGGAGCAATAGCTGTGTGATAGCTTTTCACTCTTGATCCCCTCAGTAGGATATTGACTCAAAACATTTTTCAGTATACTGTATGTGATTGTACTTTATACTTACATTTGATATGTCATTTTTATTTCTAGTTTCAAAACCAGCTCCTGACTGGGAAGGAACAGCGGTCATCAATGGAGAATTTAAAGAGCTGAAACTAACAGATTATGATGGAAAATACCTTATTTTCTTCTTTTATCCTCTTGACTTGTAAGCAAACTGTTACATGTGTAATACACAAGTCTTTTCACAATACTGTATGTTGTTCTTGTTCAGATGGATTGTAGCAACTGCCATTTACCATTAGAGGAGAAACATCTCCACTGAGAAAAGTTTAAATTTTTTGCCGGTAAAAATGTTAAAAGGGGGAAGGGAAACTGGTTATATTAGAGATGGTGTTCTAATTTTGTGAAAGTATAAATACAGTAAAACCTCGCATAAAGAGTGCCTCGCTTAGAGACTAACTTGCTTAAAGAGCAGAATTTTCTCTGAATGGTCACCTCGCTTAACAAGTAAAACCAAAAACTTGCCTCCAACTTATGGGGACCCTGTGAATGGGAGATCTAAAAAATGTCCTAACCACAACAGACTTGCTAAGCTCTTATAAACACAAGCCTGCAGCTTTCCTCATGGAACCAATCCATCTCATGTTTGTTTGTTTTTCAAAATAATAAACAAATATTTATTGTTTTAAAAATATGAACATCATTATCCTCAGCATTCCTTCCAATACCAAATTAGCAGAGCCTAGTGCATAGAACACTGACAGCAAAAAAAGAACCACCAACGAATGTGCATTCAAAGGAAATGCACAATATAAACAGCGTGCTAAAATTAAATGGAAAGAAAATGGCCAATCTTCTTGTCAAGAGTACATGCTCAATGTTCTTTCAATTTCTATCCCTCTGTCCATCATACTGTATAACTAGGGGTTTTTTAATAGCTAGAAGTTCATCACCTACTACTACTACCACTACATAATTGTGCAGCTATTTCCTTCCTTATCTTATCTAATTAGCATCTCAAAGTTCTATCTGTACATTAAGTGTACAACAAAAATTGAGTTTAAAAAAGTTCCAGTGTATCTATAAGGGCCTCAAGAGAGATCAGGGCTTCTGATCACACTAATTATAAAAATAACACTACTTTCTATACTATGGATACAAAGCAGTTGCCATCTGTGACAAACTTTGACCCAGAAACATCCTCTAACTTTTCTGTGTCAGTCAAGTCTACTTAGCCTACAGTAGCGTTTGTCCTTCCCAGAACCTGTTAGTTGAAGTTATTTACAGTTTCACAGTCCCATTCCTGTGTTAACAAATCATTATTACTTTGTCTGTTATCCATATCCTCACTTGGTTATGGGGATATGTACAAATATATGTATTTGTACTTTACTGTTTGAGGAAAGTGGCTGTCTTTCACAGAAGCTTGCATTGAATTAAATCTTTTAAGTGTTACATTATTTGGGTTTACCCTCTTTTTTTGGTTTAAGTATTTTGCCTTTATTATTTTAACAAAATTATGAGCTGCCTTGAGTCCCTTCATCTGGAGAAAGGTGGAGTAAAAATTCAATGAGGGAATGTATTGGTGTTTTTCTTTTTTGCTAGTATGCTAAACATGCTCAGTCCTCGTCAGGTTGTTTTTGCTTTTTCTACGCTTTTAAATGTTTATTTTTTTCATGCGTGGGGAATCCTCATAAATTACAAAAATAAATAACATGCCACAAATTTGTGGAAACCACTACATCATCTGTGAACTAGGTCACTATTTCAATTTACTCAGCATAACAAGGATTTAGTTTATTGATTTCTAAACTGAAAGAATAAGATGGTCTTATTGTACGAAACAATATAGATCTTTACTGTTGTTTGACGATTTTAAATCACATTTTGAATCTAGTAGTCTATTCAAAACATTTAATTATGCTTTGTTGTTGTTGTTCAGTCGCACAGTCAATTCCGACCCTCTGCGACCCCATGGACCACTGTCCGCCAGGCACTTCTGTCCTCCACCATCCTCCTCAACTCGCTCAGCTCTGTGCCCATTGCGTCCACAATACCATCTAGCCATCTCATTTTGGGCCACCCCCTTCTTCTTTTGCCCTCCACTCTTCCCAGCATCAAGGCCTTCTCAAGTGAATCTTCTCTTCTCATTTGAAGTCCAAAGTACTTTAGGTTCATCTTTACAATTTGACCTTCTAAGGAGCAGTCAGGGTTGATTTCTTCTAAGATTGACCTACTTGTTCACCTCGCTGACCAGGGGACTCTAAACTCTCCTCCAACACCACATCTCAAAGGCATCTATTCTTCTGCGTTCAGCCTTCCTAATGGTCCAGCTCTCACAACCATACATTGCCACAGGGAATACCATTGCTTTGACCATACAAATTTTTGTTTGCAAAGTGGTGTCTCTACTTTTCACTATGCTCCCCAGGTTTCTCATTGCTTGCCTCCCAAGAATCAGTCGCCTTTTTATTTCATGGCTGCAATCACCATCTGCAGTGAACTTTGATCCTAAGAAAGTAAAATCTGTCACTGCTTCTACTTCTTCCCCATCTATTTTCCAGGGACTGATAGGGCCTGTTGCCATTATCTTGGTTTTCTTTATATTGAATCTCAAGCCAGCTTTTTCACACTTTTCTTTCAACCGAATGAGGAGCTTCTTTAGGTCCTCCTCACTTTCTGCCATTAGGGTGATATCATCTGCATATCTCAAATTGTTAATGTTTCTCCCAGCAATTTTGATCCCAAATTGTGATTCCGCCATCCCTGCATTGCGCATTATGTGCTTTGTGTATAAGTTAAATAAGCATAGTGACAAAATGCAGCCTTGTCTTACTCCTTTTCTTATTTCAAACCACTCAGTCATACCATAGCGATAATTAAATGTTTAGGATAATTTTTCCCGGTAGTCATGCAAGCAGGGCTGGATCCATCACTGCAAAGAAACTATACAAGTGCTACAACTACTAGAAATGTTTAGACCTAGGGATTATTATATTAGCTGAAACCTGATTGATTACCATGGTAAGTCATAAGTAAAGTAGGCCCATTGGATCAATGGAGTTTGCTTACCAAATCTCCACTTTTTTCGTTTATTCATGTCAGATGTACTACCAACATATACAGTAATACCTTGGATAACACTAAGACTTGGTTCCACAAGTCTTGGTGTTATCCGATTGTTAGTGTTATCTGATGCATGTTAAAATCCTATGGGATGGATCGGATAACGTTAAAGCTCCATAGAGATACACTGTAACCGCACAGGCTTTAGCGGTTGTTATCCGATCCATCCCATAGGACCTTAACGTTATTCTATCCAATTATCCTCCCCAGATTACTTAACGTTATGCGATTTTAGCGTTATCCGAGGTATTACTATAATAACATACAAAGCTAAAATTAACACATCTAAAAACAAAATAGAATTTAAAAGGGCTAGATTACATCCACCCAGAATCTGGCCACTTCAACCGAATTTCCTTTTGGCAACATAAAATCCTCCTCAGTTCATATGAGGGGCATCGTGTGCATTGTATTATATTTGAGATTGTTTGTTCTTCTCCACATTCACACAGTCTGTTGTTTACAGGGAAACCTCACTCTCTCGGATTAGCCCTTGATCTTCCTACCTATTTAATGTTTTCCACCCAGGCCATGGTTGTTCTTGACCAGGCATTGAGAGTCATGTGGTTCTGCCCAGTTATCTGGTAGCTCCTTGTTCACCTTCCACAGTTCTAAGGTGGTCTGTGGGGTCTGGTGGTTTGGAGGGACAGAAGTTGTGAGGAAGCTATGCCTGCCTTGAATTCAGTCTCTGCTTTGGTGGTTGGTGATCAAATAGCAGGTGTGTTTCCAAGAAACTTATTTTGACCCACCCTCTGAGGAGCAATTTCTCGATGGAATTTTTATGCCAGCTAAGTAATGCACTTCTTGTATTGGGGTTGGTTTTAAACATCCTGTGACCAGTCTCGGAGTTTCATTTAGGGCAGGGGTTCCCAACCTTGTCAAGCCGGGAGGCTGGGTCATGCTCTCTCTGTCAGCTTCGAGGGCCAGACAGATATTTTGTCCTGCCTGCACAATGGGGGGTTGCCATTTGTCCCAACAGCTTCAAAGGGGGGGTCATTTTGTTTCTCAAATGCCCTTGGTGGGGTGGGGAGCCACATGAAATGTTGCTGTGGGCCAGATCTGGCCCATGGGCCTTAGGTTGGGAACCCCTGATTTAGCGCCAGATCAATCTCTGATTCAATGGGTCTTCTCTGGTTGCAACTTATTATGTTAAACAACAGATTTAAGCCATTTTGTAATAAAAAGTATTCATAATGATTTTAATATATATGTAATATAATGTACTAATGTAAATAAAAGATTGCACTGGAAGCAATAACATTTTTCATATTTATACATTATAACAGTAATAAATATTTTTTCAGTTCTGTGAAATGTAGAATTTAATCATTTGTTTTGTTTTAATTTAGCACATTCGTGTGTCCAACAGAAATAATTGCCTTTAGTGACAGAATTGAAGAATTCAGAGCAATTGGTGCTGAAGTAGTAGCTTGCTCTGTAGACTCACAGTTCACTCATTTAGCATGGTATGTTGTTTTCCCATCTCCTTTTTTTTTTAGTCCAAGCTTTTGATAACAAGTGATTTGATCTTATTTGCAAAGTAGAAATGTTTTTAGGAACCAAGTCCAGCTGAATCTGCGTGTGAGCTGTTAAGTACTCACAGCTTTTCCATAATCACAGCTGTTTACTCATAAAAGGTCTATTGATTGGGTAGGGAACTTGATAACAGGAGGCTCCTATTTGTAGAATACTGAACATAAAATAGGATGGGGAGTATATAATGGGCTATTTTATCTGAGCAGTGAAATATAGAACTACATTTATATACACTTCTATAGAACTAAAGATCTGCATGCAAGTGTTGGGGGGATAGTAAGCATTTATAGCACTTAAATTTGTAATCCTGTATAATAATTTCATAGGCATGAATCCAACTGAGTATTAAAATATGTGGAAGTACAGTGACATAATTTGGAATGTAAAAATAGCAGCTTATTAACAAATTCTGCAATCAAATCCCTTGCCCTATGCATTGTTGTGCAACTGGCGTATTACTAAGAATTTAGTTGGAAAGTCAGTGGGATTCTGAGTATAATGTGACTGTAGGTTTTGCTTATATAACTTATTGGTTAGTGGACTGTGGCTAAGATGCTGAATTTGATAACTGGAAGGTCAGCAGTTTGAGACCAGAGTGCTGAGCTCGTGTCTGTCCCGGGTCCTGCCAACCTAGCAGTTAGAAAGTGAAAAATAAGTGCCACTTTGGTGGGAAGGTAAACAGTGTTCCATGCACTCCAGTATCATCCCTGCCACATGACTAAGGAAACATCTGCAGATGCAGACAGTGCTGGCTCTTTGGATATAAACAGCGAACATTGATCCCTAGTCGGATACAACTAGCTTTCAAGCAAGGACAACCTTTACCTTAAGCATTTATTACTTGCACAGCTTTTTAGGTTGGGTAAGCAACTGACTTTCTATATGTTTTCAATTGTAGTTCCAATGGTCCACCATTGTCCATGTTGGCTAAAGCTGATTACGTTATAGGTGGGGAAGTCCATGGTCTGGTGGGCATCCCTAATCAAATTTTCAGGGTGAGATATTTGTCTTCAAAGTCTTACATAATCTACAATTGTTTGCAACAAAAAAGCCTGGAGAGTAACCTTTATTTATATCAGTAGTGAGTGCTATGTGGCAACCTTAATTTTCAGTTATTATATTTTTTAAAATATTGATCTGATGGAATGAAATCCACTGTGGTGGCAAAATGTACTTTGGAAAATGTCTTGATGATAGCGGTAATATGTAGATGTAAAATATAATTATAAATGTAAATATATAAAACAATGTGTACTGAGTTACTTGGTGATATTTGTTGCAATAGGATTAATACAGCTCGAAAACAAGGAGGACTTGGGCCAGTGAAGATACCGCTACTTTCAGATTTGACCCACCAAATTTCAAAGGATTATGGGGTTTATCTAGAGGACCAAGGACATGCTCTTAGGTACAATATTGACTGTTTTGCTTTCCCCTCTTCTTTCTCATTATTCTATCATAAGACCTTTTTTTGAAAAAAAAAAGCTTTTATGGGCACACTATGTGTTTTGGACACATAACAATTAGACTTAAAGAAATTATCAGGCACAGGCTTTATATATGGATGATACTAAATTATTTTGTTTATTTCTCCTATTTTCACAGAGGCCTGTTCATTATTGATGACAAGAAAGTTCTGAGACAGATAACAATGAATGATCTTCCTGTTGGTAGATCTGTAGATGAAACTCTTCGTCTAGTTCAAGCATTCCAGTATACTGATAAAAATGGAGAAGGTATATTTGGTCTTAAATACTGTAATAAGTAAGCATTATTCAGTGAATGGTTGTGGAATCTCATTGTCATTTTCCCTTCATAATTTTATAATTCTAAGATTTGGAAAGTTGCAGCATCCTCTCTTTGCATGTGCAATTTGGAATATACCATAAAGTTGAGTGGGTACAGTGAATTTTCTCTTCATCTTTTGTACAAATGTAAATTTTTATCTGAAAACAAAGGAAAGTTAACAAGCAGGCAGAATCCCCTAGATTTATGGCAGCTAGAATTGAGCCATAAAACTCTGTCGTTATAAGTAAGAAAATATTCCCATTAGTAACAACCTCACATTGGCCTGTGCTAAATGTGCTACTAATGAGTTAACTATCTGCATCTCTCTCAAAATCATTTAGAAAACCAGCTCAGCAGCATGTATAAATCTCATGTTTAATTTATCATTAAATTTGCACTTTGGATTTACTGTGGTCACACAAATTTACATTAATAAAGGGTCTAATTTCATACTGGTTAGGTTGCTAGGTATGCTATATGCTTTTAACTAAAAGCAAATAGGAACTGCAAAGTACTATGGATACAGATTTTCAAATGAAATTCAAATATGTATATAGGTATTTTGATACTTACTGTTCACTGTTTTCTGTTCAGAACATATTCTGATTTTTCTAATCTTTGTAATAGATAGTTGGCTGTAGTACTGCTAATCTTCAAAACAAGAATAGGAAGGCAGTTTTTTAAACCATGAGATTAACATCTACTTTAATTCCCTTCTCAGTTTGTCCAGCTGGCTGGAAACCAGGCAGTGAAACAGTAAGTTTATTTTCATTTGGTAAAAAAAAAAATTTCTCTCATGACAATCTAGGGAATATTATTGCCAAGCCAAAAGCATCATGCAAGCAATTTGAGTACTATTTGCACCTTGTTACCTATCCCGTAAAAAACATTAAACCTTACCATGGATTTCTGTGATACTTTATTTCATGTTCTGCTAATCAGCAAGCCCCTCTCCTTACCTTTCTAGAATGTGTTAATCTCCAAGATTTAATTTACTTGGGCATGGGAACAAATGAGACTAATTTTTAAAAAGCTTATATATCTGCAATGATTTGGTGTAATTGTTCCATAATATATTTAACATTGTTCCCCAAACACTCCAGTATTTCACTATGAAAACTGTATAGTCAATTTATAGAAATCATCTCAAAAAAAAACTATATTCCATGGAGTTTGTTAGCTGTGTATGTGGGTTGGGTTTGTTTGTTTCAAAGAAAGGTGGTGTAAAAATCTACAATAATATATCTAAAAGTATTCAAGCATGTGTATCTTACATGCTAAAATATATTAAAGTGTAGCCATGTTTTCAGCCAGTGTTGGGATTCAGCAGGTTTGCACCAGTTCACCAGAACCAGTAGCAGAAATTCTAGCTGGCCCCGCCCATCCAAGTTTTGAAATAAATTAGTCCTAATTTGGGTGCAACGCAGGGCTTTCTCCCTGGCCACACCCACCATACCCACACCCACAGAGTAGGTAGTAAATTTTTTTGAATCCCACCACTATTTTCAGCATATGTTTGGATCAAACCTAGAGATACTGTAAGGTGATAGTAGTCAAGAGAGGACCATTAAATACAGTTGGATAGTTAAGTACACTTAATTGAGGTAAACAAGTTTGGGTTAGATGTGATTAATCAGTACAAGCGTCATTTCCTATTAATTTATATGTACATTTATAAATCTGTTTGGAATTTGATGATGATTTTTCCCTTGCACAGATCATTCCAGATCCAGCAGGAAAACTGAAGTATTTTGGCAGAGTGAACTGATATCTTCTAACACAGAACTGAAAAGCTACAAATAAAGTTCCATTACTTTTTATAATTGTATGTCAATTTGTGCTGGGACTTTGTTGGCATTGGGAAAAGAGTATATGTGATGTAGGTTTCCTCTACCTAACCAGAATGATAGCACTAGGAGGTGAAGCACTACCAAAATACTAGCATGCAAAATGACTTTTAGATACCTGACCAGATCTCTTAGTCACCCAGAACTGATTCCACAAACATATAATCTGACTTTATGTTTGTTTATTTTGAAATAAATAAACCTGAGCTTAGTGAAAATTATTTTTATTCAGAGAAAACCATTGGCTCTTAATTCACCTTAATGTTGAGGACAAAATATTTCAAATGCCTAACAAATTGTTGTTCCCAAAGAGACACTTTCACTTCAGCTATTTCAGCAAGCACATGCAGTTCGTACATTTGATAGATTTCAATACAAGTGTCCTGCATTTTTCACACTTCCATGTTTTCCCAAAGTATGTCATTAGAGGATACCACACATAACTTATTTTTCCTTAGGGTACATTGAACATTGTATAATCAAATGCAGTAATTCAGCCTTTCAGTATTCTGCCATCACTTTCAAAAACCATAAAAGTAATCAACAGAAATAATGATTTTGAAGCAGGTAGATCAAAGATCGCTGGTTAATTACTAGTCAGTTTTTGTTGACCATTTAGTACTTGCTGGGTTTTACAAAGAAGGCAATATTAAATAGATCTCGATTTTAAATGTACACTAGTACCCCGAATAACGTTATGACTTGGTTCCACAAGTCCCGTCGTTATTCGGGTTTTAACGTTGGGCGATACATTGAACACACAATGTTAAAAAAAGCCCTGTTTCCCTGGAGGCTGCAGGAAGCGAGAACATTGGGATTTGAATCCTGACATTTTGGCTTGCTGCTGCCTCCAGGGAGGTGGGAGAACTTTGGAAACAGCTTGGAGCGGGTTTCCCCACCTCCCTGGACCCGGCGGGGGGGTCAGAAACCCCAAAATTGGTAAAAAAAACGGACATTTTTTTTACCAATTTTGGGGTTTCTGACCCCCCCGCTGGGTCCAGGGAGGTGTGGGGACCCGATCCAAGGTGTTTCTGCGCTTCCCCGACGTCCTGAGCCAGTGCAGGAAGCCAGAATGTCAGATTTCGAATCCCGATGTTCTGGCTTCCTGCACCGGCTCAGGACGTCGGGGAAGCCCAGAAACACCTTGGATCGGGTCCCCACACCTCCCTGGACCCGGCGGGGGGGGGGGTCAGAGCCCCCAAAATTGGTAAAAAAAACGTCCTTTTTTTTACCAATTTTGGGGTTTCTGACCCCCCCGCTGGGTCCAGGGAGGTGTGGGGACCCGATCCAAGGTGTTTCTGCGCTTCCCCGACGTCCTGAGCCGGTGCAGGAAGCCAGAACATCGGGATTCGAAATCTGACATTCTGGCTTCCTGCACTGGCTCAGGACGTCGGGGAAGCCCAGAAACACCTTGGATCAGGTCTGCCCACCTCCCTGGACCCGGCGGGGGGGGTCAGAAACCCCAAAATTGGTAAAAAAAAACGGACGTTTTTTTTACCAATTTTGGGGGCTCTGACCCCCCCGCCGGGTCCAGGGAGGTGTGGGGACCCGATCCAAGGTGTTTCTGGGCTTCCCCGACGTCCTGAGCCAGTGCAGGAAGCCAGAACATCGGGATTCGAAATCTGACATTCTGGCTTCCTGCACTGGCTCAGGACGTCGGGGAAGCCCAGAAACACCTCCAGAGAGATCAGAGGACCCGATCTACAGCTGCAGGGTGGCTGGGGAAGCTGACGGGGACTCCCTGTCGGCTTCCCTAGCCACCCGCCCATGCCTCCGCAGCTGTGGGGTGGCTGGGTAAGCCGATGGGGGAGCCCCCCGTCAGCTTTCCAGCCACCCCTCCCCTGCCTCCGTAGCTGCAGGGTGGCTGGGAAGCTGAACGGAGAACCCCGTTCAGCTTTCCACCCACCCTGCTGCTAAGAACGACTGTTTCGTGTAACGTTAAAATCGCGTTACTCGATACAAGATGTTTCCGAAAATCTTGTAACGTTATGCGGATTTAACGATATACGGTACTCGCGTTATACGGAGTATTACTGTATTCACTGCATCCAATTGCAATATCTGAATTGTCAGTCAGCTGAAATCTGTGTATGTAGCACAGAGGTCCTCAACCTTTTTAAGCTGGGGACCAGTTCACACCCCCTCAGACGGTTGAGGGGTCAGACTGGTGTTCCTACCAACACTGCCGCAGGACCACCGTGAGTACCCAACATTCCCCAACCCCACTGCTGCCACTAGTGAGACCACCCTGAGCCCCCCACACACACACACACACCGCTTCCCTGCTTACTGGCCTGGAGAAGTGGCTTGGCATGGGTGAAGGAGGGGTCCAGGCTATCATCACCCGTGTTCGACCAGAGCAGCTCCCCAGGAAAGATGCAAGCAGCTGCCACCTCCGCCGCTGCTACCTCAATCCTTGTCCCCTCTGTTTGCCATGGTGTGGTCCTAATGGCATTCTTATAGCAGGGTGGATATTGTGTGGCTTACAACATCCGCCCTGCTACAGAGCGCCATTAGGGACAAGCCAAGTGGAGGGGACAAGGATTGAGGTGGCGAAAGCAGCGACGAGCGAGGGCGCAGGCCAGATGAAATGGTGCCATGGGGCCATAGGTCGGAAACTTCAGGTGTAGGGAAGCAATACAACAAAATTGTAATTCTAATCCAGTGTTTCCTTCAAATCACTGGGACGGCTGTTTAGGTTAGACAAGATTCAGAGTGAGAATTTTTTGTCTAAAAGCAATAAAAATTGGCCAAAATCCAATTGATAATCCCAAACAGAAACACTGAATAAGCATCATTTATATAAATCTTAACACCATTCATCAGTGGGCCTACTCTGCACAGGATTAGTAATTACATTCTGACAAATTGAACACTAATTAAAATATTAAATTAAAATGTAGTAACAGACTTTTTAATACTTTCATATATATTTTTCAAATACCATTTAGCCATGATATGTGAAATTCCTCCAAACCTCAGTGACTATATCTGAAACAACCATCAGGGGGAGGTGCCTTCTTATTTTTGAAAGTGCTACAATTGAAGTGAAAATACCCCAGCTAATAAAAATGTGGCCAATGGAGAGAGAGAATAACAAATGCCAAAACATAGACTTGTCATGTTTATGTTAAGTGAGTCCCAGCTCTTGGGGACATGAAAGGAACCTCATTTGGGCTTCCCCAGCAAAAACCAGGGCCATAGCCAGCATTCGCCCACCCACATTTAGAATCCTGGCTATGGCCCTGATTTCAACCCAAAATAATTTCTGACATGAAATTATTATAATAGGGAGGATGTGACCCAATAAGTGTCATCTTAAGGAAAAATACTGATGCTGGCCAAGTCAAATATCTTGGACTGTTTGTAAGGTAAAGAAAGACCTGCATGGTACACTTAATGTTCCATGTTATCTCAGAAAATAATAGGCTATTCAACAGTAGCAGTTGATCAGTCATGATGAGCTAGGCTGCTTCACCACAATTGTATAAATGAGGTTCTAAAGGAAGCTATATTCAAAGTAGAAGTACTGTACTATTTTGGTTATCAAAGTAATAATGGGATACCACGTCTGAGTATTCTTCCTATAAAACCCTAAGAAAGGTCCCCATAATTTAGAATTGACTTACTGGCACACATTTATAATAAAAGATTACCTTTTCTGCATCCTGATAGACAGGTGTCTCTCGTAGTTGCTTCTGATAGGCAAGAAAAAACTCCACAGCTGCTTCAAGAGGGTGGATGCAGTGGCTCAGTGGTTAAGAAGCTTTCCTTATTAGCTGGAAGGCTGGCAAGTCGGCAATTTGAGACCCAAGTACTGCATGATAGTTTGAGCGCCCATCTCTGTCCCAGCTCTTGTGGAAATGAAAGGAGCCTCATTTGGGTTGTTCCTTGAGCAGAATTTCTTCCACAAAAATCCTTTCAACCCAGAATAATTTCTGACATTAAATTATTATAACCCTGAATATCCAGTTACTTGGTTCCTTCTCATCTTTGGTAGACCCACTTTTCCTTGCTCATGTTCCAACTAGCCTTTTCTTCTCTAGTAAAACAGTGTTATAGTAGGTTATACTAGAGTGGACCGTAATAATTGGCAAAATAGTATGATTGATAAATGCTGATCAATGGACCAATCCATCAGTATTCACCTGGAGATTTACACTGCAGGGAAAATCAGTACTAGTGAGATGTTTTTCAAGGAAGCTTGTCTACTATTAATAATTTTCTCATTTAAAAAGTTTCGAAAGAACTTTAAACTTTACTGGAATACAATTTAAAAAGTTGCCTTAGCTAAATAATTATACTGACATAATAGTAAGAGATAGAGTATCTTTTAAATGGGTTGGTATCCTAACTAGCATGGTTTAGAAAAACAAATGCATTATTTCAATTAAATATAATTTATATTAAAAACATATACATTGTTTGGTAAAACATTTCAGCAGATGCTGGGAGTATATCAAAAGCTGGGTTTGTGACATGTACTTGATCAAATTCAAATAATATCAATAGTAATTACACTTAAATACTACTGCATTAGTGCACTCTGAGCGGTTCACAAGTTAATTAGCATCTTTCCCCCCAACATACTTGATACTCATCAACCTCAGAAGGATGGAAGTCAACCTTGAGCCCTGTCAGGATCGAATAAGTTACAAGCAGCACCTTAACAATGGGCTATTGTGCCTTATGAAAACTGTTCTGAAGGTGCATAGTTTGTGCTTTGTCCTGAGTAGCAGGCAGCATATTAATTATTACTACAATATGGTATCTGTAGCAATTACTGAAATCACAGGAGTGGATATTTATATTATATCAGTGGGTGGCATCAGACTTGTCAAAGTTTCCCTCCTGCAAGAATTTTCTCTTAATATGATTAAGCACTGATGGTGTGCTATATATGTCCACACTGACACAGTAAAGGTCTTAATGAGCCCATTGCAGCTTCCACACCAAGCAACTAATTAATCCTTTCCATCTTATATCTAAGAACTTACATAAGTTTAATCATTCAGCAAGTCAGTGCTCTTAGTTTAAACCAGTGTATCCCAATATTTAGTTTTTGAACTTCAATTCCCAGAAGCCTATGTCAATTGTACTGACCTAGGCTTCTGAGAATTAAAGTCCCCCTGTGTATTTGGGGGGTAGGGGGAGACCTTGGGAACCACTGGTTTAAACAGTATATGAATCACCAGCTCTGAATTACAAATACAGTAAAACCCTGGGTTACAACCGCTTCAGTTTAAATCTGCTGTGGTTTACAACAGCAAATCCTATGGAAATGCCATCCCGGTTTACAAATTTTTAATGTATTTTTTTTCCGGTTTACAATGATTAATTCAGGACCATTTTTCCCCAATGCATCCCTATGGATATTTCAGTTTACAATTTTTTTGGGATTACAATGGAGGCTGTTGGAACGGACCTCCGTCGTAACCTGGGGTTTTACTGTAATATAATTTTTTAGGAGTAGCATTTCTTACAATTACTTCTGCTATACCTTGACCTTACAAGGTCAGCTTTTGTCACTGTCTTAATGACTTTTGATGGTCATTATCTTGAATAAAAAAGGAAACTCACAAAATACTGTATAATAAATCAAAGTTAAGCTTAAATGCTATACAGTAATACCTCGGATAATGCTAAGGCTTGGTTCCACAAGTCTTGGTGTTATCCGATTTTTAGTGTAATCCGATGCATGTTAAAATTCTATGGGATGGATCGGATAACGTTGAAGCTCCATAGAGATACATTGTAACCGCACAGGCTTTAGCGGTTGTTATCCGATCCATCCCACAGGACCTTAACGTTATTTGATCCAATTCTCCTCCCCAGATTACTTAACGTTATGCAATTTTAGCGTTATCTGAGGTAAACGTTATCCGAGGTATTACTGTGTATAAATAGAATAATACCTTGATACAAAACAACTTTTTTTGGAATATTTTTGTATTGATATAGTTTTTTGAACTCATGATATTGTTTTTAAGAGCAGATGTTCTATTACACCTCTCGACAATATTCTCTTCCAAAGGCAGCATGTCAGTTTGGCAACATGTTGCTATCAGGCATTGTCTTCCATAGCTGAATCAAAATGTCGCTTCCCATCCAAATACAACATGGATTCTAAAAAATAAAAGGGAGAAAGAAGACTGAGCACATCTACAACAACACCTCTCAACTACAAGACACTGTATTGAGACATCTCAGGTTTTTTGAGGTGACATGGTCACAGAAGCGTAGCGTGCCTTGGCGGGGCCCCGTATAAAAATTTGTTTGGGGGCCCTTAGGAAGGGTAAAGATTTCTCACAAAAGAAAAAAATTGCATAAAATTAAAAGAAATATTTATTCATCATAACTATCTATCTGTCACTGCTCTCCGTCCGTGGTTTATCATCGTATCGTATGTACATCGATTATTGTGGGATTCCCACCTTGAAGTAAATGACTTAAACGGGGAAATCCCGCAGTCCGCGATAACCAATGTAGGGTGTTGCCAACTTTTGAACGCACGCTTTACGTGGGAAAAAAAGAAATTGCTTTTTTTTACTTTTGTCATTTGTTTTGCTTACGCAAGTTGGGGACCCCCGTGGCCCGGGGCCCCCGTATAATTGATACGGCAGATACGGCGGTAGCTACGCCCCTGCATGGTCAGTTAAACAAAAAGTACAAGTCTTTTCATTTTTTCACAGTATTTCTTTGCATACTAGAGGTTCTTTTATAGCCTGCCTGTTCCTTAAGTAGAGATGAAAGCAAGTACTGTTCTCCTGTTATAATTGGGAGTGTTTGAAAAATTCACATCAAAAAGAGTGGGGGAAAGTTTAAATTCTAAACATAGGCATGAACAACTGAGATAGATGAAAGTAGAATTTAAATACATGAACAATGAAAGCAAAATACACAAACTAGAGTAATACAGGTTAGACAAATTAATTCAGATGAAAACTGGGATAAAGAGTGAGAGAATAAGCAAAACAACAGAAGTGAACCCATCCTGGAACGGTGGCCCGAAAAAGCAATGACTTAAATTATAATTACACATCACAGAGTTGCTGTGAGGTGTGCATCCAAACATATACTCACCTCCATATGTCTTGGGGATAATATCTGGTATTTCCTTTTCTATCATAAATGTGAAATGGAAGACATTGGTTGTCTGTTGGATTCTGGAATTTGGTTCATAAACTCCACTGTACACACGAACTTGGATGTGATTTTTTTCAGTATAGCATACCTTGAAAACATTAGGATAATAAACTTAAATGGATTTGCAACTGAACAAAGTAAACCTAACATTGTAATACTCAAAAAGGGAACTCTCTGACTTGGGATTGGTGGAAGTCAGTGTGGCCTAAATTATTTATATAAATATGTTCTATAAAGATTACCAGATGAAACAAAAATTACCTGGGAGGAAAGCAGCAATAAAGATCCAATTTCAACTGGCTTTTGGAACATTATATCATCTACCGCCACAACGTAAGGCCTAAAGTTTCTGGAGTGAGAGAGAAAAATAAATTTTTAAAAGGAACAGGGGGCATTTTATATATACCGTATTTGCCTGGATGTAAGACACATTCCCCCTCTTAAAATACACTGGGAAAATGGAGTGTGTCTTATACCCCAATGTGTCTTATACACCGGCAAATATGGTATATAAAAATGAATATAACAAACTATGCCAAACCTGTAGTAATTATATCTTGTGAGACCATGCAGAAATTAATTAGGAGAGGTACAGTGAAAACTATTTCATGAATTGGTTTGCCAAAATATTAAATTCATGTCATTTTATACTATAAACAGTTCCACTGGTTCTGATGAATCCTACTGAAGCTTCTGCTCAGTTTCAAATTCCTAAGTTTTACTATATGATAGCATACATATAAGTGCATGTAATTTGGTAAGTGTATATAATGTGCATATAATGTAAACCCGGTCTGCTGGCTAATTTAGTAGAACACTCTCTCTTTTAATCTTTTAATTTTTTATTAGTAGTTTTTTAATGGTTTTTTTAAATTGCTTTTAAAGTATGACTGGTTTTTATTTTCTGTGAGCCACGTAGAGTCTTCACATCAACAATCTAGGAGAATTCCCTACACGAAACTGATGTGACAGCAAATAAGATGAACAAATACAGAACTATACAAGAAAATGGCAGTCATACTGTGGATGTGATTATAGAATACTGTGAAATAGTGTCGAAATTTCATAACTACCCAGACTGAAGCTATACAATTTCAACTTTTCCAAAATCACACCTATATGGGCTGTACTTTGTGCTTTCACACTAGTGCCCAGAAGAGCCTGTCCTTCCTTGAATGAAGAGATACATACAGTACTTGAAAACTTAAAATTTGGTTAGACTAGTTTCTTGTTTTAGGACAGTGACTATGAAAGAACTAGCTGAACTTGTAAACTCATTACAATAGTGTCAGGAAACGACACATTTCCTAATGCTTCCCAAGGCTTGAAATCGCAATTTCTTAGATAGGCCTCAGAAATCTTTTGTCTTCTCTCTGCCTCATGGACTCATGTCACAAGACTGCCTGTTTTCCAGTATTTCTTATCTTTCTAGCTAGCTGAGATCCATGTTTTCTCTACATGCCAGAACACTGATTGCACACGTGTAAAAACAATCCATTGTTTTGAGAAAGTTATTCTCTGTTACCTGATTGGCCAAGGTTAAATCACCTGACCAGGAATTCTCCATTTTGGAGAACAGTTAGTTAGTTCGTCTCTGTTTCTCAATGGACTAAGACCTCAGTTTGGCTTATGGGATTTTCTCTCCTTTTCACTATGATTACCTAAAGATACTTGGACTGTTCTTATTGGACTGATTCTTTGTTATGACCTTTTAATCTACGGTTTTTCCATGGACTTTGCTATCAATAAACCTGAAGAATAAAACAGCTGTTTCTCTTTGAAGATTGTTGTTCTTTGATTAGCACACACACACCTACGCTATGCTACCTGAAGAAGAAGCCTCCCTTGTTCTGCTCTACTGCCAGAGCTCAGCAAGTTCTTTTTAAAAGCGGCTCAGGTCTCTCAAAGTTGAAAGGTAAGGGTTAAATATGTTCCAGAAATGAGCATATGCTCAGGAGCATGAGTGGGAGGGCCCTTACAGAGACGCCTGAAGTCCGACAAATAGTTTTATACTTAGCCCGTTCCAGCAAAGAAAGGCTTATTCATGAAACTGTTCAAATGAAGCTACCTGTAACCAAAGCTTGATCAGAGTCACTGTAACACACAAGTTCTCTGTAAACACAAAAGCTGTCATCCAGAAGTCTTGTAACATCCGCATATATGCATTTGGAAAGGCAGTCTGCAAGAGTGCTGGGGCAAGGTCAGGTTTTTAGCACTGTCATGAAGAAATATATACTCAATGAAACCTCTACCTATATATTGACTTCTAGCAAGTGGCCATCTTCTCTCCCTTGCAGTCCCAAAAAGCTATCAATGTTTGTCAGAGCTTACACAGAGCCAGGTTCTGACAGCTTCAGTCCAAAATGTAAAACTGCCAAACAAGCTCTGATGTTTATCTCCCAAGTGATCTAAGCCCATACACAAGTCAACACAGTTTAACCCTCAACAGCTGTTGACCACAGTGAAATTTCTTATATAGATTCCTGGCTGCCCCCATTTTGAGGGGGGGGGCAATAAAAAGTTCACTATGAAAGCAATATCCATAGGACTCAAGAACTTATTCAGAATAAGTTTGAAAATAAATTTGTTTGCTGGCCAACAGTACCGGTCTACCTCTCATGGGGCTAGCAGGCAATGATTTGTGTAAAAACTCAGTTATTACAAAATCAAGTTATTTTGCATTAGGCATACATGCTGCAATTCAGAGTCTAAGATTCATATCCACAGCGACACTGACATACAATATTACATTAACTCTGTGATACTTCAATGAGCCAATCTGGAGCAAACTGTCATGTGAATGAATGATACAAGAAATCATATCATAATTATAATGTGGTACGGTCTTAAGATTGTGTGTTTTAAGAAAATAAGAGTAGCAATTACCAACATCTTTATTTTTCAACATAGTAAATGTTTGCTGATTGTCCCATACATTGTAGCTGTTCACTTACCACAATGAGCACTGTCTGTAAAAAAATTAACCCAGATATCTTTGCACACATGGATCCTGTAAAATAAATCACTTGTTTGTGTTTCCTCCATAGTCTTCTCCTGTACAGGGCAATCAAACAGGGAGAGAAATGCTCTTTCTAAACAATGCTAAGGAAAGAGGGAGCCAGGCAGGGAAATGCAAGATAAGCCTTCATCTCCTGCTTCTGAAATGTACTGGGTGATATACATATTATCAACTTACCCATATTTGTAGGCACAAGCCCAGCCAAGTTCATATGCCTTTCGCATAAGGAATCCTCCAAAGATTCTGTTAAAAATGTTACGTTCCTATATTGAGATAACAATACAGATACTGAATATTGTTTATTACATAAATTGTTATTTTAAATTGCATCTTTATTTCCAGTTTCCAATAAGATGTTTTTTAAAAAGTAATTAACAGCATTTTATACTATTAGAATAGGTAAACGTCACCCTTGCTCGAAAGCCAGTCATATCCGACTCTAGGGTTCAGTGTTCATCTCTTTTTACAGCCAAAGAGCAAGTGCTGTCTTTGTCTGCAGACATTTCCAGGGACATGTGGCAGGCATGGCTAGACACTGGAGCGCACTACACAGTAACAAAATGCACAGAACTCAGTTGCAGAAAGAGAGATCCATATGTACACATAGACAAAGGGGCAATCATGGCTATATTATCCTCCTCCAGAAGAGAAGATAAACCATCCATGGATTTCCTACCATCCTTAAAGCAATTTTACTGGTTCACATCATGTCTCTGTTTAGGACTAAAGATTTCCCAGATGCTCCAAATTTCATTCCTCTATGTATAGGTCTACAGCATGATATATCTGCCATGACTTTTAAAGCTGAATTTTGAAAGTGATGAAACTTGCTTCCAAATACTGTAAGCAAAGGTTTACTTGATAAACATTTACAGTCAAGTCCTAAAATGCTCTGCTCTGTGAAAGTCCTACTGACTGTTTGCTTCCAATAATATCCTATAACACAGGGACAACAAGCAGATTTGATAATAAGAGTTTCTGGAATCCAATGGTAAAACATTTACTAACTGTTATTAAACATATATGTGTGTAAAATAATATAACTAATCTAACTATCATTTTCTGAGATGTTAAGAACAGGAAGACTTATCGCCATGATCATAACCAGTATCTGGAACGGATACAGCACCTGAAGAAGAATTACCATTTTGTTCAAACATATACATTGGCAAGAGCTATTTTACAGATTCCACCAATGTTCAAACATTATTTTTTGATTGTTATCAAAATGTGGCAAGTAATTAAAGAGATGGGAATACCAGAACACCTTATATGCCTCATGAGAAATCTGTACAAGAGTCAAGAAGCAACAGTAAGGACAGAATACAGAATGACGGAGTGGTTTGGAATAGGAAAAGGAGTAAGACAAGGCTGCATTTTATCACCCTGCTTACTCAACTTATACACAGAGTACATAATGTGCAATGCAGGGATGGAGGAATCAAAATTTGGGATCAAAATTGCTGGGAGAAACATCAACAACTTGAGATATGCAGCTGACACTACCTTAACGGCAGAAAGTGAAGAAGACATAAAGAAGCTGCTGCTTAGGTTGAAAGAAGAGAATGCAAAAGCTGGCTTGAGACTCAATATCAAGAAAACCAAGATAATGGCAACAGGCCTATCAGTCCCTGGAAAATAGATGGGGAAGAAGTAGAAGCAGTGACAGATTTTACTTTCCTAGGATCCAAGATCACTGCAGATGGTGATTGCAGCCATGAAATAAAAAGGCAACTGATTCTTGGGAGGCAAGCGATGAGAAACCTGGGAAACATAGTGAAAAGTAGAGACATCACATTGAAAACAAACATTCATATAGCCAAAGCAATGGTATTTCCGGCGGCCATGTATGGTTGTGAGAGCTGGACCATTAGGAAAGCTGAGCGCAGAAGAATAGATGCCTTTGAGATGTGGTGTTGGAGGAGAGTTTTGAGAGTCCCCTGGACAGTGAGGAAAACAAATAGGTCAGTATTAGAAGAAATCAACCCTGACTGCTCCCTAGAAGGTCAAATAGTAAAGATGAAGCTGAAGAACTTTGGACATCAAATGAGAAGAGAGGATTCACTTGAGAAGGCCTTGATGCTGGGAAAGGTGGAGGACAAAAGAAGGGGGCGACCAAAAATGAGATGGGTAGATATTGTGGATGCAGTGGGCACAGAGCTGGGTGGGTTGAGGAGGATGGTGGAGGACAGAGGTGCCTGGAAGACAATGGTCCGCAAAAGGGTCTTGATTCGAATGTGCGACTGAACAACAAATCCCGTGGGGAGGGGGTGCAGAATGCTACACTGCAAAGGATTCCAAACGCCAAGCTTTGAGACAAAAAGAATGGACTAAATTTATAATCTGGCACACTGCTGGGAGGCAGCTCCCGGATCTCAACTATTGCTCTTCCAGCAGGGACACTTAAATATTATGTTTGGTAGGTCGTCTTCAGCTGGAAACTGCTTTAGAGTAATACAATTATAAAGCCCCTGTAACATGGGAAAACTAGAGCATAAACTCCCTTCTATTGATGGCTCATTCTTGTCTAACTATATTAATCAAGACTATTTGCTTCTCATCAACAGAAGTCACAATGTCCAATTCTGATGTTACCAATTACTGCAAGTGCCCTTAAATATGCCAATCTGTATCAGGAGTCAAAACAACTCCGGCGAATAAGAGTCTAGCCTATTTATTTGGCAGTGCTAAACTACCTGAGGATGACAGATCTCCAACCCCTTTAAAGTTGTATCTTGCATCCACACTGAGTTGGGTGGCAACACACGACTCCTAAAGCTCATTGTCCTATAAAAAGAGAGAAGAGTTAAAATGATAACATTTCCATTTTATCCCATTATTAACAATCAAGCTAGATTAATCTCTAGCTTGCCAAAGAACAGACTTTGGACTCACACACTTCTTCTTGAAAGCAGAGTTAACACACCAGAATTCTGTAAGTAGATTTGGTCATAGAAAACTTTGGGCAATTTAAGAATTAAAGAACCCCCATGGCATATCAATTGAGCTGTGTCAAAGCTCTGCTCACAATCTGAGTTCAATCCCAACAAAATCAAGACTGAATAAAACTTCCATCCTTCCAAGGTCAATAAGAAGAGTACCCAGTGTGTTGGGGCCAAATAGGAGTTTTCATAATTATGAATCACCCAGAGGGTGCACCATGGCACTATGGGTGGTACATAAGTGGAAACAACAACTTTTAAAGGATAAGAGACATTCGTGAAGAAAAAAGTATCTCAGTGACTTCAGATCATCATGGTGATATGGCACTTCAGAATTCAGAGACAGGAAGCCCCACAATCTAGTCTAATCTAATCAAACCACAGGAGGAAGGAGCTACTGAATTGCATATCCTGCTTGTCGGTTACTAGTTAGTCACGTAGGAAACTGGATATTAGACTAGAAGTTGGACCTTTAGTCTGATTATGTTTGTCATGTAAGAAAAGGTACAGAATGTTCCTGTTCAGGATTGCTGACAACCATACCATCTTATAGGGCACTCTATTCCATCTTTCTCATTTAAGTTTGTTCTCCATCCACATTTTTTATTTTATAACTATTGAGCATACTGATCTGTGTCTGCAGACATTTCCGTGGACATGTGGCAGGCATGCCTAGGCACTGGAGTGTATGGAATGCTGTTTACCTTCCGACCGAAGTGGTTCCTATTTATCTATTTGCAATTTCTTGCTTTCGAATTGCTAGGTTGGCACGACCTGGGACAAAGATGGAAGGTCACTCCATCATGCAGCGCTCGGGTCTCAAACTGTTGCTCTGCCAATCTTCCATTTGTCAAGTTAAGTGTCCTAACCACTAAGCCACTGCAGTCCCTTTTCTCTTTCTATATACAGGAAAGCTAAACCATACGACTTAATTTTACTGTCACTATTTCCTATCACATTGGAACAAACAAAGATCTCAGCGTTTACAACAGGTACATGTAGGTAAAATCAATTTATGGAAATGAAAAAGAAAATTATCAATAGCTACAGTTTAGAAGATTCAAAATAAGCCATGCTAGCTCTAAGACAGGGGTAGGCAACCTATGGCCGGTGGGCTGGATCTGGCCCACAGCACCAAATAATCCAGCCCCTGTCCTCGTTCCAGCTGCTGCAGCCAGAATCATTTATAGCTGTTGTAAATGCATTTATGGCAGCCATAAACAGCGGGTGGGGCACCAGTCCGGCCCCCTCAACTGTCTCAGGGAGTGTGACCCAGCACCCAACTCAAAAAGGTTAACTTCAAGAACTAGTCCATTGACTACCTACCTTGTATCCAACGTATTAAGAAATAAGTTGTGGACAATGTTTCTTTCTTCTGCCGTAGGAGCCATTTTTAGCAAGGAAGCTTTACTAGAATCAAACCTTCTGATCTTGTTCACTGATCGGTTAAAGGAGAACAGCTCATAAGACAAGGGGGAAAATTACTGGATTGAAATTATCTTCACCAGTGTTATCCATTTATCTTTTTACTTTTAAAAAATTGAGACATATGAATCTGTAAGCACACTTTGGGGTATGTTAAGAGATTTGGCTTTGCAGAGCATACCACCTCTACAGAAAATATTCCATTTTTACATGTATATATTAATAGTTGCTTTGGTTGTTAGTGACAATGTGATTGATTCATCAAGTAGGAGAGGACTAAGGCATTTTGGGTGGTTGCATGAAAAGCAGCAAGTTATTACTTGACATTTCTCAAGGGACTTGTGCATGTGTCTGTGCATGTGTATGCAAACATGTATGTGTTATTTTTCATTAGCATTTCTTCTGAACCACAGGGAAGCATCTTCAAGTGCAGCAGTAGACTACAGTAATACCTCGGATAACGTTTACCTCGGATAACGCTAAAATAGCATAACGTTAAGTAATCTGGGGTGGAGAATTGGATCGAATAACGTTAAGGTCCTATGGGATGGATCGGATAACAACCGCTAAAGCCTGTGCGGTTACAATGTATCTCTATGGAGCTTTAACGTTATCCGATCCATCCCATAGGATTTTAACATGGATCGGATAACACTAAAAATCAGATAACACCAAGGCTTGTGGAACCAAGTCTTAGCGTTATCCGAGGTATTACTGTATGTACAAAGCTACAACATGCAACCATTTTGCTAGCATTCACCACCAAGAGAATAATAGCTGTCATAGAAAGCTCAATCACTGGTCTCCTGGTCAGCATTAGCAGCAAATGAAAATTAAGAATTAATCATGCTTGATGGCTTAATTCATCCTCTGATCCATCATGATCTCTACAGAATCCACAATTCTCACTTATCTCCCTATGTTCAGATGAGCAATCATGCCACTCAGAACACAATCAATGGGAGAAGGACAAATCAGCTGCTATGACAGATAGGAATGAAACATGCTTCAGTGGAACAATACTGGAATCCACGTGCTAATGAACTTGGTGATTCACAAACAAGGCAGCAGTCTCAAATTATTGTTGTCACCTAGTCAACCATTTGAAGAAGTACCTTGAATCGACAGTCAAACCTCTTATGATGAAAATATTTCGTTCTACAAAGCTGTTTGCTATGCGGTTTTTTCATTACACATATTTTTTTCACATAACAAAAATTCTTATGGAAAAACTCGCATTACAAAAATTTATATGGAAAAACTCGCATTACGAAAAATTTTCTTTATGCAGGTTTTTCCCATAGAAATTTTTATTATGCAAGTTTTTCCATAGGGAATGCCAGTTTCGCATAGCGAAAATTTTCGTTATGCGAGTTGCAATGTTTTTTGAAAATCCCACTCGTTGTGTGAGTTTTTCGCAATACGAGGCATTCGTTATGCGAGGTTTGACTGTATATAAAAGCTCCCTGATCTAGATTCCAAAAATTACATGAAAAGTGGAGAAAAATCCACATGAAACACAATAATTTGTTATCCAAATTCAAATCAACGTCCTTTAAAACAAACCTTTCCCCAAACAAAATTCAAGTTTAAATGCTAATTATGTACTGGAGATTAATACTTCTTATGCTCCCTCAACAAAGCGAGGAATGGAGAGTTTAAAAGGTATAAATCAGGGGTTCCCAACCTAAGTCCCGTGGGTCAGATCCAGCCCACAGCACCATTTCATGTGCCCCCCCCATCCCTCCAAGGGCATTCAAGAAACAAAATGGCCACTCCCATCATGTAGGCAGGGCAAAATGGCTGTCTGGTCCTCAAAGCCGACTGAGAGGGGATGACCTGGCCCCTGGCTTCAAAAGGTTGGGAACCTTGTATAAATGAATTAGATGTATGTAACAAGCCAGCCAGGAGAATTAAATCCATTATCCTGAACTGAAAGTGATCTTCCACATTATAATACATGTCAATATGTGTGGAAACCCTAAAATGTAATCCCACAACCCTCACTTTATAAATGGGGAGCTACCAGAAAAAAATGTTTAAATGTGTAACTCATGTTACTTTATGCCTTCCTTTCTCTCATGAAACAATATTTTTCCTACTTTCAAAGAATGGCCACAACCAGAAAAACTTCCACCATTACATACTTTCTCCTTCCTTGAAGATTTTTTCCTCCTCTGGTGTTTCAATAATCAGTGGATTCACAAAGGCAGGCCTATGGAAACATTAAAAATATATTCAGAAAACTACAAGGTTTTACAGAAATGAGCGCACAGCCTTCACTTTTGATTCAGTTCAGCATCATTACTCATGCAGTAGAAGCATTTATCACCTCTATAATATGAATTCAGAGGATAGCAATCTGAAGAGAAAAGGTAATTTCTAACAATTCATGCAAGGCATTCTATTATCCAATTAAACTACCATTTAATGTAAAATTTAAAGGGTGATTCCTTGCTTAGTTTCCAGCAGCATATTCTAGGGCAGTGATGGTGAACCTTTTAGAGACTGTGTGTGCCCAAAGAGGACGAAGCGGCACGTGGGCAGGTGCTGCAAGTGCCCACACATCCATGTGATATTGGCAGCATGCCTCCAGCAAAGTCACGTGGGTGTGTGCACAAGGGCACAGCTTGAGTTGTGCTAGCAGCATCACATGTGCGCCCCCCACTGGCACTCCCCCCACAAGTGCTCCCCACCTCCGATGGCGCTCACCACCTCCCATGGGTGCTCTCCATTCCCCAATGGCACTCTCCACCCACCCCATCCTGTGGACGCTCCCCACCCCACCCATCCCAACAATGTTCCCCACCTCTCGTGGGCACCCCCCCACCTTGCCAACAGTGCTCCCCACCCCTGATGGCACTCCCCACACCCTGCAGGGGCACCCAACTCCTAGGAGGGGTGGGTGGGGTATCTGGTTGCCTTACCTCACCCAGCCACAGCCTCCCAGTTGGGATTTCAGCCTCCACCTTGGCGGAGTGAAAAGGGTGGTAGGGAAGAGGGCCGGGCTGGGTGGGCCAGGGCTTCCCCTCAATGGCATGCATGCCAGCAGAAAGGCCTCTGTGGGCCACTTCTTGAAAGTGTGCAATAGGTTCGCCACCACTGTTCTAAGGTTTCATGTAGCTTACCAAAACATTCACCTTCTCTCCCTAGTTATTTAAAAATATTCTCTCTCCCTGTTTTCTCCTTTTCACCCCTAAGTACCAGAAAGACCCTTCTGTTTGTCATTGTACAATTACTTCCAACAGCCTGGTGGAAACATTACCGTTTGTTTTCTGGATCACGGGCCACCATGACAAAGGTTGCATCTAACACGGGAGAATAGACACCATCGTGTAGCTAAAGAACAATAGCAGGAAAATAAAATTTAGTTAAGTAATTTACAATTTTTGCCAGTGTAGAAGACACATAGGAGTATAAGACGCACTCCATTTTTTCCGGTGTACAGTAATACCTCGGATAACGCTAAGACTTGGTTCCACAAATCTTGGTGTTATCCGATTTTTAGTGTTATCCGATCCATGTTAAAATCCTATGGGATATATCGGATAACGTTAAAACTCCATAGAGATACATTGTAACCGCACAGTCTTTAGCGGTTGTTATCCAATCCATCCCATAGGACCTTAACGTTATTCGATCCAATTCTTCTCCCCATATTACTTAACGTTATGCGATTTTAGTGTTATCCGAGGTACGTTATCCGAGGTATTACTGTATTTTAAAGGGAGAAGTGTGTCTTATACTCAGGCAAATACGGTAGTTTCCACTGATAATGCCATTATGTTTTGGCCAGTATGCTCCCTGCAAGGCAGAATGCAACATTTCACCTGAGAAACTTCTTTGATCTCCAACTTGCTGTTTACAGATATCATCTGTTTTATTCTTGACAGGGCTTATGCTTGCACAAGAAACTGGATACCTTCTTGCACAAGTTCTGGGAAACCCTCATCCTTCTGGCAATGTTTATTTCAATTGGAATTTCACAGGAAAGCTTCCTACCAGATGTGCTGGATTGGTGATTTGACTGAAGGACAAACTAGACAGTGTAGTTAACATGTCATTAGAAACAAAACTTTTAAGAGAAAAAGACTACCATAAGCTTGCTTCTATCTTCATTTAACAAATCAGCCTGCTTTAGTTCTTAACCTGGAGATAATATGGCTTTGTTTTCACATTTATGTCTCAATCATGTAGCACTGAAAGATTTGTATGCCTGAAGAGATGACACTGTAAGAGGGCATAAGCATTGGTCTTATTGTGTTGTCTGAGCCTGAATAATTAAGCTGCTCTATATCTGACAATAACTACTTAAATGGAGTTGATAAAAAAACCTATACTGGTCAATTTTCAGATAATTCATATATTGTTCAGTTACACTGAAGAGCAGTAAGAAGTTAACATTTCCTAGCTATAAACACAATCATTTTCCGCCTTACTCTTCACTCTCTCAGGGAAATGGTCAAAACAATCAGAGAGGAAGACAACGTGAAACACTATCTCACAATAAAACAATAAAGACGTCAAATAAAAATGCTGTAATAGATCTGTAAACATTCAGTTAAATGTTTAACAAACACACCAATCCAGCTAACAAACACTGTATTTCCACATCTAACACTGAACAGGATAATAAAACAAGCCTTATTTTAGCCAAAATATACATACAGTACTGTACTTCAGAGCCAATGCACTCTGCAGCCAACAGACATGCTCCACAGCCAGTATACTAAATCACTGATATATGCCATTTTAAGAGGCCAGCAACTCAACGCCGAGTGTCAGGCGGTGGTTAACTAACCTGACAACTAATAGCCTTGGGTGGTGAAGTCCACAGGGAAGGGTGAGGGTCCCCAAATAGATTAAATCCCACTTGAATCCATCTTGATAGAGGGCAGCAGCTTCATCAATACTGGCCTGGGACTGATGAAGACTTTGTGTACCAAAAGGGCTCAGGACCAGAAAGTGACTCGCAGAACTGGGTCAGGGGTATGGGGGTCACGCTGCGATGTGGAAGGCAGATGGAAGGCTACTGCATTATATTCTCAGGACAGTCTTCATGGCTGATCACCATGAGGATCACCAATATTCAGATTTGGATACAGCAGAACAACAAGAAGAGGCCAGCCTACCTGGAATGCGTGAGAAGTACTAATCATATAACAAAGGATATATATATAGTAGCTACTAATATCCTGAGGGGGTCTTGCATTTCTTCTGCAGCTTATCCCCAGATAAAGTTCTTCCTAACATGCATTCCATTTCATTACAGGATGCATCCTACAGCTAATCAAATCTGGATTTCTTACAGGTAATGAGCGTTGTCTTGTGCTAACCTGAAGCATGTGCATCTTCACTTCCATTGAGGTATTTCCGACCCATGAAACATTCCCAGTGAACTTGATATCACGATCTGGATGAATATGCTGCTTCCATAAACCTAAACGTATTGAAAGAAAATCAGAGGACAGATATTGAAATTCATAAACCAGAAACAGACGCCAGGTAACTTTGGCCCAAAGCGGATTATTTTCACAAGCTATAAAATAACAGAAGAGGGTTGTACATGCAAAATGCAGAGTGAGTTTTGGTCACTCTTGACCCCAATCTCAGCCATTTCAAAGGATTAATGAAAAGGATTTTTTAAAAAAATTGGAAGTGAATAATGAAAAAAGTCCCTGGCTGTTTTTATACTCTACACATCTATGACATAAATAAATTGATACATGTTGGCCAGAATTCTATTAATATTCTCTTAATATTAATAATAATGACATGCCATCAAGCCAATTCCAACTCACGGTGACTATTTCCTGGGTTTTCTAGGCATATAGTATTCAGAAGTGGTTTACCATTCCCTTCTTCTGAGGGCTGCCTTGGACCTGTGTATGTTGTCTATGACTACAAAGGCTGGCTTTTTTTCATGGAGGCACAGTGAGGAATTCAACTTCTGGCTCCAGAGTCAAATATCTAAACCACTAATCTATCCAGCCAACTACGTTCACCTAAGATCAGTGCAATTAGCCACAGCTAACTGCAGCTAATTGACAAGTTACCTGGGTGCCTCTCAGTTCCATAGCTGTTGACATGGACCACTGCATGACTGGAATGCCCTCCAGAACTTAACATAACTGCAATTAGCCAAAACAGATTATGCTAACCTTATTTAAACACTGATAGAATTCTGGCCTCTGAATTGTATTACACTTCTATTGGAAACTGGATCCCAAAGGCTGAAATCTTGTTGTGTAGGGCAACAAAAGCAATTGATCTTACTAAGCCGTTGACTCACCAAATTCCTACTGATTCAATAGATTTACTCTAGTTGAGACTTACTATGCTTAGCAACAGGATTTCATCCAATATCTAAAAGTGCTGGAGTAAAATTCTGGAGTAACGCTTAAGTGAAAAAAAAGTTTGGCAAAAACCAGTAAAGATGGATACATTATTGTATTGGAGAGACTACCAAGATCCTTTTTTTTTCACTTGAAGAATGTTGAAAATTATAAGCAGCAAGTGCCAGACATAATCATCAAATGTGGGATAATTATTAACAGTCTATAGGCTCAGCTAGTCCAATAAATCCATCAACTTATTTGCAGGGAACAAGCAGAGGCATGGCTGTCAGACAACCTAGGGTCACAGGAAGTTCTGAGGATCCTTAGCAGGCAGCTAACTTTGTCAGTTTGACACACAAGAGTCAGCTTTGTTTATAAATTGTCTTCCACAAACTTAGCTGTTTCAGAACACATCAAATGTATAGATCTCAGCTGCCCAGATTTGCAACCTGATAGCCTGGACTCCCTTAAAAAAATATTTTAGAAGGAGAACTGTGCTCTAGAAATCTCTGGGATACGATACATGTTCTCCCTTAAAATTACAGATATATCACCCCATCCTGAAATGAAGGTCTTTCAGTCACCAGAAGTGAACTTCCAGATAACTCTGACTTTGGATTTGGTGGATGATGTCTCCTGCAGGAGAGGCAGTGGGAAGACTTGCCTTAAAACCTGCTGTTCCTCCTCTTCTACACTTATCCAGTAGAATGTGCACTCCCAAACATTTATTAGTAAATAAAACAAACAATGACGTACCAATTTTATCCACCAGCGCAGTAACAATTGACAAAGGTGACCTCTGAGCAGTATCATGTTTTGTATGAGTGTAACAAATGAGGACTGTAGAAAAATAAGAGAAACTCCATTAATGTTTCTCAGAAGAAATACTCTCCCACCCCAGGAGTAGAATAAAACACCACACTGTGCCCTTTGTTTCCTTAATTTCTCTGACAAATCAGAAAAGCTCATGAACCATTCTCATTCATGAGTTCAGTCAGCCTAATAAAATACCAAAACAGATAAATAAAAAGCATATCCAACTGGCTTATTTAACTTCCTTCATCTACCCTCCTTTTCCTACCCCATTCCTTTTATTCATTTTTCTTCAGTCTAGGGTATAAGAGGTTGTTTTTAAATTGGTTTTAATTTTTATTTTGTTCTTTTAGTGTTTTTAGTGGTGTATTACATGCCGGTTGTGCTCCGCCCTGAGTCACCTGTGCGAGTAGGGCGGAATATAAATTTGATTAATAAATAAATAAATATCAGGGGACAGAAACATTGTAGCGCTTTGAAGACTAACTGTTATATTTTAATACTAGCTTTTGTGGATCAAGTCCATGCAATGAAGTCTCACTCCCATGTCTGACCAAGTGGACTTGATCCATGAGAGCTTATATTAAAATATAACAGTTAGTCTTCAAAGTGCTACAACATTTTTGTTTTGTTTATTCTCTGATATGCTTGAAACAGAAACTAACATGGCTACTATTTTTAAAAAAAAGCAATTTCCTACATCCCGACATTTGCTTCTAAACAGGTGGCCATGGCTGCGTAGCCATTTCTCTAAGCAACTGGCAGAAAACTAGTCTTCAGAATCATCAACCTAGCGGTATGTTTCCATTTGCCTCCCATGATAAGTTGAAATGAGCCTTATGCTGCCCTTCTACCATGAAGCTAGGACTTCCTCTACAGTTGTGCTGAGCTTTGGTGGCCTGAGAAAAATTCCTAGTGGAGCATTTGTCCTCCAATGTACTCAGTCAGTGATAATATCAATATAGTATCCACAACCTATATGTCACAAAGCTTATTTCAGTTCCAAGAGAGACAAAACTGGAGACTTTGCAAGCTTCTTTTTACTCCTTCTGAAGGAACTGAAGCTTTCATTGGATTCAGTTTGTTACAAGATTGTTGGTCTCTCTCTCTCTCTCTCTCTCTCTCTCTCTCTCTCTCTCTCTCTCTCTCTCTCTCTCTCTCTGTGGGATCTGTCCTTCCTTTCTATTCCCCTTCACTCTCCCTCCCACACCCACATTCCTAGTAGCTGACTCATCTATCCCTATACTTTTGTCATGTCACACAGGCTCTCTGCAGCGCTAGCAAGGAGAAAAAGCTTGCTGGCAGGAAGGTCAACTGGGACTGTGGTGACTTAGTGGTTAAGATGACGACTGGAAGGTCGGTAAGAAACCCCAGAGTCAGATACAACTGGTTTTTGAGCAAGGGCACCTTTACTTTTATGACCAAAACTCCATTACCACCACAACCATCTGGAGCTCCATGGGGTTAAATCTGAGCTCTTGTGTTTAAATGCCTACCAAGGAAAAGCAGAACTAGCAACAGCACCAACAGTCCAAGACAGCAAAGGCATCAATCTCCGTAAGTCCAGACCCCATTTGTGACAAAGGTGAACACAAGAAGGGAAACAGAAACCAGCTAAACATAATTTTCATATATATGTAAGATTGCAACACACTTCTACAACCCTTACCTATTATTTTGCTTACAAGCAGATGGCTGCCAGTCTTGTACAATATAAGCAATGGTATTTTTATAAAAACAATGTATATTATAACTCCATTGCGGTGTTTAAGTTATAAAAATGTTAGACATGGTTCTACAGGACTAAAGCTCAAATCCCTTTCCAGCCATGGTGTCTCTTTGGCAGAATCATTCCCCCTAGTCTCACATTCTTTCTTCTCCATATATTTTAAGTCAAAAGGAATAGTGGTTACATACCTCCTAAACTATCAAGATCTTCAAGAATTCGACCAAATCTGTTACAATTAAAGCGAAACATATTAAACACAACGGCACCATATGTTCACTTGACTAAAACTAAATTTAACAGACAACTCTTTGTACCTGACTGTGTTATGCACATTAAGATATTTCTCTCTTATTTCAGGCTGGCTCCCTAAAGGTAATATAACTTCTATGTAGCTGTCACTCATTTTCCTAGGAGGCAGGTCACTTTGGGTTTTAGCAAGGAGCGTATGTAAGGCTTTTCTTTCATTCATTGCTTGCACATGGTCTCTGTAGAGAAAAAAGCAACCAAACAGGAAACAATTATTGTTGCATTAACTATTACACAGGTCTTCTTCTCCTGCTGCTGTATCTGAATCCAAATATTGGTGATCCTCATGGCGATCAGCAATTAAGACTGTCATAAGAATATAATAGTGGCCTTTCATCTGCCTTCTGCATGACATTTGTACCACTGATCCAGTTTTGTGAGTCACTTTCTGGTCCTGATTCCTTTTGGCACAAAAAGTCCTCATCAGCCCCAGGCCAGTATTGATGAAGCTGCTGCCCTCTATCAAGAATGATTCAAGTGAGATTTAATCCACTTGGGAACCATCACCCTTTCCTGTGGAATTGGCACCCATTAGTCCTCAGGGTGGTCAGGTTAGTTAATCGCTGCCTGACACTCAGCACTCGGTCGCTGGCAGTAGGGTCTACTCTATTACCATAGTAGGATAACCTGGCCAGACAAATATTGTATAGATAATGGAGAGTAATAGTTAATGTCCCAAGCTTTGAAACAGAAATCACTATTTGAATCTAAGTTTAATCATAAATAGAGTACTCCTCTTTTTTCTTCTTCCTAAGGGCAAAGGCCCTCAGTGTTAGAAGAGATCGCTCATTGAGTTTCTGAATGAAATGCCTATTTCACCATTCCAGGCTGTTTTCCTATAGAAAAGCAAGTAACAAAAGATTTAAAATTACATACAAAATACCTCCAATCAGTGGATGCTCCCACTATGTCTCTCAATCTGCTTCGCACTGAAATAGAATGAAAGCCAGTTAGAAATATCTGACAAAGAATAACAATGACTAAATAGTATGCCTGGGCTTCCAAAATTCAGATTATTTGTAAGCAAAGTCATGCAAAGAGTACAGATAAGCAAGAGGTGATCTAATAGACACGCCATTGTTAATAGGGGACATCATGACAGGCTTAAAAGAGACATGCGTTCTATTTTGGTGATACGACTTGTAAAGAATAATGTGCCTTTCAGTTAATTGAAATACATTACATGATCTTGGGAGCATCAGTGCTCCTACCTACATATATCAATGAAGAGCAATAATACTGTGTTTCTTAGATAAAAGTTTACAAGTGGTCAATCTGTCCAGCTCTCAATATTTCACAACCAAAGCCTGTGTACTGATTACATTTAGGATACATTCCATAGAATAAGGGTCTGTTGGAGGGCCAGATGATTCCCCTCCTGGCAGAGCGATCCGAACTCAGCATGGAGCTCCTCTGGCAGCTTCCCCATGAAGGTCTCCACCTTTTCCCACAACCGACGGTTGTATCCTCCCATGGCCATGGCATAGTTCGTGGCGCGGAAGGACAGGGAGGTGTTGGCGTACACCTTCCTGCCCAGGGAGTCCAGTTTCTTACCTTCCTTAGAGGAAGGAATGGGGGTGCTGCTGGCCAGAGTCCGGTGCTGGGCACCCTTAACAACCCGTGAGTTGGGCGCCAGGTGGACATGGAGGAAGCTGGCATCCTCTCCCAGAAGTCTATACATCCCGTCCACCCGATTGGACACGGAGTGGACCGAGACGGGCTTCTGCCAGACTTCCTTGGCAGCCTTGGCGATCTTCGGGAGAAGGCCCAGATGGACGGGGACCAACTCCTTCTCGTCTGCCATGCCGCACACCACGTCGTCACCTCCGCCTTGATCCCAAGCATGGATCCGAGGCGGGTGAGCAGCGCCATGAAGATTCTCTTGTCCTTGGGCTGGGACCCGTGAGAACTGCCGATGTTGTCGTCCGGTGACTTATCGCCATCGACTGGTGGCAACTGCTCCTCCTCATCCGACGAATTGTCGGAGCCTTCTGACCATCCCGAGGCAGTGGGAGGTGGGAAGAAGGCCTCAGGGTCCAAGTCAGACCAGTACGGCCTGGCTGAGCTCAGATTGGTCCCTGGCAAAGGCAAAGGTTGCGGAGGGAGAGAGACCTCCGACCGTGCCGACTCCGTGCGACGCCTCATCGACAGAGCAGGGCCCTCCTCACAGAGTGGTGGTGCCTCCAGAGCAGCCAACGGCTGAGGTTGAGTGGCCCTGAACTGGTTGACCATCTTCTGCATCATCGCCTCCAGAAGTGGAGTGATGAGGCTCAACTGGACGGACGGCTCAGTAGCCAGAGCAGCAGAAGGGGCCGACATCGAGGCGAGTCTCCGCGGTGGTGGTGGTGGCGGAGTCTCAGGAAGAGGCGGAAGGCTCGGTGCTTTCTCCGGGGAGATGACCACTGGGGAAGCCAACGACAAACTGCCTGGTGAGATCGCGGCCCTGACGACAGCAGAGGCCGGCGATCTAGACAGAGATGGGCCCGTCGGGCACGGAGTTGGAGGGAGAGACGTCGAAGAGGACTGATGGGACTTCTTCTCCTTTTTCCCCTTTTTCTTTTTCTTCTTCTCCTTCTCCTTTTGAAACAGTTCAGCGGTAGTGAGCCGCGGAGAAGGAGAGGAGGTTGAAGTGACGGGAACTTCCCCGGGGCGGGAAGGTTCAGGTGCCAGCGCGGCCTCCATGAGGTAAACTTGGAGGCGGTTTTGCCGATTCTTCAGGGCGGCCTTGAAGAAACCCTTGCAGACAGAGCAAGAATGCACTGGATGATGTTCCCCCAAACACCAAAGGCACCTCACGTGTCCGTCCAAACTGGGGAACTTGGTGTTGCAGGACGGACACTGTTTGAATGCCGCTGAGGCCATCCACCGAAGTAGATGGCCGATAGAAGAAAAATTGTCCTGGCCAGGAGGCCCCGATGCGAGATCGTGAGGTAAAATCACCTCACAGAGTTGTTGTTTTTTTTTTTTTTTTAGGTGGTTGAGGGAAACCCCTCAATCGCGCGAGGACCAAGAGGTTGTGAGCCTCCTGGTCCAGAAAAAAATGATTACAGAAAAAATTATTTATGAGGTAAAACCACAAAGGCAAACCACAAGCTCTCGAAAATGGCTCCTGCTAGCCAGAGGAAAAAAGAGAACTGAGGGAAAGAGCGCGAAATGGCGCCAGAGGCGGGTGGGGATGATGGGCGATCCTAACTTCAAATCTTTTTATCCAATCAGCTTTTCAGCTCCGGCACTGGCTCAGCGCAGGTGCAGAACCCATTAGTGTGCATTCACAAACAACATGATGGAGAACAAAAACTATTCCCCACTAAAGAGTCAATTCCACAGGGAATTTCTCCACATTGAGCTTTACAGCATACAGGTGCTGGCTTTAATATGAATTCATCTATCCCCAATCCATTCAGAACTGAAGGGTAAACGTCCAAGGTAGTTGCCCTCTCATAAATGTTCTTCTTCTGAACCCTCATGGCACAGTGGTTAAACTGCAGTTTTGTTGTTGTTGCACAGTCGATTCCAAACCTTTGCGACCCCATGGACCATTGCCTGCCAGGCACCTCTGTGCTCCACCATCCTCCTCAACCCGCCCAGCTCTGTGCCCATTGCATCAACAGGACCATCTAGCCATCTCATTTTCTCCCGCCCCCTTCTTCTTTTGGCCTCCACCTTTCCCAGCATCAAGGCTTTCTCAAGTGAATCCTCTCTTCTCATTTGATGTCCATAGTACTTTAGCTTCATCTTTACTATTTGGCCTTCTAAGGAGCACTCAGGGTTGATTTCTTCCTAGATTGACCTGTTTGTTCTCCTCACTATCCAGGGTACTCTCAAAACTCTCATCCAACACCACATTTCAAAGGCGTCTATTCTTCTGCGCTCAGCTTTCCTTATGGTCCAGCTCTCACAGCCATACATTACCACCAGGAATACCTTTGCTTTGACTATGCGAATTTTAGTTTCCAAAGTGATATCTCTTCTTTTCACTATGTTCCCCAGGTTTCTCATAGCTTGCCTCCCAAAAATCAGTCACCTTTTTATTTCATGGCTGCAATCACCATCTGCAGTGATCTTAGATTCTAAGAAAGTAAAGTCTGTCACTACTTCTACTTCCTACTTCCTTCCCATCTATTTTCCATGGACTGATAGGACCTGTTGCCATGATCTTGGTTTTCTTGATGTTGAGTCTCAAGCCAGTTTTTGCACTCTCTTTCAACCTGAGCAGGAGCTTCTTTAGGTCTTCCTCACTTTTCACCATTAGAGTGGTATCATCTGCTATCTCAAATTGTTGATGTTTCTCCCAGCAATTTTGATTCCAACTTATGAGTCGTCCATCCCTGTATTGTGTGTTATGTGATCTGTATATAAGTTAAATAAGCAGCCAAAACTGATGGTGTGAGTTTGGTCCCGATGGTGATCTAGGTTGACCCAGCCTTCCATCCTTGTGAGATCAGTAAAATGAGTATCCAGCATGTTGGGGGCATACAATTGCTAATTACCATGTGAACCACCCAAAGAAGTGCACTTTGGGGCAATATATAAGCGTAATTTCTATTCTTGTGGCTTGTCACAAAATCAAATACACTTCTAGGAATATAAATTATCTGAACCGGTCTTTCTCCTTAGAGAAACAAATATCTGCCCTGGCTAGGTCTGCCTGTTTTCATCTTAAGATCACCCAGTTGTGCCCACTCCAGAACAGAAAGTTGCTGCTGACACTTGTTCAAGCCTTGGTTATCTCAAAAATCAATCACTGCAGTGCTCTCTACATGTGGCTATGATTCAAGATGGTACAAAAGCTTTAGTAGGTACAAATTACGCAGCTGGTGTTGGGAGGATGTATATTTGCCCATAGCCCACCTGCCCTGATCGCCTGAAAGGAGAAACACAGAAGCAGCAAAGGTCTGGAAGTCTAGCAACCTTGGGTGACCCAGAACTGCATAAATAGGTAGCAGACGTCTAGATTCAACTCTAGGCTAGAGACATAAATATCTGAATCTGGTAATTACTGATCAATGTAGGCATACATCAATGATATTTTGATTAATAGGACAAGCTTGATTTGCTTTGCAGTATGAATCCATTTAGTCATATCAACACCAGTGATCAAGAATAGCTGCCAGAAAGTAGGTGTGAATTTTTCATTAATCCTTCAACAAAGACAGATAGAAGCAAGAGAGCTGCAGGTGTATAGTTATTTTAAAATGCATACAGGTTACCACAACACACCATTATTCACATGAATGGGTAATTGTCCTGTGAAGTAGAAAAAGCAATTTGTATTAACAAGATAACTGCAAAAAGAAAAATGGAAAATATTCAGATTATTTTTCTAGTTATTCTGGATTCAATCACAAAACTAAGACAAAGATGCACAAGTACAGATTGCTATACAGTACAGTATTGGCAAATTATTTCTATTCCAGAATGAATATAATCCTTTATTTTCCAGACTATATATAGCATTGCATATATTTAACAGCTGTGATTGTTTTCTCTCTCTTCAAATACAACTCCATATAATCCCATATTTCTGTTATCTTTTCTTTATAGCTATACTAAAGAGATGTCTTATGTCTGTAGGAACAATTAACAACTAACAAATACTGTATTATCTTCCACAATGGAGCTCTGCCATCAGAGCTATTTATATTTCAAACTTGGAATTTTAGAACTTGCAGATTTTCTCCTTCAAAACTTTACAACCTCTGCAATGTATTTATAGCTGAAATGTATTAATATATAGTTGCTGTGTCCACTAGTATATATACTCTTATGTCACTCCTTTACAAATGACTCCTAAACGGGGGTTCCCAATCTAAGGCCAATGGGCTGGATCCGGCCTGTGGCACCATTTCATGTGGGGGGCTCATCCCTCCAACGGCATTCAAGAAATAAAATTGCCACCCCCTCTGAAGCTGTTGGGACAAAATAGCCATCTGGCCCTCGAAGCAGACTGAGAGAACATGACCCGGCTTGTAAAGGTTGGAAACACTTGTTCTAAAAGAACAGAAATGTTCTTTATTGTTTTATTTGCAGGTAATCCACAGTTCAGTTATATTACCTTCCTCCATATGTACTGAAACCTGGAAGTCCTCGGTGGATGAAGTCAGACTCCTAATCAGGCAAGGGCAGCCTTTGCTTATTGAAAACAACCTGCACCAAGAAGAAATTAAACACTAATTTCAATAGGATACTTTTGAAAACGCTGACAGAATTCACTCTGAGGTTGACTTACCATAAGACAGAGAAACATAGGAAGCTATACTAAATTTGAGTCAGATCTTTAATCCATCTTGCATAGCTGTTGTGTCATCGTTGTTGGCTGCTACTCGTATCTGAGCATACATTTTTCCTGGAAGTCATTTTCTCAGTTAATGGATGTGACTCAATAAACCGATCCTGGCATGAAACATGTGACCAAACACATTACACTGAATAGATGGTGGAGGGTGTAGTTGAGTTTGAGGAAGCTTCTGTGCTTGTTGTTTAGCCTCTTCATGTCTATAGTGTTCTACTTCAAAGTGCTCGGTAGTAGAAGAGATGGTTTGGTGCCAAAGTGGGCAATCTACACCCGCTGCATCCCAAGTTTGTGGGTTTATACCTGACACCATGGTTTGTTTCAGATGGTCCTTATAATGCTTCAAATAGGATACTTAAGATATACTTAAGAGACCAGGATACTTAAGAGACCGCGTCACCCCAAAAATATATGTCCGTCCCACCAGAAGGGACCAGAGAGGCTCTCTAGTTGTCCCATCAACTAGAGAGGCTCATCTCTCTAGCCCCAGAAAGAGGGCCTTCTCTGTGTCCGCTCCAGCCCTTTGGAACCTCCTTCCAACTGAGCTGTGCCTCCAGACAGAGCTGCTGCCCTTTAGGATGGGTGTAAAATCATGGCTGGCAGGGCAGGTATGGGGTACGACGACCCCAACCTGCTGGTTGATTTGAATGCCTCTCCCGCTCTTAACTTTTTAATTGTTTTACCTGTTTTATCTTTTAAATATTTCAACCTGATAAATTTTTAGGGGATTGTCAAGGTTTTTATACATGAATTTTATTGCCAGATTGTTGTACTATATTGCTGTTGTTAGCTGCCCTGAGTTGTTTCCTGGGGAGGGCAGCATATAAGTATAAACAATAAATAAAATAAATAAAAATTCAAAGGAGCTCTGTGAGGTCTTGTTAAGTTCCCCATAAAGAATTTGACAAGGAAGCCTGGAACCATCCCATACAGCTGACATGCCCTACCCATCTAAGACAATGGCCTATGATAGAAGCTTCAGTGCTATTTGCATTGGCCTTCTTGAGGACTGTGATGTTGGTGACATAGTCATCCCACTTGATGTTCAAGATGGACCCTAGCTTCTGTTGGTGAAGGCCCTAGGAAATGTAGGCTAAACATCGGAAGCCATACACTGTCTGGCAGGGAGGCCACACCCTGCGAGTCACCCCTTATAGGTGGTTGCAAAATGAAGAACAAGCAAATGATAATGACTATTACCTGAAACATTAGGACACTATTCGACCGTGACAACAATGACGGGCCCGAGAGAAGAATGGCTCTTGTGACCCATGAGCTTGCTAGGCTGAACATTGATGTTGCTGCCTTGATCTTGCATAGTACTGCCAATACTAACCAGAGTTTGGGTGCAATTCTTTCCTAGGTTAACCTGGAGATGCCAAAAATTGAATCCAAAACTTTCTGAAGACAAACCATATGCTACATCACTGACCCAGAGCCCTTCCATAATTCAGCACCCAATATGACCTGGTGATCTCCCCATTCAAGGATTTTCTAGACCCAGCCCTGTTTAGCATCAAATATTGGGCAAGATTAAGCATATCTACCTTGGTACACTGCTCCTCCCACCCCCAGCTGGTACAAAATAGGATATGCCACCATCTATGCTGGAGGAACTTCTCAAATACACTGGTGAATAAACTTTTTAAAGATGTTTCATGCCAGTGGGAGACAGGTGGTCCAGGAAAGAATCATAGTTATGTTGTATATCCTGTATCCTTTGATCCACAGCCATGCTCTGTCAATGAGGCAACTTGTACTAGATCTGCTAAAAAAAGGTCTTCTGTTGATTTTTGTGAGATGGGGGAAATTATTTCAAAAGCTGCCATCAATGGCTCTCAAATCAGAAACCAAACCCCACTCCAACAGCTGGCATTGTCACAACAGGCTGCCGCCATATGTTTTAGCACAGAAAAGGAACAGCTCAGTGTTTCCCAAATGCTGCTGTTTGGACTTCAGTTCCCAGAAGCCTAAGCCAGTATATTGACTGATCAGTGCTTTGGGGAATTGACTTAAGCTTCTGGGAATTGAAGTCCAAACACCAGCATTTGGAAAACACTGGTGTAGCACATAACTGCTGTCTTCCATGTCTCTTTCTCACTTCCTTTGCCACACATGATTAGTGTACGTGTCCAGCCCGAACCTATTTTCAACTCAATGGTGGCGAGCAAAATCTTGCACATATAGAGCAGTTACTCATCCCCACAAAAAGGATTAATTCTCAGGTGGCAAAGGTCAGATACCCTACTCCAATCTCTAGGCCAGCAGAGTGAACACCCACTAGCCCTCTTCCATTGCACAGTAACAGTCTGAACACATGAAATTGAACAGCCTCTGGGTGGATAGCATTTCATCACACTCACTCACTGGGGCTGCGGTGGCTCAGTGGTTAAGAAGCTCACCTTGTTAGCTGGAAGACTGGCAAGTCAGCAGTTTGAGACCTGGGTACTGCATGATGGAGTGAGTGCCCGTCTGTCTCAGTTCTTGGGGACATGAAAAGAGTCTCATTAGGGCATCCCGAGTGGACTTTCTCCAGCAAAAATCCTTTCAACTCAGAATAATTTCTGACATGAAATTATTATTATTTATCTCTCTCCTCTCTCTCTGTCTCACACACACACACTACAGTCTCTTCCTCCTCATGTAAAGGGACAGAATCTGAGGCTTGATTCCTAGAGGTGCCCCTCTGGCATCACACTTTCTCCCCCCATCTTGTTTTTCTCTCTCTCTCACTCTTTCACAAACACCAGTTGCGCATCCATGTCTCAGAGACCAGACTGCTGACTTTTGCTTTTTGCTGTGTCTTCTGCTCCTCCTTCAGTTCTCCACAGCTGCCCTGTTATTCAGTGGGACTTACATCTCCCTCAATATACTTAACACAAGCCCTTGCTGCCTGTAGTGAGATGCACATGCTCAGAAGAACTGCATTGAAATACACAGGCGCTTCATAGAAATAGAGGAAAGGTTTACCACGGATCAAAGCAACCACCTGCAAGAGCCAGCAGCACCCAACTCCACCATTAGTTTTTGTTCAAGTCTTTCAGGCCCCCAGTCATAGAATTATAGAATAACTGAGTTGGAAGGAGCCTTTTAGTCTATCTCTCATCACTCTTGTTGCCCTTCTCTGGACCCGCTCTAGTTTGTTGCATCTTTCTTAAAGTGTGGTGCCCAAAATTGGGCACAGTACTCAAGATGTGGTCTAACCAGCGCTGAATAGAGTGGGACTAGTACCTCACGGGGTTTGGAGATTATACGTCTGTTAGGTAAAGGTCTCCCTTGGTCGAAAGCCAGCCATATCTGTCTTTAGGTGCTCATCTCCATTTACACCCAAAGAGCCAGTGCTGTCTGCAGACGTTTCCATGGTCATATGGCAGGCATGACTAGACACTGGAGTCCATGAAATGCTGTTACCTTCCCCACCCTCACCCCCAAGCAGTACCTATTTATCTAATTGAAATTTCTTGCTTTCCAACTACTAGGTTGCCAGGAACTGGTACAGACCACGTCACACAGCACTCACGTCTTGAACTGCTGACCTGTCGACCTTCCAGTCCTTAAGTGCAGCGTCTTAACCACTAAGCCACAGCCAGTCCCTTATATTTCTTTTAATGCAGCCTAAGACAAGGCTGCATTTTGTCACCCTGCTTATTCAACTTATACACAGAACACATAATGCGCAATGCAGGGATGGAGGAATCACAATTTGGGATCAAAATTGCTGGAAGAAACATCAACAATTTGAGATATGCAGATGATACCACCCTAATGGCAGAAAGTGAGGAAGACCTAAAGCAGCTCCTGATTAGGTTGAAAGAAGAAAGTGAAAAGGCTGGCTTGAGACTCAATATCAAGAAAACCAAGATAATGGCAACAGGCCCTGCCTATCAGTCCCTGGGAAATAGATGGGGAAGAAGTAGAAGCAGTGACAGATTTTACTTTCTTAGGATCTAAGCTCACTGCAGAGGGTGATTGCAGCCATGAAATAAAAAGGCGACTGATTCTTGGGAGGCAAGCGATGAGAAACCTGGGGAACATAGTGAAAAGTAGAGACATCACATTGAAAACAAAAATTCGCATGGTCAAAGCAATGGTATTCCCTGTGGCAATGCATGGTTGTGAGAGCTGGACCATTAGGAAAGCTGACCGCAGAAGAATAGACGCCTTTGAGATGTGGTGTTGGAGGAGAGTTTTGAGAGTCCCCTGGACAACGAGGAGAACAAATAGGTCAGTCTTAGAAGAAATTAACCCTGACTGCTCCTTAGAAGGTCAAATAGTAAAGATGAGGCTGAAGTACTTTGGACATCAAATGAGAAGAGAGGATTCACTTGAGAAAGCCTTGATGCTTGGAAGCAGAGGCGTAGCTACTGCCGTATCTGCCGTATCAATTATACGGGGGGGGCGGGCCACGGGGGCCCCCAACGTGCGTAAGCAAAACAAATCTTTACCCTTCCTAAGGGCCCCCAAACAAATTTTTATACGGGGCCCCGCCAAGGCACGCTACTCTTCTGCTTGGAAGGGTCGAGGGCAAAAGAAGAAGGGGGCGGCCCAAGATGAGATGGCTAGATGGTATTGTAGAGGCAATGGGCACAGAGCTGAGCAAGTTGAGGAGGATGGTGGAGGACAGGAGTGCCTGGCGGACAGCGGTCCATGGGGTCGCAGAGGGTCGGAATCGACTGTGCGACTGAACAACAACAACAAGAAATGCCTAACGCTGTTGGTAACTGAGAAAAAGAGGAGTCTGCCCATGGCCACTAAAAAAGGGGGCTTCCTCTCTCTCCTTTTCTCTGAGTAAACATGCCTAAGACTTCACTGTGGCACATGCCTGCTGCTGTTGCTTCTTACTATAATGAACCTGGCTTCCAATAATGCTGCTAGAGAAGGACTCGTGCTTGGCTCCCAGAAGGAAAGGCAGGCTAAAAATGGGCTTGTTATTCATAAGAGCTTCTCTTCCGGCCAGCCTTTCCCTATCTACAGCGGCTGGAGATCTCTCTGTCCTGCCCGCCCTCCATTTTGCTGGGCTGCAAAAAGGGCAACCTGGGGGGGGGGGGGCTTATCTCGCAAGTGTGGGTCGGGAAGCGCCTTACCTGCGGCACAACATCTTTCCTGTGGAGTGGCAAGGCCTCCCAGTAGGAAACCGCCTGAAGGAAGGAGCTCCCCGTTAGAGTCACAACAACACCCACGGCTTGGAGCTTGCCTGCCCATGAGCCACGCCTGCAACAGGAACTCAGCCTTGGCGGCCAGGCTGGCTCAGTCGGTCAAGCTCGGAAAGGCAGGGGGTTTGCCATTTTTTTCCCCCACTGACGCACCCCTCTCTCACAAAGTAGTAGCTCCCAGTTTTTATCTCCGGGCCGAGAGCTTGGGTTCCTCCATTCGGTATAGAGGGGTGACATTAACCTGGTCCCCCGTATAGTATTAGTCAAGACAGGATGGGGTGCTCTTACGAGTTTAAGCAGGAGGGGATTTAAAAGGGACTGCAGTGGCTCAAGTCACTAAGACACTGACTCGGAGGCGGAAGGTCAGCAGTTCGATTCCCGAGTACTGCAGGACGGAATGAGCTCCCGTCTCTGCCCCAGCTCCTGCCAACCTAGCCGTTCGAAAGCAAGAAATTGCAAGTAGATAAATAGGGACCACTTCGGTGGGAAGGTAACAGCGTTCCATGCGCTTCCGGTGTCTAGTCATGCCTGCCACATGACCATGGAAACGTCTGCAGAAGCAGACAGCGCTGGCTCTTCGGCTTAGAAACAGAGATGAGCACTGACCCCCTAGAGTCGGATACGACTGGCTTTCGAGCAAGGGGAACCTTTACCTTTACCTAATAATAATTGGTGTCAGAAATTATTCTCGGTTGAAAGGATTTTTGCGGAAGAAACTCTGCTCAGGGAACGCCCAGATGAGGCTCCTTTAATGTCCCCAAGAGCTGGAACAGAGACAGGCGTTCAGTCAGTTATGCAGTATGCGGGTCTCGGTATGCCGACTTGCAACCCTTCCAGCGAACAAGGCGAGCTTCTTAACCATTAAACCACCGCAGCCTCTTAAGGTAAAGGTCTCCCTTGCTTGAAAGCCAGTCGTATCCGACTCTAGGGTCAGGTGCTCATCTCCAGTTACAGCCAAAGAGCCTGTGCTGTCTACGTCTACAGACCTTTCCATGGTCATGTGGCAGGTGTGACTAGACACGGAGGCACACAGAAAGCTGTTACCTTTCCCACTGAAGTGGTAGCTATTCAGTGGTGGGTTGTCAAAAATTTTACTACCCCACCATGATGTCATCACAGTGTGGGCGGAGCTAACATCATGATGTCATGACATCATGGGCAGGGCCAAATAAAATAATAAAATAAAAATAAGCACGCACCCCTCAACACACCCACAACACAAACCTGTAAATTAATTAATTAAATAAATACATAAAAATTACATTAAAATACACCATCCCACCCCAAACACAAATCAACCCACCCACCCCAAACCCAAACCCATCACTTACCTGTTAGTATAAGTGCCTGGGGAGCACCATCTTGCAAGATGGATATGGTCATCGTACCAGTTCTCTAGGATAATATGCCTTAATGTAAATGTAAAACAGCTGTACCTCCTTAAGGGTTCTCCAATTGGAACAGCAATTGGAACAGCACAGGTGTAGCTTATTGATGAGGTAACTCCAACTTTGCTTAAAACCCCCAAGCCAGGCCACCAGGCCTTTTTAGGAACTGTGGTAGTACATCAATACAGGTAAAGGTATTAAATACACATTAAAATACACACAGACACACCACATCCAAAGGTGAGTCGCTTAACCTTGGGAGCAGGCTATAGGGAACTTCAGACTAGCAGCTTCTCTTCCTCCTCCCCGCTTGGGAGGACAGCAAGGAGGCTGTGTATACACACCAAGCACTGTAGGCGTGCATGCACACCAAGTGCTTGGTGTGCATGCGCAGTGGGGAAACCAGTGAAAAGGTAAGCCCCGAAGGTGATCCCCCCCCCAAAAAAAAAAAAAGCTGCTACCGGTTCTCTGGGACACTGGGAAAAGTTACTGCCGGTTCTGACGAGCTGGTGCGAACCTGTTGCGTCCCATCACTGTAGCTATTTATCTACTTGTGGTTTCTTGCTTTAAAATTGTTAGGTTGGCAACAGTTGGGGCAGAGATGGGAGCTCACTCCATCATGCATCACTTGGGTCTTGAACTGCTAACCTGCCGACCTTCCCGTCGTCAGGTTCAGCATCTGTGCTAGCATTTCCACCGAAAAGAAACACTTTCCATTCATTAGGACGTGCAAGGAATTTGAAAGTGTCTTTGGGAATTCCAACACATTTATTTGAATTGATCTGTTAGAAGATGACATTTTTGTTTATAAAATGTGGCTTTTCACCATCTGTACTGCAAACATCTTAGCTAAAATCAGGATTCTAGTCATCACTAGGCAATAGATTGATTGCTACGCCAGGTGAACATAGTATACAATTCCTTTCTTAGAGGCAGAGAAATTCCTTTTGCTTCTCTGGATCAATTGCCATTACTTTTCAAGTAATGACTTTAGCTCATTATTTGTGTTTTCATGATTGTTACTCCAGGTGAACATAGGGTGCATTTCCTTTCTTAGAGGCAGATAAATTCTTTTTTGCTTCTCTGGATCAATTGCCATTATTTTTCAAGCAATGACTTAGCTTATTGTTTGTGTTTTCCCCTGCTTTGTAAACAGAATTCTAGTACTGAGAAGTTGAAAGCAAGACTGCAATATATTGTGTCCCAGCTTGCATTAGTTTTACTTAATAAAATCAGCTATAGTAAGTGATTGAAAGGACAATACACAGTGATGGGATGTAACAGGTTCTCACCAGTTCGCCAGAACCAGTAGTAACTTTTCCCAGTGTTCCAGAGAACCGGTAGCAGCTTTTGGGGGGAACCACCTTCGGGCCTTACCTTTTCACTGGCTTGGGGTTTTAAAGCAAAGTCTTGGTGTTACCTCATCAATAAGCTACACCTGTGCTGTTCCAATTGCTGTTCCAATTGGAGAACCCTTAAAGAAGTACAGGTGTTTTACGTTTACATTAAGGCATATTATCCTAGACTAGAACCAGTACGATGACCATATCCATCTTGCAACATGGTGCTGCCCAGGCATTTATACTAACAGGTAAGTGACAGGTTTGTGTTTGGTGGGTTGGTGGGTGGGTTGATTTTATGTTTGGGGTCGGTGTATTTTAATGTAATTTTTATTTTATTTATTTATTTAATTTATTTACGGGTTTGTGTTGTGGGTGGGTGGGTTGAGGTGTGTGTGTGTGTTTACTTTTATTTTTTATTTTTATTATTTTCTTTGGCCCCACCCATGACATCATGATGTCATGACGTTTGCTCCGCTCACACTGTGATGACATCACAGTGGGGTAGTAAAATTTTTGACATCCCACCACTGACAATAGTGATATTTTAGATCACATCTTAAAACGTGTTCTTTGCAGTGGCTTGCTCTTCTGTCAGTCATTCATTTCAATCTCCATATTCCAAATGCCAAAACATATCCTCCATAAAAATGGTCTGAATAACTGGTTGGGTCCCAGCTTCCCTTGATGGGTGCTACCGATTTGGGCGAACCGGACCAAACTGGTAACATCCCATCGCTGATACCAAGGCATCCAGTTCCTTGGGTTGGGAGGAAGTTGTAAAAAGGCAGCAGACAGTAATGTCATTTAGTATTATTGTAGTGATACCAACAAAGATGCTTGTGTAATTTTCCTCCTTAATACCTTAATACCAAAAGTAACTTGACTGCCACAGAATATTATGCTGTGTAACTGGCCGCTAGGTTGACGGACAAGGTACCGGGTTCTGTTCTATCTCACTAAAACACAACTTGGGCTAGGCCTACATGGCTACAGCAGCTCCTTTCCTCATAGCTAGGGCAGAAAACTACGTGTGATATGCTCCCTCTCCCCAACAACTTTCTTTTCTGAAATGTGAGAGATGAAGTATGATGTAATGCACAGAAGCTGATTTGAAAGCTAAATTCTTCCTTCTCAGTGTTAGGGATCAATATCAGGAAACAAGAAATGGTTACTGCTTACATAAGTTTTGAAATGTGATGATTCATCACTCGGTTATGGAATATATTTTTGACGAGGGCAGGCCTGAAAGTGAAATTGTCCATGGCTGTGGCCTGCCTGTGCAAAAAGGATTAAACATTTTTGTAGATTAATCCTCAAGATTAGCCTAATTTAACCATAAGGAATTGATGTTCTCTGTGAAACTGCATTTGGTTTGTCAGAAACAGCTAAGAGTCCTGTGGCATATATGTTTGTGTTAACTGCGTCTTCTTCTTCCATGTCTAGAAAGATTAGCCGGAAACACAAGGTTGTCATTACCAGGGTACACCAGATTGTTGTTCAGATATACAGTACCACAATCTTCAAGGAGGCTTTCTGTGTACGCTTGCCTTTCAGCTAATACTGTGTCAGTGATACTCTGTTTGTATTATCAGCAAAAGATCTGTGAACAACCAGTGGTTAAACGTGTTATGATTTCTGTATTTAATTATGTTTTTTACTTCACTGTCTGTAATCTACCTTCAACAATCTATATGGTAACTATATCTGACATTCTAGATAAATATTCATGCATCCGATTAAGTAGGCTATAAGCCAGTGATGTCGAACCTTGGCACTTCAGGGTTTCTTGAACTTCAATTCCCAGAAGCCCTGATCAGCAGGAGTGCTGACTTGGGCTTCTGGTAATTGAAGTCCAAGAACCCCCGGAGTGCAAAGGTTCACCATCACTGCGCTGTTAAAACTTGTGTAGCTACTGGAGAATGGCAAAATATGAGAACCAGAAGCACTATTCACCAATGAAGCACCTGGAACAAAGTCAAAAGGACATCTGATTGCCTAGGTGCACTGCAACCAAAGGGCCATGGTGGCTTAGTGGTTAAGATGCTGAGCTTGACGCCCAGAAGATTGGCAAGTCTGCAGTCCAAGACCTGAGTGTTGTGCTGCAGAGTAAGTTCCTGTGTCTGTCCCAGCTCCTGCCAACTTAGCAATTTGTAAGCAAGAAATTGCAAGTAGATAAATAGGTACTGCTTCGGCAGGAAAGGTAACAGCATTCTGTACACTCTAGCATCTAGTCATGTCTGCTACGTGGCCACAGAAACATCTGCAGAGTGTTGGGTTCCAGTTTTAAGTATATATTTTATATATATCCAAACCCTTATACCCAAACAGGTTTGAATGCAGAAGTTTTAAATTCTAGACACTTATACCCAATTATGCTTAGATATTAATTTTAGCTCCTAAGAATTTATGCGCAATATTCTTAGAAGGAAGTTTTAGGTTTTGTGAGTTCCATTTTACTCACCTGCTGTTTGCTCATGTGCCAATTGCCAATGGCACTTCTCCACTGTTCAAACCCTCCTAAGTCAATTGAGTTGGAAACAATCAAGGAGAAAAATTATTTCCAATCTGAGCTCTTTATTATTGATCAATAATTTAAGGAGTCCCTCCTGGGTACTCACTCCATGATATCTGGGTGCCAGAGTGGCACACCTTACAGAGAAAAAGTACAAGTTCTTATACATGTCTTTATTTTCCCTCCTCCCAAATCTCCCTTTGAAACTCCTAAAGTTGTCTTGTTAATAAGCAATTAATGTTCTTTTTTGACCTAAAGATTACAGGAGTTCTGATAACTTTCTTATTTTCTGATTGGCTCTGCTAAGTTTCTCGCCCGTCACTAAGCGAGAATCGAAATTAAGGGAACTAGGAGTTTATAAGATTTAATGATTTTCTTGGTCATTCTGACCTAGCCTAGTTTTTCTTCCTGTCATAGAGCCTTCGAACAAAGTTGATGGATGGTTTGTTGATTTGGATAAAGAGATGCGTAACTATCTTTCTTACTAACTTTTATCTCTTAATGACCCAAAAAATGCTTACAAAGGGCTTTCTCGGTTCCTACGTGTGTAATTAACTGTTAGTGGGTGAGTGTGCTAACCAAAGCATAAGAATAAAGACTAATATTAAGGAGATTACATATAGAGAATTACATGACTTCTATATGTTTAAGTGTATAAGCTAACATATATAAGCTAACATGTGCACAAACTTGCTATTATAAGGATGAATACAATATCTGTGTTAGATGCATTACATTTCTTTGTTGTTCAGTCGCAATCGATTCCGACCCTTTGCGACCCCATAGACCACTGTCCGCTAGGCACTTCTGTCCTCCACCATCCTCCTCAACCCGCTCAGTTCAGTGCCCATTGTCTCTATAATAGCATCTAGCCATCTCATTTTTGGCCGCCCCCTTTTTCTTTTGCCCTCCACCTTTCCCAGCATCAAGGCTTTCTCAAGTGATCCAGTCCTCATCAATAGCCCTGGCTCTTTGGCTGTAAACGGAGATGAGCCCTGATCCCTAGAGTCAGGACAAGACTGGCTTTTGAGCAAGGAAGACTTTTACCTTTTTTTTGTTGTTGTTCAGTCGCACAGTCGTTTCCGACCCTCTGCGACCCCATGGACCACTGTCATCCAGGCACTCCTGTCCTCCACCATCCCCCTCAACTCGCTCAGCCCTGCGCCCACTGTCTCCACAATACCATCTAGCCATCTCATCTTGGGCCGTCCCCTTTTTCTTTTGCCCTCGACCCTTCCAAGCATCAAGGCTCTCTCAAGTGAATCCTCTCTTCTCATTTGATGTCCAAAGTACTTTAGCTTCATCTTTATTATTTGACCTTCTAAGGAGCAGTCAGGGTTGATTTCTTCTAAGATTGACCTATTTGTTCTCCTCGCTGTCCAGGGGACTCTCAAAACTCTCCTCCAACACCACATCTCAAAGGCGTCTATTCTTCTGCGCTCAGCTTTCCTAATGGTCCAGCTCTCACAACCATACATTGCCACAGGGAATACCATTGCTTTGACTATGCGAATCTTTGTTTTCAATGTGATGTCTCTACTTTTCACTATGTTCCCCCAGCTTTCTCGTCACCCTGTGACCTCTAAAATGACCTTGAGAGGCTTCCTCTTTTCCCATGCCGTCAACTTCTTCTTCCCATTAGGTGGCGATCTTTGCACAGCCCAGGCTCAGTTTGTGGTTTCACGTCTGGGTGAGTCATCGTTTCCTACACGAGAGGAGACGTGGAGAGAAGGGAGGGGGAGGGCCGAGTGGGGAGGGGGAGAAAAGGGCGAGCGTCATCTCCTGAGTGGCTGGAGGGCTGGGAGGGCAGGGCCACCACCACCCCCTCCATATGGGCTACATATGCAGCTGCCGTCGGCGCTGGCGAGGCAGAAAGCGGGTTCCTCTCTTCTTGGGCGGCTTGCTCCTCTGCGCTGACTTCCCTGCCTTCGGTGCCGCCGCTGCGGGATGCTGCCTGCCTGACTACGCCTGCTGTGCCGCCAGTGCCGCGCCCGGGACGCGAATGAAGAAACTGCTCCTACTGCTCTTCAACTATCGGGGACTCACGCGAGGCGGGGGACGCAAAGGGAAACGCCGTCGGAAATGGCCGTGTTCCAGATCCGGCCCGCGCGGCCCGAGGACTGCGCCGACCTGCTGCGCCTCATCAAGGTACCGGCCGCCGTGCTTTGTGGCCGCCGCCACCCCCTGTGGTGGTGGGGAGTCTTAGACTTGACCGGAGGCGTTCTTCTTTTGTGTCCCGGTCCCGTGATGGCGAACCTTGGCACTCCAGATGTTCTTGGGCTTCAGTTCCCAGAACTGTATTGTGCTTTTGCTTTTATGACTATATTGACTGTACAAAAACCTCATATAACACTAAAACCTGGTTCCACAAGTCTTGGTGTTATATGATTTTTAGTGTTAGCTGATCCTCTATGGGATCCATAGAGATACATTGTAACCACACAGGCTTTAGCGGTTATTATCTGAACCATCCCATAGGATCTTAATGTTATCTGATGCAATTCTTCCCCCCAGATTCCTTAATGTTATTCGATACTAATGTTATATGAGGTATTACTTGTATTATATTTGTTATATTGATATGTTGTTGCTTTTATATTTGATATTGTAACATTGTAACCCGCTCTGAGTTGCTTCGGCAAGGAGAGCGGCATATAAATACAAATATGATAATAATAATAATAATAAGCACCCTGTGAATCCACACAAATGGGTTTACTGCGATTCATCCGGCCCACGCTGCCCTCCTGGAAGCAGAAGTAAAACACTTCCGGGAAAGACGAGGAGAACATGGATGAATGGCAGCAAACCCATTTGTGTGTTTTCACAGGGTGCTTGGGCTTCTGGGAATTGAAGCCCAAGAACATCTGGAGTGCCATGGTTCGCCATGACTGCAGACTGCCAAAATGAAGCCACTTTCTTGGCTTTTCCATTGGCCAAAATCAAGTCTTCATTAATGCAGGTTTCTGGTAGTGATCGGCAGGCCAATAAATGAGTCAGATTCTGTATCAATCCGCATTCACACCACGTGCTGTTGTCCGCCAGCAGCCCCCACTTGAGTATGCTGGTTTTACATTTAGGGACTCCGACCCTCAGCCTGTTCAGGGTCCTCCAAGTTACATAGGGAGGTTGAGTTCCTCATCCGTGTTTTCCTTTAATGATTTTCCTTGTCCAGTGAGCTCCTTCCTCCCATCTTCTAATTTGGCTTTGCTCTTGTGTCTAGTTATGCCTTCCTGCCAACCTAGCAGTTCGAAAGAAATTGCAAGTAGATAAATAGGGATCACTTGGTGGGAAGGTAAACAGTGTTCGCTCCGGTGTCTAGTCATACCTGCCACATGACCACGGCTTTGAAACAGAGATGAGCACTGAACCCTAGAGTCAGAAACGACTGGCTTTCGAGCAAGGGAAACCTTTACCTAGTTATGCCTGCCACATGTCCACGGAAACATCTGCAGATGCAGACCGCGCTTGCTCTTTGGCTAGAAACAGATGAGCACTGAACCCTAGAGTCGGATACGACTGGCTTTCAAGCAAGGGTGACCTTTACCTTACCCTCAAGAATATTTGTTTGTGCCGTAAAGTTCTTCCCGGATCTGAGCTGGTGGACTTGAGGCTCATATCAATTCAGGGGTTCACAGAAAGACCCTCCTCGAAGATTGTGAAAACAATCAGGCGTACCCTAGGTGTCAACTTTGCTGGCTAATCTTTCTAACACCAGATCAAACCAAAGGAACCAGAGAAGTTGACCAACTCCGAACTGGCATAATAAAGTGAACACCCCAGTCATCTCAGTTCTCTGCCTTGTGTGTGTATTGATGTGGAAGGGGGAATAGTTTCTCCCCAGCATTTGTAGTCCAAAAAGAGTAACCTTTTGAAGATCAGAGAGGAAAAGTAATCTGAAGCTGAAGGATTGAGGAAGTTTTCAAAGGTTTATCTCCATGCAGCCAGAAGGGGCTGACTTTGTGAGTGTGTCTAATTTAAAAGAAGCTGGAAATGTCAGCACAATTTATTGCAAATTATCAGTGCAGGAGAGCACAGCCAGTGTCTGGTAGCTAGAATAGTCAGTCCTTTGTTCTTACAGTTGATAATTGACCACTATTACTTAGGAATAAGCCCCACTCTATTCTATTGTATGTATATACACACACGCCCCTAGAATTCAACTATACAAGCAATCTACCCTAGAGGCTTTGGACACAACAAGTTCATCAAGGTCATTTCCTCCTCCCTCCTGCTTGTACTAAAAGTGCCTTGTCTTATCACTTGAAACTATAGAGGCCAAAGGTAGAAGCATTCTGAGTGGGGACGGTTTGTTCTTTACAGAAACATTTCATTTTTTCTCCTGTCGGGGTGCAAAGACACCTTTGTCCTCCTGCCTTGGCAAAATATCACCTCCCATTTATTGCACAAGAGGCTGTGAAGTCACTCTAGTCAGGACAGCTGGAAACATGGGAGCTGAGGCGGAAAATGATTCAATGGTTTTTCTGACCTCATTGTGTGTCTTAAGCCCTGTTTGTAATGGGCTCAGTCCAAACTGAGTCATAAGTACAGTATATCCTAAGTAGACCTCATCCTGTGTCTTAAGCCCTGTTCGTGATGGGCTTAGTTCAGACAGAGTCGTAAGCATATCCTAAGTCTGGACTGAGGGGACTGCTGTGGCTTAGTGGTTAAGATGCTGAACTTGATGCCTGGAAGATCGGCAGTTCAGCAGTTTGAGTCCTGAGTACTGCACAGTGGAATGAGTGCCCGTCTCTGTCCCAGCTCCAGTGAACCTAGTTGTTCGAAAGTAAGAAATTGTAAGTAAGATAAACAGGTACCACTTGGGTGGGAAGGTAACAGTGTTCTGTGCACTCAGGTGTCTAGGCATGCCTAACACATGTTCATAGAAATGTCTGCAGATGTACAGTGCTGGCTTTTTGGCTATAAATGGAGATGAGCACCAGACCCTAGAGTTGGATACAACTGGCTTGAGCAAGGGCAACATTTACCTAGGTCTGGACTGAACAGATAGAGACATTGGGGTAAGACATTTTCTCAGAAGTAAACCCCACTGTGTTAAATAGTGCTTCCTCCAGGTGGGTGTATTCCTTAGGCAGTTCCTTCAATGTGTAATCATTCTTTCTCAGATGTTGAAGGACTTATGTGTGTACTTCCTACCTAAATATTCACATTCCTAATAAAAGAAGCAGACATGGTATTCTCTGTGGGGAGAGGAAGCATCATTTTAAAGAAAAATAAATCAGTGGGGTTTTTTTATGTTTATGGAGCAAGAAATGGATAAACCAACAGACGGTAGTTAAATATACCTGCTTTGTTTTGGACAGGAACTTGCTAAATATGAAGATATGGAGGATCAAGTAGTCCTGACTGAAAAAGGTAATCGTATAAATCAGTTCATTTATTTCCTCAGGCAGCAGTTTGTAAAATGACAGCAGGATAATCCATTTGATCTTATCCTATAGATCTTCTTGAAGATGGCTTTGGGGAACACCCTTTCTACCATTGTCTCGTTGCAGAAGTACCAAAGGAACACTGGACACCCGAAGGTTAAACTTGAACTATTTTAAAGTATTTTAAATTAGAAAAGAACAAAATGTAATTAACAGTGTTTGAGATTGTCCATATGGCTTTGTGTGTACCTCACATCAAGGGGAAATGTTTTAAGCCTTCTGAATTATGGAAAGGATGGCTTGGATCCAGATGTTGTCTTCCACAAATGGAAGGGCTCCTTCTAAATTTGCAGAAGGTGTTTTATTTAGTAGAGCATGGCAGGCTGGGGGAGGAGGCAATTTTTGCTGATTTACCCCTGCAGCCTCATATGCCCTCTAAAAATCTGCTCCAGAGGGTTGGGGGCCTTCTGGAAGTGGGAGGTGGTATTGAACGCTGCAGGGGGAGAGGGGATCAGGAAAAATAATCACTTCCCTTGCCTTTTCCGCCTACTACAGTGTAGAGCATACTCTGGCTCCAATCCAGTGTCTATTCTTCTGAACTGTTATCATTGAAGACTTAAGAGAACAACAAGCATAATAGTGATGATGATGATACTATAATTCCATTTAGTTTCATGGCTATTCTTGTTCGACCCTAATTTTTTCATTATGTAATCCTGTTGAATCACATGTTCTTCTTTAATTTGTCCCCAAACTTCAGGTTACAGTCTCTAGCTTCGCCATGTACATGGCCCTTCCGTGTACATGGATGGGCGGGGAGGTAACTAAAAGATCCGTTACACAATAAAGTAGATGATCATGATATCCGAGGTAAGGTCTCCAGGGATAAAATATTATTTCCAAGCATTTAGCCTGAAAAGAAAGAGAAAAAGCATATACAAAATGCTCGGTAGATCAGAAATCCTATGTGTAACTCTGTTCCTAGGAACACATGTAAAATATTGAGTGACTATAAAATCAGATTGGAGTTGTAAGTGGAGCTGTAACGCCATCTGTGATGTCATTGAGAAAAGATTGGATTACCAAATTGCAGTGCACAACTGGTCTTTTTACAGGTGAAAGCGTAGCCCCAGTGCTGTGATGAAAGAAAGCACTTGAATGCAGTTTGCCAATACCTTGTGAAGCTGATAGCTTTTCCTGAACTGTCATAGCTAGAAACAGTGCTGTAGTCTCTCCTATAAGAGTAACTGCATATGAGTAAATAAACGTAAATTTATTTGAAAGGCAAACTATAGGACTTTTGGTTTTTGATTTCTTTTTGTTCCTGTACTTAAAAGGAAGCAGAGTTAAAAGAATTGCCACAGAATTCTGATCTGCCGTGTAAAGTCCAAGAAATCTGAATTGTATTCCAAAGTGATATCACGCGGCTATGTACCGAGTGGCTGGCAGAAAATTGTAATGTTTGTGTAATAACAATATAACTCACCATATATTGCAACTGTGCAACTTCTGATCATACGCAGTAGCAGCATTCTATTAATTTTGTCACTTACTATGGAATGATCTGAGAACAGCTTTACTTTGTAGGAATTCTTTCCCTGTCAGGTCTGCTATTTCTTGTGTATGTTTCCTTTTAAAGTCTCCCTACTGCACCATAACAGTTCGCTTTTGCACATTCAGAAAATGTTGACATATGCATGTAAGACTTGAAATGTACTAATTTGTTCCTTTGTGTGTGATGTAAATACAATTTTTTTACAGGCTATGGTATTGTAGGATTTGCCATGTATTATTTCACTTATGATCCATGGATTGGAAAACTGCTGTATCTTGAAGACTTCTTTGTGATGAATGAATTCAGAGGTACCATTTAAGAAATTTCTTAGAACTATTGCATATATTGTACTGTCTTTCAGAAACATGACTCATACAATTGTAATTCTTTTCTTTTTAGGCTTGGGCATTGGTTCAGAAATTCTAAAGCATCTGAGTAAGGTAAATAGCTATTTAAAGGCTTTTATTATGCTGCAGAATTCTGTATTCTAAAAGGACCAGTTAACTAAAAATATAGTTTTACCTAGTAAATATGGGACTGCAGTGGCTCAGCAGTTAAGAAGCTTGCCTTGTTAGCTGGAAGGTTGGCAAGTCGGCAGTTCAAGACCTGAGTACTGCATGACAGAATGAGCGCCCATCTCTATCCCAGCTCCTTCCAACCTAGCAGTTCAAAGGCAAGAAATTGCAAGTACAGTAATACCTCGGATAACGTTTACCTCAGATAACGCTAAAATTGCATAACGTTAAGTAATCTGGGGAGGAGAATTGGATCGAATAACATTAAGTTCCTATGGGATGTATCGGATAACAACCGTTAAAGCCTGTGCAGTTACAATGTATCTCTATGGAGCTTTAACATTATCCGATACATCCCATAGAATTTTAACATGCATTGGATAACACTAAAAATCGGATAACACCAACACTTGTGGAACCAAGTCTTAGCGTTATCCGAGGTATTACTGTACCATATATACTCAAGTATAAGCCAACCCAAATATAAGCCGAGGTACCTAATTTTGACCTGAAACCCCAAGAAAATAGAATGACCTGAGTATAAGCCAAGGGTGAGAAATGCAGCAGCAGCTTGTAAGTTTCAATAATCAAAATACATGAAAATATGGTACAATTAATTAAATTGCTGGCGTGGCTCAATTCAGAGTGGTTTGGGACCCTCGTGGTCATTGCCTCGACTACAAGCCATATCCCCTTTTGGGGGCTCATTTTTGAGGCTATAAAACTTGGCTTATACTCAAGTATGTACGGTAAATAGGGACCGCTTTGGTGGGAAAAGATGTTGGGGACATGAAAGGAGCCTCATTCAAGTGTCCCCTGAGCAGAGTTCCTCTAGCAAAAAATCCTTTCAACCCAGAAAGCACCTTTGTGTGCTTCTGACACAATAAAAAAATTAGTAAATTGCTTATTTCAGTTTATGAAAGTGTATTGACAAGAATCATTTGATGCATATCTCAGGAAAGGAAATATTACTGTAACTGCAAAGAACATGTTCACAATGCAACCCACATATTTGTGGCAGTACACTAAACCATAAGTTTCATGTCCTGCATGCTTTCCCCAGATGGCTGTCAAGTGTCGCTGCAGCAGCATGCATTTCTTAGTGGCGGAGTGGAATGAACCTTCCATTAGGTTCTACAAGAGACGAGGAGCTTCTGACCTGTCGTCTGAGGAAGGATGGAGACTCTTCAAAATAGACAAGGAGTACTTGATGAAGATGGCAGCTGGAGAGTGAGCAGTTTGGTTAAGCTGATAGCTTCTTTCGTGTCCCGATCAAACCTCGGACTGCCAAAATGAAGCCACCTTTTTGTCTTTGGCCAAACTTGAAGTCCTAATCGGTACACATTTCTAGTAGCTGATAGCTAATTCCACTGAATGGTTTCTTCTTTTATTGTTCTCCCTCTCACATTTTATATTTCATCTACTTTACACTGAAATATATCAAAACTCTGGATCCAAAGCTTTATTATCAGTGGCATAAATGTGATTGCATTCTGGAGATCTAGGACTCCAGTTGACACACTGACTGTATCAATTTGTTTGCCAGTCTCTGTCATCCCAAAGTGCAGTTGTGCTTCTAAAACACATTTTATATAACTTTCTTCTTGTATCATTTAAATGTGTACAGTGTACATACTGGTAGGATTTTTGTAATTATTTGTGTTCTCGATAAAATAAATATTTTTTTCATGTTAGTGACTAATTTGGTGTGGTCATCTTTCATTTAGTAACTTTCTCCACTACTTTATAACAATGTATGTATAAAATTCCTTTTGTTCCTTCTGTTACAGCGTACCTGCTTTTTTACTAACCTGCTTGTAGTTGTCACTGACATTTTCTGTTTTCTGTCCATTACTGATTTAGAAGGACCTTTTGGACTTTTAGAGTAAATATGTGTATTTGTATCAAAACCCACCCCCACCCTCCAAATAAAAAGCAAAATAAAGCTTGTCAGCCTTTAAGGTGCTACAAGACTTGTTTTTTTTTTACTGCAACAGACTAATGTCACGATTCCTCTGGGAAGCACTGGAGCATGGACAGTTCCAGATAGATCAAAATAATGCAGCACTAGAGGGGGATAAATTGTCCGCATGTTAAAAAGTTCTTCCAAGTCTAGCTACAGATAGTGGTAAAAGGGGGTGATGGGAATGAGAAGGGAAACGGTTATGTTGGATTGAATTGTTCTGGTCTCATTGTGGCTAGGCTGTAGGAACCAGCAGAATGAACCAGCAAAGTCCTGCAGTTCCTTAGAGGTTTTTTTGTGTTCTGCATTTTGATTTCAATCCCCAGGCATCTTTTTTTCTTCCACATGACATCTTGTAGATTATATACACTAGGTTAATGACTGATCGCCACCCCTCCCAGTAGAAGCTAATTCCCAGCACTTTCCCTTTGACACATTCAGAAAAGAAAGATTGGAACTGACAATTACATAGATATGAGACATACTGATTGTTCAAAATGTTTTACAGCCTTATAAAATCATAAGTTCAGATACTGGAAGCTGAGGTCAAAGGTTCAGACCTGCCCAGAGCAGGTAGTAGGTACTGAAGACAAGACCTTACACATATAAAAAGCAAAGTGTGTACGTAATGGAGGCTGAGTAAAGCCAACGTACCCTCTGCATGAGGAGAGAAAGATGTTGTCGGCCTACAGTGCATAGGTACTGTTGCTCCAATTACATTTAGGATCAGTAAAGAAGCAAAACTTTTGTAGTAAATTAGACAGTTGTTCTACCAAACCAAAAATCTGTGTCTAGGCCAGATGTGAAACTGCCAAAATGAAGGTATCATTTGGAGGGTTCATTCTGCAGTTCATTTCGCCTGACCTAGTGCGAGAAAGATTAGCCAGCAACACAAGGTTGCCATTACCAGGGTACACCCAATTGTGGTTCAAAAATACAACATACAAAAAAAACAACATACAAAATGAAAATAAAAAACCCAATAAAGAATACAAAAGCTTCAATACATCATGTCTCTCATTTCTTCTTTAGTCTGATAACGCTCAGACTGAGTAGTCGCCATGAAAGAAGTGAGAAAGTCGTTGACTAGATCTAGAGCCGTGGCTCCCCACAGGGCGGCAATTTGATTTGGGGGGGGGGATTCGAAAATGAATTATTAACAGTGAATGACCTTGTTCCTCCATGTGAATAGGAGTTCACTTTAAATAATAATAATTATTATTAGTTCAAATTTATATTGCCACCCACTCGCTGTGGCGTCTCAGGGCGGCTTACAAAAAATACATTACATTACAATACAATATGTTGGTGTGGGCACAGAGGGAGGGGCGGTGAAGTCCTCAACCTGCCCTGACTTCTCCTGGCAGTTGGTGTAGGCACGGGGAGGGGTGAATTTTATATCACAGTGGGGAGGGGCATCAGGATTTTAGAGATGTTTAGGTGGGGCATGGCCAAAGAAAGATTGGGAACCACTGATCTAGAGCATTCTTGGCCTTGCCTCCCAATCTTGCTGGAGAAACTCCACTCGGGATGCCTGAATGAGGTTCCTTTATAAGGAACACAGAGAACATACACATGAATTTGGTTAGTTCAGAAAGGATTAATCATGTTCAAGTAGAAATCAGAACAGCAACATTCCATGAAAAGAATAACAGCATTCACAAAATCAAACCAATTGTTACAGGAATTTTCCCAGGCAAAGCAGACTGATTCCGTTCTTATGAAAGCAATATAAATAGGTACACTCCCGACCATACTAAATCTTTACACAAGGTAGCAATAGTATGCAAAATAAAAACCGATGAAATGAGCAGACACGTAAAATGTTCTCTAGCACCACCTAAGCTCCCTCCATCCCTAATTTTTAGAAACGGGCCTAAAAGCTCTCAAAAACATGGTAGCAAAGCTGACAAATTAAAATATGATTAAAACAGAAACTAAAATATATCTGCCTATTCCAGAGGTGCAGAAGGCTTGGTCCCATAGATCTGAATGGTAGGTTTAGCAGAGCCTCCTAGATGGGATATCCTGAGAAAGTTCCATGGGAGAGTTGGTAGGAAGAACAATGTACAGTATCAGGGAGAGGGAAAGTGCGAAAGGGTCTAGGGACCAAGATTTGGGGACAGGATTGAGGGGAGAGAAAAGACCTTTCCTGGGGTGCAGTGGCTTTTCCAACAACATCCTCAAAGTTTCCTGCTTTCTGGAAGGCTTCTCTACTTCCTCATTTGTTAATCACAAGATGGTTCTTCATTGGCAAATGACATGATGGCACCACTACCTGTGGGGAGCAGTTCTCTGTTTTCAGGGGTTGATGTAACCCTAGGCACCATATCTCTGTATGTGGAACATCCCAGGCTTATGAGGTAACACATTTCCATGGGACTATGCAATATGAATCAATCTCCATACTGGCCCATTGTTTCAGCCCCAAAGAAGCTTTGTCAGCACCATGGAGTTGGTCCCAGCATTCCATTTTCCAGGCAGTTAACATCGTTGCCCTATAAGGGAGTCAGACATGTATTTGAGCATCTATTTTCTTGCCGCTTTTTCTGATTTACTCTCCTTTTGAGCTCTGTTCCTGACATCTAGGTGCCTTTAAGATAGGGCCTGAGTAACACAGGTAAAGGTAAACATCACCCTTGCTCGAAAGCCAGTCGTACCCAACTCTAGGGTTCAGTGCTCATCTCTGTTTATAGCCAAAAAAGCCAGCGCTGCCTGCGTCTGCAGACGTTTCTGTGGACATGTGGCAGACATGACTAAACACTGGAGTGCATGGAATGCTGCTTACCTTCCCACCAATGTGGCACCTATTTATCTACTTGCAATTCTTGCTTTCAAGCTGCTAGGCCCAACCCGCAGCTTCTCCTTCTCCTCTCTCCGGCCAGGTGGTAATGGTCAAAGGGCGCTGGGTCAGCGGCGCGGGTCTCTTCCGCTGCCCAACCCGCGGCTTCTCTCCTCCCTCCGGCAAGGTGGTAAGGGGCTCTGGGTCAGCGGTGCGGGTTTATCTGTTGCCGAACCCGCAGCTTCTCCTTGTCCTCCCTCCAGCCAGGTGGTAATGGCCGAAGGGACACTGGGTCAGCGGTGCGGGTCTCTTCCACCATCTGACCCACGGCTTCTCCTTCTCCTCCCTCCAGCCAGGTGGTAATCTTGAGAGAATGTTTACTGAAATCTTGAATGTTTACAGGAATCTTGAGAGAATGTTTACTGATAACACTCTGGTTGGGACAAAAACAAAACAAAACCCTGCTCTGAGCTTCTGTAATGCAGAAAATATCTGAATATGGTTTACAACAGGGATTCTCAACCAGCAGCCCGTAGGCCAAATGTGGCCCATAACACCATTTCATGTTGTCTCCCCACCACCTCTACCACACCAGGAAGTGGCACGTGGTGGAAGAGCAAAATGGCCATCCGGCTCCCAAAGCTGGTTTGAGGGAGCGTGACCTGGCCCCCAGCTTTAAAAGGTTGAGAACTCCTGGTTTACAAAATTGTATGTTAATTCCCTGGAGATACATGGCACTATGTCTCCCTTTCTAGAGGACTGTCACTCCATTACTTTCTTTAAAGACAGACTTGAAAAATATTTAAAGAAAAACCTGACTTTTGGCCTGTTTCTGTGACTTTTCACTGCACTACAGCTCAGCCCAATTCTCCCTTGAAGCTGTAAAAATGCAAAACTTGCTGGGAAGCCTGTTCCACACCTGCTCAGTGTGATACGAAATCACTCTGGCATTTAAAAGACTTTATTTTTGAGGACTGGTATTTCAGTCTCTACAGAGTCTTTCCAAATAATAATTTAAAAAAAGGTAAGGCCAGCCATTCTTTTAAAATAAGCAAAATTGGCCTTTTCAATATATATCAGTTACAGTATTTTACATCTAAGGATGTTTGGGGTTACCTATTTCTGAACAGGGGAGGAACAATTTTTTTAAAAAAAAATCATAATTCAAAAACCCTATGCCTAAACATCCCATTTGCCACACAGCAGCAACATTCCTGGTGGCGCAATGGTTAAACTGCTGTCCTGTAACCAAAAAGGTTGTGAGTTCGATTTTGAGCATTGAACCCTAGAGCCAGATACGACTGGCTTTCAAGCAAGGGAAACCTTTACCTTATTTCTACTACGTGACATGTTAGTGCATGTAAAGTCAATTGTACAAAAGCCAGGCCACGTAGGAACCTCAAGTATTGAAGAAAACAGAAAACTGGGACTTCAATGCCTGTAAATTATACCTAGTCTAGGAACTGTTGAGGAGAAATTGGAGATGAAATCTTGCATTAATGCTCTCTGTACAAACCCTCTATATGTTAAAGTACTGATGTAACAGTTGCTCTCTATTTCACTAATTTTTTAAGAAGTTATGTTAGTTGGCATAAGACATGATTCTGTCCACAGCCATTCATTACCAAGGGACAAATGTCTGAGAAACAATAACTTATCAAGAAGCATAAAAGAGATAAGAAAGTAAATATTATGCTACATTTAGCAAAAACTGCAAAGTTATTGAGGGACGGTGAACTTATGTGTTCCTATGTAGTAGGTACTCCATTTGTGATTGATGATTATGATTGGAAATCCTATGGATAAGCTTCTGCTTGATGTCTATATAATGGAAGGAATGAGCATTTGCATGCCATGAAGGTTTTCAGTAGTTGACTAAGACCCCAATCAAAGAACTTTCCCAATAAACCCTGCATTCCATAGCTAGAGTGATATTTATATTAGCTTAAATTTAATACTGGTTTCCAAGCAGCACTGTATTCACTAAGAAAGTATGCTTCAACTCAACTTGTTTCACTCCCCCCCCCCCCGCCTCATCATCATCTACTCTCGTTTTAACCTTTCTAAACCTTGGAAATGGTTAAACTCCAGAATACTGCTCTAAAGAAAATCTACTAAGGCTGCACTTAACTGTACATGTTTATGATGGAAACAAGCTGAACGAATGAAATGATTTCTTAGCAGTAAAACAACATGCATGAAAACAGAAGAACTGATGTTCTAGTATATGAGAGCAACCGAAGAATAGAATGGAGCTACTGTACTTAGAAAAAAGAAAAACTATCTAGAAAAATACTTACATCAGTCAATAGTTTGACAGGACTGAAATCTACTGTATACCCACATCTTTCTCCCTATGTACACCTGCAGAGCCAGTATGTAGCTGTTCTTACTAATAGCACAGAGAATTACACTAATACACAATTATCCAGACCACTGAGCCATCGTCCTGAACTAGAAGAAAGTGCCAAGACAAATAATTATTCAAAAATACTGCATGATATTTGAGAACAGTCTCCCCATTTTGTCTATCTAATGTTCTTAGAATTCACAACGAGACTTAATACACTAGTGATTTTATCATTCGGCTAAATCAAGAATTCTCGACCTGCGGCCCATGGCACCATTTCATATGCCCTCCTCCACCTCACCAGGAAGTACCATGTAGTGGAGGAAGGGCAAAATGGCCATCTGGCCCCCGAGCTGTCTGAGGGAGCATGTCCCAGCCTCAGGTTTAAAAAGATTAAGAACTAGATAGTTGTTTTACTTTGAACATGATAATGTAAAATAAAAAGTTTATAAAAAGAATAAAAAGTTTATTAAAAGCCTCACATGATGTGTTTGAATTCCATAGAGATTTTCCTTCTGGCTGCACAACGACAAATCATTAGCTATGCTATCGTTAGTTCCCATCAGTTCAGCATTCTAATCTTTAGTGAGCCGTGCATTCAGGCAAAAAAACAAAAAACTCTTAAGAAAAAAACAAAGTGTTTTGTTCCCATATATGTATATAAGAGGGAACTCAACAGATGCTCCATTAATTGCTTTCCACAGACCTCCATCATTTAGAAGAGTTTGATTTCCAGGAAAAGAGAAAGCTCAGCAAAAGAAAAGGCCAGTGTATTTATGGTCCTACTGTCACGTTTGGAAGCCTACTGCTAAACACAATTTTAATGCTGATATTAATGTTCCCCTCCTCCTGCCACAACACAACTATGCTTTGTTCTTCATAAGAATGTTAATTCGTGCTCTGTTGACAACATAATGTAAGTATAATGGTTAAATAATTGAACATGAGAGAAAGAAGTGGGAGAAAGAGGCAACTTTTTAAATGTTCATTTTAATTAAAGCTATAAACAGTAATGAGATTGTGAAGTTCTGAGACTCAATTTGCAACCCATTCCCACGTGTTTGTTTGCAATTAAGTCCTGTGATGTTTACTAGACCATGTTTCCTTGTAAGTAGGGCTCAGGAGTGGAGCTGTTGGCCCAAATCCTAAAGAAGCCTCCGAGTCATCTTTCAAAACTCCAAACTCAGGATTAAAACCAGCAGAAGATAAGGCAGTGTTTCTTCATCCAGGCATGGTTTCAACAGAATAAGGCCAATCTTCTAAGCCAAGACACAAGCAATTGGAACTCACAGTCACTATAGATACTGTGATTTTCTTGGAAAGTGTTAATCTTCTGTAGTCATCTACAGTCAAAAGAAGGGTCTCAGTTAAGTGTTTATTACTAATTTTCAATCAATTACATTCAAGAACATCATTAAATCCGAGCAGAGTAGTTTTCTGGCCAGGCTTTAAACTAGCTTGGCAAAGTTAACACTCTGATATAGTACACATTTTAAACATGTTAACTCAATGACCAGTCCTAAGTGAACTACAGGTATCCTGGATATATTTCCTCCTATTCAGCTCTCTGAATGAAAACTAGGGCTAAAAGTTGCTTGCTTGCTACTTCTTCTCCTTCTTCCGTGTCTAGGCCAAATGTGAAACTGCCAAAAGGAAGGCAACTTTTGGTGAGTTCATTCTGCAGTTCCTTTCACCTAACCTAGTGTGAGACAAATTAGCCACCAACACAAGGTTGCCATTACCAGGGCATACCTGATTGTGGTTCAAAAATACACAATCTTTGAGGAGGCTTTTTCTGTGTACCCCTGATTGCTACTATAGCTTCCATGTAAAACTATCAGCAAGAGTACCTTGGGGAAGGAGGACACGTACTCACAGTTCAGCAATGTGAGATGTCTAGACCGCAGCAAAACTTTAGAAGTGTGTACCACCACAACACTACTAATGATCCACGAAAGCTAACAATAAAAATATATCAGTTAGTCTTTAAAGTGCTACAGTGTTTTTTATTTTATTTTTATTTTGTTTTGTTTGTTTTGTTTTGTTTTCTGATAAGACTACTCAGTAGGTAGCTCTTAATGATACTACTGGAAACAAATTAAATAAAAACAGTGAAATATGACAACTTCCTTAATTAAAAACTCTAAGACTGTTCATCTGACAACTACAAGGCACACTTTGTCCACTCTGTCTAATTAAAATCACATCTCCTGACAGTCCTTCCAATTCCTGGGCTTGAAGGATGACTCCCAAGCCACCATATTTTCAGACAATGTTCTTATTAGATATTTCCATGTTTTAGGGCCATCCTTGAAACAGGTAAAAATTGGGGCCACTATCTCATCTGTGTCTCATAAATCTGCAAAGTAAAGGGAAGAGCAGATGGGGACTACTATAGAGTGGTGGTTCCCACTGTGGGGCACAGGTTCTTCTGGAGGACTTCAATTTCCAGAAGCCTAAGCCAGTGCTTTGGGGAACTGACTTAGGCTTCTGTGAATTGAAGTCCAAAAACCAAAGGTTGGGAAACAATGCTATAGAGAGAAGAGTGAGGGATAATGTCCATTCTTTAAGGTAGTGTTGGAGAACCTGTGGCCCTTTCCAATTTGTTTGTATTCATTGACATAATAAAACTTTGCCCTGACAAAACCAAAAAATGTTCTTTGTTCGTATAGCTTTTCTTGCTGACTGAAACGTCAGAGGACAAGTGAGCTATGTGTAATACATCCATCCAAAATGGGGGTGGGGAAATTGAATGGGAGAGAAATTTCTTCTCATGGCCACTGAAGAATTGCTTACTGCTCCTTAAACATGACAAAAAAGTACAGTTGAGAGAGACATGGCAGATGATTTCCTAGAGACTAAGGATAAATGGTGTTCAACAGTACACATTTCCACATTGATCCTTTTGGTGATGCTTTTCTCAGCCACATTTCAAGATAATCCCCTCCCCACTTTCTGAGACACCAGAAATCTTCCAAGTAATGACACTTAAGTATAGTTTGTAAAATTTGCATTCTATAGACGAGACAACAGCACAAATTACATTTTCATTTATTACAGAGTTCTAAGGCTTTTATGACTCTAATTATAATATTAAGCAAATAGCTGTCAAGTCTGGAATGGCCAAAAGAAATAACAAATACAGTAGAACCCTGCATAATGAAAAAACTCCGTTCCACAGAGCTCTTCATTATGTGGATTTTTTCGTTATTTGAAACACTATTGGCAGTACACCGCATAATGGAAAAAATGTCCATTAACCAGGGTTTCCACTGAGCCGATATGCCCCAGCTACAAAAAACCCTGCATAATGAACGATTTTTCGTTATGCGGGGTATTACCCTTGCATAATGAACACTTAGTTATGCAAATTTTTCGTTATACGAAGCACTCGTTATGCAGGGTTCCACTGTATAATAAAATACAGCTAATTATCTCAAAAGTGCCCCCATAGCCTTTCATGGTAGAGCCTACCATAGGCTCACAAGTTACACCAAATGCAATTAAAACTCCGTATGTGAGGCTTTGTTATCTCTCTTTGTTGGACTCTAACATCCTGCTGGTGGGCAGAATATATGAAGGATACAGGGTGGTATCTGATTGGCTCATGTAAAATAGGTAAAACAGGAGGGGGATGGTTAGGTATAAAAAGGCAGAGAGTGTGTTTAAAAAGAGAGAGGAATCTGAAGAGAAATAAGAGAGTAAGTCAGGGAAAAAATTGGCTTAGAGAAAGTTTTCTGAGAGGAACTTTCGGAAAGGATTTCGAAGGTGATTCAGTTTAGAATTTTGAAAGAGAATTTCTGAGGAGATTCAAAAAAAGACCTTCAGGGATATTCTAAAGAACTGAAAAGAAACTTTCTGAGGTTTTTTTCTCAGAGTGAAGCTGAGGAAAACCTTCTGAGGTGAATCTAAAGTGATTCTGAGGTAAATTCTCAGAGTGAAGTTTTGGAAAACATTCTGAGGCAAATCTAAAGTGATTCTGAGGTAAATTCTCAGAGTGAAGTTGAGGAAAACATTCTGAGGTAAATCTAAAGTGATTCTGAGGTAAATCTAAAGAGATTGAGAAAAGAATCAGAAGAATAATAAAGGAAGGAAAACCTGCTCTCTCAGAAGAATTAGAATAAGTTAGAGTGAGATTATTTTATATTGTGGGGAAAACCTAAGTTTTGATTTTTCCTGAATCTTTTTGAATAGTGATGTATATAGTATTTAGTTACTTATTTTGTAAACAACATATCTTATATCCTTTATGAAAAATAAACCTCATTTTTTTTAATAAATTGTTTTAATAAATTGTTTTTAATAAATTGTTGTTTATTTAAGGGAGGGGGACAGAGTAAAGCCAGCTTAAGCCAGGAGAGGCCAAACTGCTACCATTCTCTCCTTTTAAATATTTTCTGGGGATCACTTTTAGAATGGATCTTCCAGGTTGCAGCAAAAGGTAATATTTTGCTGGACCAACACTCCATGGAAAACTGCTCGGAGTCTCAGTAATCCCAAATTGGAGCTGCCTGTGTATGGGAAACCCAGGAGGGGACAAGGAGAGAACTGAGGTGGAGGGAGTTTAGTGCCAGGTAACGTTAAGGTAACGTTGGCACGTGTCCAGAGGGAGTCGCTGACATAGCCAAGTTTATTTTATTTAATTCACTGCATAGTTCCAGTTAGAGGAATTAAAAACCACAGAAAAGAACATATGCACATTTTGTTTACTGCTAAACAATAGCTATTTACTAGTTACATTCACATGTTGGCTACAAAGTAGCAGAAAAACCTTAACTAAGTACAAGCCCAAGCAGTTAAACAGATAATTGGCTGGTTTCAAAGCCAGTCCAACCAGTTTGCTGTCCATGGTGGAAGAGCACCCTGCCCTTAACCAAACCCCATGGTTGAATCCTAGTTCCCAATACCATTGCATAAGAGCAATCTTACAAGCAATTTTACCAGGTTAGCAGGCCACCTGTCCTGCTCTGTCACATTCTCCTATCTAGAAAATGGTGGTGTACATGACTGTCTGCCCAGGTTATCCTGCTATGGTAATAGAGTAGACTCTATTACCAGTGACTTAATGCCAAGTGTCAAGCGATGGTTAACTAACATGACAACCCTGAAGACTAATGGCCTTGAGTGCTGAAGTCCACAGGGAAGGGTAATGGTCACCAAGTGGATTAAATCCCACTTGAATCCATCTTCATGAACAGCAGCAGCATCAATACTGGCCTGGAGCTGAGGAGGACTTTGCATGCCAAAAGGGCTCAGGACAAGAAAAAGACTTGCGGAATTGGATCAGTAGTACAGGAGTCATGCTGCGATGTGGATGGCAGATGAAAAGCCACTGCATTATATTCTCAGGACAGTCTTTGTGGTACAGGTACACTGAAAGAGCCTCCTTGAAAATTATTCTTTTTGAACCACAATCGGGCATGCCCTGGTAACGGTAACCTTGTGTTGCTGGTGAATCTTTCTCATACTCGGTGAGCCCAAAGGAACTGAAGAATGGACTCACCAAAAGGTGGCTTCATTTTGGCAGTTTCACGTCTGGCCTAGACACAGAAGATGATGGTGTACTTGGCCACAAGATAGACAGAATGTTGACAAAGGTAGTCAGTACCCAATCCCAGCCAATGTATTTCACCTGTGACAGAAGATTTTATTAACATTCCTCCTTCTTTCATTTGCTTTAGTTTAGCAGAGCTTACAGTGATCTCCATAACAGAACAAATTATTGGCAACCTTTCCTATGTTTACTAGCATCAAACCAACTTCAAACAAAGCTGAATATTTCCCACTAATCACAGTTGTGATTATCAGGAGGACAGTGCAGGAATGAAAAATCAAGAGTCTTCCAGATGGCGATGGATTTGCTACTCGCATCATCCCTCAATGAGCTGGCTAGGGGCCAAGGTCTAACGAGTATTTGGAGAGGTCACATATTTGAAACTCTTTATTTACAGTCTGGACAATATGGTAAAGTAGTTCATTTAAAACAGAAGAGTATGGTTCAAGAGATCTTTGTGGTCATGTTGCAGAAGACAGAAAGAAGAGAGCACACAAGTCTGAATGGACATGAGCCTCAAGTCTGCCAGATCAGATCCAGGAGGAACTTTATGGAAAGAACAAACATTCTTGAAGGTACACCATAGCAAAACCAAATTAAAATATGGGAGGAAGGAGCTCTCTGGGCAAGGAACAACATTAAAGGGGAATATGGATGAGGAACTCAACCTCCCCTATGTGACTTGGAGGACCTTGAATAGGCTGAGGGCTGGAGACCCTAAATGCAAGACCAACAAGCTCACGTAGGGGCTGCTAGTTAACAACAATACACAGTGTGAATGTGGAGAGATACACAATTCATTGGGTTGTTCAGAGACATGCACCAATGAGGACTTGGGTTTGGGCAAAAACAAAGTGAAGAAAGTGGCTTCAATTTGGCAGTCTCGGGTTTGATCAGGACACAAAAGAAGAAACACCATATCTAAATATAACCTTTTTATAACTACTGTACAGTCAAATCTCGAGATAAGAATGGCTCAACTTAAGAAAAGCTCAAGATACATCCAGAAATCTCAGAAAAAATCAGGTTCAATACAAGAATTTTTAATAGGATTTTTTTTAGATAAGAAAGTCAATACATTTCTATGGGAAATTGCCTTCAATGGATTCCTATGGGAAATTCAAGATAAGAATTTTTTGAGACAACCAACCTCGAGGAACAAATTAAATTTGTATGTAGAGGTTTGACTGTATCTCTGAGTGGCAGTGACCGTTCAGGGTTCCAAGCAGATATCTTTCCCAGTAATTTCATTAGTTTTAAACATAAGAGCTAGAATCACATTACCTTTTTAAGTCTTAGAACCGCAGAGATGGAAGGGACTTCTATTTTATTGCTTTTTCTTCTTGTGCTTTCACTGCCTTGTCACTCTCTGTATCAACCTTAAAAGACACAGAGTGAAGTTACATAGAAGCAGAAGCCAGAAAACTTAATGGACAAAGAAATATGGACAACATTATTTAGATATGCAGTAGAAGAAGAATTTGATGTACCAGCTTCTGTAATCCTCATATTTAGATGTTGCTTAGAGCATTGGATAATTTTAATTTTGCCTCAGCATACATTTTGGGGTCGCTCAATAAAGCATATATGCAATCAAGCCATTATCATATAGTACAAATGGTCCAGTGTGATTTCTTACTCATGAACTGCACAAACTAAAATGTGAAGTTACGGTTTCACACCAGTTTGCTTAAATTGCCTAATTATCTATCCACAGTTCTTTACAATCCTTTGTTTGTTCTAATGGTAAAATTCAAACTTTTCTCTCCTTCCTACACAAAGGACAAAAAGAAAAGATAAATGGTAAGTTCAACATTCACTACACTTATTCCTGACCATTAAACCTGTGCAACCAGGCATCCTGTAGTTGTGTTATGGTATGTATCTCATTGTCCCAAGCCAGCACAACCAATAATCAAGCTGACTAAGAATTCTTGAGCTGTAGCCAAACACATCAGGTTGGGGCTTGCTGGTTTAGGTGACAGTATGAAGTTACTGAATATGTTTAGCCAACCAGATGTGACCCAAAGAAACTTAGGAGTGCCCCATGGCCTATAATGGAAATCAAATAATTATTTCTTTCTAGAACATTATGATGGCAAGAACAACAAGATATTTATCCTTATACATGAGTACAAGCTACAATGGTATCTAGGACAAATTTTACTATAAACAGAAAAGAGTTTATATATCTAGGGAAACTTTATATTTCTATTTTTATCAATTTTTATTTAATTTAAAACATAAACATACAAAAAAGATGAAACAATGTAACAATAAAACCAACATCCTCATCTAACATAACACAAAAATTGCCTCAGTTATAATGGATATAATTCATACTGTATTTCTAAAACCTATAATCTGTTATACATTTCTTTTAAAAAACTTTTACCTCTATGTAATCTCTTCAACCTACTTATATAACCTTCATAATACATTTACCCAATTCTTATTTCTTAATATCACCTAATAATTCAAAGTACAGTAGTAACTCGCTTAAAGAGCATAACGCGTTCCACAGGATTGCTCTTTAAGCAAAACACCAATGTAAGTGACCAATTGTGACTTCTGGCGGGGGGGGGGGGGATTGCAAACCCCAATTTAGTTGTTAAGTGAGTTTTTGGTTGCTTTTAATTGTTAAGCGAGGCGACTATTCAGAGAAAATTCTGCTTTTTAAGCGACTTAGCCTCTAAGCAAAGCACTCTTTATGCAAGGTTTTACTGTAATACATTTCACCCAAGTGTTATTTACAATACCCTGGAATATGCAATATTTGTCATATCAATATATTATTATTTCCAAAAACTCATTTGATCTGGTACTGTTGTACCACCTTTACTCTTGAACAATGTGTGTTCCAAAAAAGGCTTCCAGATATCCCAAAACTTGTTTTCTTTAATTATACCTTTTAAAAATTCAATTCCAATGTAAGTTTATCATTTAGCGCTATTTCCCATATCTTTTATACCAATCATCCATTTCTAGCTTTGAGTTATTTTTCCAATTTCTTGCAATATACTGTTTTGCTACTGTCAAAAAGATGGATAACAGATCTTTCATATTTGTATCTATGTTTATTTCCTCAAGGTCTGTCAACAAGGTGGCCCTTGACTCCAGTTTAAAGTCAATACTCATTATATCCTGCATTTCTTTTTCTATCTTCCCCCAAAAGTCAGATACCACTATACAACTCCAACACATGTGTTCATATGTCCCCATTTTATTCTGACGTCTCCAACCTTTTTGTTGTTGTTGTTGTTGTATTATCCATTTGATTTAACCAAACTGGTCAAGTATCGCCTCCACAACATTTTATAATTGTGTTCTTTAACTCTAATAAATTTTGCATTATCCTTTTTGTCCATTTACTTTTCCAATTTGTTTCTGAAATTTTTATTTTTAAGTCCAACTTATATATTGTTCTTAAAGTATCTTGTGGATTTCCTACCTGGTTTAGGATTTTATATATTTTGCTCACTAATCCTTTTGCCCCCCATTAATCTCTTTCTCATTTATATAAGAACTTTACATTATTTCTAATGGGTACACTTTTGCTACATAAGCACTTTCTGATATTAACTAGTTTTAGTACAGGCAATCAATGCTTCCTGTGGAGACTTTACCCTCCTGTAAAATAATCTAACAAAAAGTGATTGCCCTTACATAACCTCTTCTGGAACATCTCAAAATTTCTGTACATTAATTACTACACTGACATGACATCTAGTTTCTTTTGGCCTTCTGTCTGAATGTCACTTTATTTTCTCTTGAGTTTGGGCACCACTGTGCTAGTGTCTTGACATATATGTACTGGACAATCTTCTCAGATATCATACCTTGTTACTTGCTTTTGCAGGTTTCTTATTCTTGGGGCTATTCTTCCAGAGAGATTCTATATTTATGTATGCTTGCAAACTCCATTCATACAGTTGAGAACCAGTTACCTTTTTAAAAAAAAATAGTCAACAATCAACTTCACAGTCATGTTTTTGGATTTTAAACATCTGTTTAGCTTCTAAGAACATTTATATTAGCACATTTTATCAGGACTCTTAGCTAAACCAGTCATATTCTAGCCAATGGATGTAGGCCAGTGTTTCCCAAATGCTGGTGTTTGGACTTCAGTTCCCAGAAGCCTAAGCCAGTACAGTAATACCTTGGATAACGTTTACCTCGGATAACGCTAAAATCGCATAACGTTAAGTACTCTGGTGAGAATTGCATCGAATAACGTTAAGGTCCTATGGGATGGATTGGATAACAACTGCTAAAGCCTGTGAGGTTACAATGTATCTCTATGGAGCTTTAACGTTATCTGATCCATCCCATAGGATTTTAACATGGATCGGATAACACTAAAAATCGAATAACACCAAGACTTGTGGAACCAAGTCTTAGCGTTATCCGAGGTATTACTGTATATTGACTGATCAGTGCTTTGGGGAATTGACTTAAGCTTCTGGGAATTGAAGTCCAAACACCAGCATTTGGGAAACACTGATGTAGGCAATTACAAAGAAAAAAGAGACAGTAAAATTATACACCAGACTGTAAAACATTATGCCAAAAAATTTCCTACACAAATACTGTATAGTTGCTGGCGCATTTAAAATGTATATCTGAACTTTTTTTCAGATCTAGATCAGAGGGTCACTCTCCATATGCACATTAATCTCTATCTCCAAAGATACTGCAAATAGTATCAATTTTAGATTTAACTGCATATACAAGAACAGAAAATGGGACAACTTGCAAGGTACCCCTTTCAGGTGACTTGAACAAATATTTACTAGTGTCAGTGGCAACAAAAGTAGAACATGAACAAATAAGAGCAGATAGAACAAAAAGCCAGCCTTAAGAAAATGTCTGAGATTATTTTTCCTACTGCATTTCAAAACATGCTGCAAAATGACAGATTTCAAAATGATTATGATGCATTCTTTCCCAGTATTCCGATTAGCACAAAAATTATCTGTCTAAACATGTTTATTTAAACACAGTACAGAAAACCAAGAATCTCTTCTCCTATTTAAATGTTTCCTAACAGCATGTGAACACTGTATTTGTCTGACTGTGTTGTAGTACAGTACTATACTTTTCTGAAAGTTTCATTTCTGCTCATTTTTACCTGTACTTTTTTAAACCCATCAGTAAGCAGCTGTAAGTCACAGCACTGAGAGAAAAGCAGGGTATGAAGCAAACAAACAAACAAAGAAAAAGTACAGTTCTCATACATGCCACATGTACTTTTATTTGAAGGGGTCTTGAAATATCGGCACTAAACACATTCATTTGGGTCCTAAGGTAAGTTGCCTGAAGGAAACATAGAAATCTCCATCTACAACAGTAGCTCCCGTACCTCCATTAACTATCAAGGGTGGGGGCTACAGAACCACGAGTGAGTGTTTTTGTGTTTGTTTTGCACACCAACTCAAAGATAAGAAACACCAGCATTTAACAAACCTTGTGATTGCGTGTTGTTTTTCAATCTTGTAAAACAATTGCTAGTTTCTTCCTTCTATAGGTAACTGCCTCCCACTCTGTATATAAGCTGAATTCAGTGGGTGGCTGGAATAATCCAGTCTGTTTACTTGTTGTGTTTGATCGGTTCAGTTATTCAGCCTAGCTCAGTCTCTTTCTGACTCAGAAAAAATATGTTAGCCTCAGTAACGGCAACCTTGTGCTGCCGGCTAATCTTTCTCACACTAGGCCAGGCGAAAGGAACTGCAGAATGAACTCACCAAAAGGTGGCTTTATTTTGGCAGTTTCACCCCTGGTCTAGACACGGAAGAAGAAGAAACTTAGTAACTCAGTACCCTCTTACAACTATCATTTACATGGAAGATTTTTCTTCCCGCTGTTTGCAAGTAAGATAAAATGAAATGTTGTTTTATTTTATTTATTTTTTGCCATCTACCTGACAAGTTTATTTGAATATAATCTTTGCAACTAGTCATTCCTTTTTCCTTCTGTTAAAGCTATGCCTGAGTATTTGTTCAATAGTTGAAACTAAGAGAAAAGAGGGTTTGAGGAAGGCTTGTACAGGAAAATCCTGATTTACGTAAAAAGTCAGTTCTGTAGCAATTTACATAACTAGTTTTTTTACATAAATTGAGGCATCCCTATAGGGATGCATGGGGGGAATGGAATTTAAACGGAGCAATCACCCTACCTTTTGCATTCTGCTTCTGCTTCCTCCAGAGGTGTATATCTGCCTGCCCGGGGAGCAGGAACTGCCGCCACCGCCAGCACTCCAGCCTCCCCTGCTGCCTCTACCAGAGCACAGGGGGCATGTCTTCTGGGTTCCGCTCTATCCTAGGCTTCTCCTGGGCATGTTCTGATTGGGGAGGCGCTTCAGACGGAAACCGCTCCGTCCAGCTCTTTGTCCGAGGCTTCTCCGGGGTGCGTTATGGCTGGGGACGCCAGAACACACTCCAGAAAAGCCTCAGAAAAAGAGCTGGAGGGAGTGGTTTCCATGCAAAGCATGTCCCCCAACCAGAACGTGCCCTGGAGAAGCCTAGGACAGAGCAGAACCCAGCAGACATGCTCTTGCATTCTACCAGTCCCGGTAGAGGCCGCAGGGACTCTGGAAAACACAGCTGCAATCATCAGTGCTGCCTTCACCGCCGCCACGGTAAGTGATCTCTTGTGACTTCCAGTGGTGAGGGCGGGTGGTATGTTAGAGCTCAAAATGGCGGTGCCACCATTTTGAGCTAAACACGCCAGAAACCCCCTTACATAAGTTGATTTTTACTTTATTGTATTTTGCATAAATTGGGACATGATTTAAGCCAAAAAAAACCCTTACATTAGTTGAATCTTATGTAAATCTAAGAATACGTTAGTCGGAGTTTTACTGTATTTCAAAGTGTTCAGTTACATGCTATTAGCACCTCTCTGCAGAGATTATCCAACTTCTTTCCATTAATAAATACAATTATTTTTGCCCTGCCTCAGTTTGGTATTCTAATATTTGTTCTAGATGGTACAATTAAAGTTGGACATCCTGCCAGATACCACAAATTTTTAAAAAGAGATTTAGCCACTAGAACTTTAGCTTCCTTGGCACTGCCTCTGGTGAAAAGGTCAAAGCTTTCCACTGAACAAATAAACAACTACAGGAAAAGGTACATCTCTACAATGAGAAAATATTCAGGTCTACTTTGATATAATCTGCAGGAAAAAAGCACAACAGCCTAGATATACAATCAGACATCTCCCATATATGAGATCTAAGTAAGTCCTAGACAGAATATAAATTTAGGGAAAATTATCCATGGAGCTTTTGATCTTGTAAGCTTGTTAATAATTCAAACAGAATCACTGTATCGTATCCACAAAACCTTAAAACCTGCTTGGCTGATGCATCAACACAAAAGAAGAAAATAATAAAATTATCACCTTGACAGTTTAGAATTAGTGTACTATTAATGCAAGCTATTTACAAATGATAAGCTGTTTGTATACTGATTTTTTTTAGCAAAGGACAAAAGCAGATGAGAGCACCTGCTTCATAGAAAAGCCTCATATAAAACTACATGAAAGAGAAGAAATGTATTTTCCATTATTACTAACCTTGACAATGGCAATGGCTTGTTGTGGATAATAGAGTGAGGCACCAATCCCGATGAAGCTTACTGGATACACAAACCTCCTTATTTTGGAACCTGTTTTACAGAAAACATATTCTCATGTGCCTGAACCTGTTCTTCCAACATTGATTTACTGAACAAGGTGACCCACATGTCAAAGCACAAACTTTTCAGACACACCAAGTTCTGTACATTTACACAATACATTTACTAAAGATGTTTCTGTGTGTGACAAGTAGTAGATTGGGATCAGAGTTCGCACCAGTAAATTTGATTAGATCTAAGAGAACATGAGAGGAGTTGAAGGTCAGGATATTAAATTACTCAAACTCTGCTGACTGCACAGACTCTGACCTAACGTCTTAGCCTTTGGCAGACTCTGCCCAAATGATTCCAACATGCTCAATGGAGTCATGATGATCAGATACATTTTAAAATACAAATTAAGGAAATATAAAACAGTCCCATAAGCCAGATAACACTACAAACTACACTATGAAAAAGATTAATAAAGTGGGAATCCCATGGCAAATGTTTAGTAAGAGTTTTCTAAACATAATAATATCATGGTATGGATTCAAGAGGACCCACCATTATTAAACAGTTTCCAAAGAGCTGTTGTGTTGACTACTGTGCTGAAATAGGTTCAACTTTATAAGAAAGAAGTGCATTTTCCTTTATGTAATCCAATAAGAATGGGCCAAAAGGGAGTCATTTTAAACAGACTGACTTTGAATTTTATTTTCTTGTTGCTCAAGTAGGAACACCAAATCTGGCGGCACCGTACAGACCAGCAAGGATACAACCTAAACGTTCAAAGGACCAGGTATTCCCCCCCCCCCAATTCTGATCTGCTCCTGCATCTAACCCAGAAATCGGTTAGGTAAATTTGGTCATGTCACCCCTATCCTGGTTCATTTGCACTGGATCCCTTTTCATTCCCATGCTAGGTATGTGGTGCTCCTATTAACATGAGGGGGGGGGGGACATGAATGGCTTGGGATCTTGTTAGTCATCAGAGAATCCTGTCTGAAATTCTAGTGCCTAATTTACTCAGTCCTCTACTGTCCTGCATCTTCAGGTGATTACTCCAAGGGAGGTCAAAACCAACCACTAGAAATAGGGCTTTCTTATCTGTGGCTCCAACATTATGGAATTCCGTTCCACAGTTGGTATGCTCAAACCCTTCCCTACAGACTTTTAAGAAGCTCCTAATGTATGGCTGTGAGAGCTGGACCATAAGGAAAGCTGAGCACAGAAGAATATACACCTTTGAAATGTGGTGTTGGAGAATTTTGAAAGTACCCTGGACAGCGAGGGGAACAAATAGGTCAATCTTAGAAGAAGACCCTGACTGCTCCTTAGAAGGTCAAATAATAAAGATGAAGGTAAAGTACTTTGGACATCAAATGAGAAGAGAGGATTCACTTGAGAAAGCCTTGATGCTGGAAAAGGTGGAGGGCAAAAGAAGAAGGGGGCAGCAAAAATGAGATGGCTAGATGGTATTGTAGACGCAATGGGCACAGAGCTGGGTGGGTTGAGGAGGATGGTGAAGGACAGGGGTGTCTGGAGGGCGGTGGTCCATGGGGTCCCAAAGGGTCGGAATCAACTGTGTGAACAACAAAAATCAGAGAAGCACATGGAGAGCTTCTGCACTAATTAAACATCATGACCTTGTAATTTTGTCTCCTTTAGTCAACTCATTGATGCTGGAATGCTGCCAACAATTGTATTGCTTTTGTTGTTATTAGCACTGTTGTTTTTTATTTTGCTTGAAAACTGCTCAGCATGGTACACTTACCAGATGGGCAGTGTATAAAAGCATTCATTCATTCATTCAATCAATCAATCCACACCAGCAATTGAAGAGTGGCATTGCAAATTACACATACCTCTTGCCAGGAACAATCCAACAATACCAGCAAAACTTATGACACCAAGTCTTTGATAAAATCCTGAAGGTGGGCTTTTGAGAAATCCATAACCTTCTAAAATAAAAAGCAAATCATAACATATTATACAGACATGTTAGATATTTTTTTCATAGTGATACTTCCCTACAAGTGCTATTCATATTTCTTCGTCTACACTACACTGACAGAAAACCGGCGATCTTCTTCTTAATTAAATTCCATTTTCCCTCCAGTGGTTCCCACTGTAAGTTTATCCTCACAACTACCAAATGGAGTAGGTTAGGCAGAAAGCTAGTGGTCCCAAAAATGTCCAGTAAGCTTCACTGGCTGAGTAATGGGCAGGAGACTGAACCTGAACCATCTTAGCTCTTACCAAAATCATGCAGTTTCAAAATCTGCATCAACGCACAGGACATTCTTAATGTCTTGTCTGAATATGCAAAAACAATGCTTAAAAATACTTAAACAGACACGTGTCCATTACAGAACTATTACTAGGTAAAGGTTGCCATTGCTCAAAAACCAGTCATATCCGACTCTAGGGTTCAGTGTTCATCTCTGTTTAGAGCCAAGGAGCCAGTGCTGCCTGTGTTTGTAGATGTTTCTGTGGTTATGTTGCATGCATAACTAGAGACCGGGGTGCAAGGAATGCTGTTTACCTTCCCACTGAAGTGGTACCTATTTATCTACTTGCAATTTCTTGCTTTTGAACTGCTAGGTTGGCAGGAGCTTGGACAGAGTTAAGAGCTCACACTCTATTATGCAGCGCCCAGGTCTTGAACTACTGATCTGTCAACCTTTCAGCCATTGAGTTCAGCATCTTAACCACTAAGCCACCACAGTCCTGAACTACCACTTCCTATGGATAATTATTTCATTCCATGTATCTGAGGAAGTGCATTAACCATGAAAGTTCACCCTGAAATTAACCTTAGTCATCAAGATGGCACAATATTCCTCTTTTTAGTTTTTGTTTTGTTATACATGCTATTTTAAACAGGCTGATCTCAAACTCCTTGAACGTATTGTTCAAGAAGGAGCACCAAATTTGGTGGCATCCTACAGACTAGAAAAGACACTACAGCATAAATGTTTCACAGACCACAATCTACTTCAATGCAGAAAGTCTCATTTTAACTTGATAGTAAAAAAAAAAAATACAGAAAAAAGTGGGATTGCTACTGGAACCGTAAGGCCCAGCAGTGAACCACTACGAGGAAGTTAAAAACAGAAACCAGTTCTCTTAAAATGTTTTAAAAGTTCAGAAGGGTCATTACTCATTCTCATTTGGTATAGGGCTGGAAAAAGCAAATTTAACATAAAACAAAAGAGAAACAGCTATGAATTGTAACAGAGTGACCTCTGGCACAACATGCAATTTTCAATTATCTGTAGTTAAGAATTAAATTAGAAACATGGTAGAACATTTGTTTTAAAAAGTGGCAGAGTGTGATGTTTAAAATTTTGACCAGTGTCAAGCAATACAGCATGGTGGCAAAACCGGGTGTAAAACTCAGGGTTTCTCAATTTCCAGTCATCATCTTTAAAAGTAAACCTGCCAGAAGCATTCAGATTTCTTGATTTCCTGTGTCCCACTTCCCTACCTGTAACCTGACCTTCATCTTTAAATCCTTTTGTGAAGATGAAAGTGTTTTAGAACAAAATGGGTCATGGCACACAGAGGGCTATGGCAATTTTTTTTCCATTTTGTACATCTGCTATATTAATTCTTGCCCTACTATTATTGGAAAGGCAATAACTAGACTTTTGTTTTGCTTCCAACAGATGGCTTACGTTCCTTCAATCACATTGTTCTGAGCCTAACATGCTCCAGTTAAAGCAAATGCATTGTATGTGATGAATTTACAGCAACTAATTGGCGCCTCATCTCTCTATATACTACAGAGTGTACTCAGCAGGGGTGGGAATCCCCACCCCCTCCCACCCGTAGACCTCATTCCTTCTGGATTATTCTTTTGGGGAAAGCTAATGCTAGTGGAGGGGAAAGATGGAGCCAATCCTTTTCTCTCCCCCCTCTTCTTCCCTTCAAGCAAGCTATCACAAAAGAAAGATACTGTGAGTAATAACATGTGTGGCACATGGGCCATATTTATTATTCATGCTGTGCTTGTTCTGTCAAGATATCACTTCTTCCTGAACATGTGATGTACTATATATTGTATTTGAGGGGGAAATGCTACCTTATCTTCCAGAGAATCTACCCATTGCTATTACAACTGGACATGTGTCACATGACCCTAATGGACATTATGAAAGACATGACAATGAGCAAACTGTCTGACATTCTGTAAAGCTTTGGGGAGGAGGGTGTTTTTGGGTTTGTTTCCTCTGGGATGCTGGGCAGAAACAGCACTGGTTTACTTGTGGTGACAAGGAAACAGCAATATAATCATCCATAGTGAGGACAAACAAGAGCATACTCCTCTTCAAGGACAACCCCTTCTACTTCTTCATATGCTATCTCAAAGAAGAAAATCATGCTGGTTGCTCTGGATTTACTACTGTATTGCTCTTCTAAGATACTCATTGTACACCCCGTGTTCTCTAACATCAATACTAGTTGTTATAATTGGGTTGGAAGGCTGATCTAAGAATAAATGAAATAGGAGCATTTTAAAGAAAGCACATACCAGATTTGTATTGGTTAATTACACTGAAGGATTCAATAATGTTAAATGTGCTTCACATGATCCTCCCGCAATATAAAAGTTACATATTCTTCCTCTGTTATTTAAAATAATATGACTATAACACAATTGTCACAAACACAGAGAGAATCTCTCTCACACACGCACACACACACAGGGCAGCCAGAGGCACAGAGGGGGAGGGGGAGTAGCCAAATTGGAGGAGGGTTTTTAACAGGCAGTCTGCCCCCCACAAAGTAATGCCTGTGGTTCTGTGGGATGGGATAATGGGAGGTGGTTTTAGTGGGTAAAAATCCCAATACTGTGAAGCAAGGGGTCCACAGTGTCTTTTGAAGATTTCCACCTGCCCTAAACACACGCGCACACACCTCTATGTCTGCTTCATCTATAGGAACTATGAACTTACCGCCACAATACTCAGCTGCCTTTTCTATTTTGGATGTAGCTTTGCCAAAGTAGTCCTAAAGAGATGAGAAAACAGTGAAGTAGCCTCTGGCCTATTGTAAGTGCCAAATGCAACTGCATTACAATACTCATATAAGTGCAGTTTAGTATGTCTATGGGATAGATCTACTCATAGGAACTTCCCGCCTGACAGTCATAGACTGATATAAAATTTTCAGTTGTTAAGAGTCATCTCAAGACTACAAATAACTATACCTGAAACCAGCCTGTATATGGCTCCAAGGACCGCCGGAGATGAGAGATACTTTCCTCCAACTGTGTTTGTGGGTCTTCCACATACTTTAATTTTGGTACTGGACTGGTATAGAGGGAAAGCTGTGAACAATGGCAAACACAAAGTTATTTGTCAGTTGGTTTGCAACACAATAGAGAACAATGGGAATTCTCCTCCCATGTGAAGTTGTTCTACAAGATATGGGCATTACGTAGTACAACAGCATTGCAACACACCACGGTATAAACAACTGTATTAAGAGGAAGTTTTCTTCACTGTGAATCTGCATGCAGAAACTTTATATCTGTTAAGGCATGTTCTAGAGACAGTGGGTATTCTAAGACAATCATTTACAGAAAAGACAGAATCTTACCTCATCAACTTTGATCACATTTTTTCTGGAAGACTCATGCTCGGAAGGAGCCGCATACACCTGGACAGCAAGCAAGCTCAAGCTAGCAGGAGCAGCCAATAATTGCTTTACCTAAATATAATGAGAGCATGCACGTTTGTATGTACTCAAATGGATTTTATTACACAGGTATGTGATTAAATTGCATACCCAATACAGTAAAACCTCATATAACACTAAAACCTGGTTCCACAAGTCTTCGTGTTATATGATTTTTAGTGTTATCTGAACCTCTATGGGATCCATAGAGATACATTGTAACCACACAGGCTTTCGCGGTTGTTATCTGAAGCATCCCATAGGATCTTAATGTTATCTGATGCAATTCTTCCCCCCAGATTCCTTGATGTTATGCGATTTTAGTGTTATTCGATACTAATGTTATATGAGGTATTACTGTATATTCACTACGAATGCTCTCTAGGAATTCTTCCAACACCATCATCAATGGAAGCATTGATTCTCTTCTGCTAATGTGACTGTTACATGATTGCATCTTTGTCTAGCGTCTCAGCTTTGTACATTTCACATTGAAACTGTTAAAAGATTTTATACACCTTAGTCCAATCCTCAAGCTGGGTGAGCCTGCTAGGAGTCGTAACAGAGTCTAGCTCCTGACTTGTAACCAAGCCCAGTTCTCAGCCACCCTGACATTCTCAAATGCCCTCACTATATTAATGAAATATCCAAGAATCCAGTGCTTCAAAGAATTTATCTTCTTTCAAGGAAAAACTATTTAATGAAAAATCTGCTATTTTAGAAAGTGAAGTAAAATTGCTCTCAGGGTACTTGGAAGAAATAATTCACTAGCAGTAGGTGAAACACCAAGAGAACTGCTTTGTGCTACAGAAACTGTATTTAGCAAAATATTGACAACAATATTAACAAATACGAAAGATGAAACAATGGCCCAGAGAGAGCAAATGTTCATTATTGTATGCTTTATAGCAGGGGTTCTCAAGGTTTTTGTGCCATAGGCCGGACTACTTACCCTCAGGCAGCTGAACGGGCTGGACACAATGGCAGCATGCACGTTTGCACATGCACATCTGCTTCTAGGGGTGTCGCCAGCCCACAGGCTGTAGGTTGCAAACCCCTGCTTTACAGCTTACAGCAAAGCCTTCAACTATGTAGGTCAGGAAAGCTATAGATCATTTTAAAAGAAATGGGTATGAAATGGCATCTAATTGTGCTAACCTGTATTCCAGACAAGAGGCTACACTCAAGACAAAATGGAGAAATAGAATGGTTTCTATTTGCAAAGATGAAAAGGGTTTATTCCATATGTTTACCTGTTCAGTACAATGAAAAACCAGAAATTATTAAAGATTTTCTACATCTCAGTTCAATCCAAGTCAAGTTCAATGAATCCAAATTGAGAGTGCAGCCAAGGAATCAAAAGAAGACTGACACTCATACAGGCAATGATGAAGGAATTAGAAAACATCTTCAAGTATAATGATGTGTTGCTGGAGGCCAAAGCTAAGAGCTTCCCTACTGCAGTATTCACAATGACTACTTACAAATGTGAAAGCTGTACAGTGAAAAAGCTAGCAGGGGATAAAACCTGATTCATTCAAAATATTATAATGGAGGGGAACTTTATGAATGCCATAGACCATGGGTCAACAAACTTGGCTGTCCAGATGTTCTAAGACTGATCAGCAGGTGTACTGATTTGGGCTTCTGGTAATTGAAGGCCAAGAACACCTAGAGAGCCACGTTTCCTGACCCCTGCCATAGACCATGAGAGTAATATGTGAGTTTTGGACAAAATTAAGACTTCAACTCTCTCTAGAACCAAAAATTACTACATTAGTTGTCTACAGCAGCAAAGCTAGTAGCAGAACTGTTGAAACGATACAGAGAGATGCTACAGTATCAGAAGTTTGAGGAATTTGTGACCTAGTTCAGACTCTGGGCAACTGAGCACAAAGGCAGACAGCAGCTATGCTCTCCATGTGCTTTAGATTATGCTATCATGGCACAACATGTTAATGGCTTCAAAGATGACTTCCTTCAAATAAACCATACTGAACCAAAGCTTTGGGTTTTGGAGATGTGGCAAAGCTGCAGTTAAGTAAGAATTGAAGTAAATACTCTGAACTCTTGCCTCATGACCTCACTAGAGGAGAAAAAGGGAAGAAGAGTATATAAGCCCATGACTTACTATAATTAATTCTCACCATATAAGATGTATCATGCAGTCCAAACGCTGCCAACGTGTTATTTTCCAGCAAAAGTATTTACAATAGTATATATTGTTTAATTTCTTTCATGTCCTGATCAGATCCTGGACTGCCAAAATGAAGCCACTTTCTTTGCTTTGTCGTTGCCCAAACACAAGTCCTCCTTGGTGCATGTCTCTGGCAGCAATCAGCAGACCAGCAAATGGGCTAGACACTGTGTTTCTCCACATTCACACTGTGTGTTGTTGTCAGCCAGCAGTCCCCCCCTGAGCATGTTGGTCTTGTATTTAGGGACTCCAACCCTCAGCCTATTCAGGGTCCTCCAGGTGACAGTAGGGAAGATTGAGATCTTCAGCTATATCCACCTTGAATGATGTTCATTTCCCAGTGAGCTCCTTCCTCCATCTTCTAATTTGGTTTTGCTCAAGAATGTTTGTTCTTGCCATGAAGCTCTTCCTGGATTGGACTTGAGGTTCATATCCGTTCAGAGGATGTCAAGGGTCATTCTCTTGCTTAGTTCTTTCAGCATCTGTTGCTACTTCTCTCCTGATTTCAGGTGGAGCAATACTAACAAGGGGGTATATCTTCTCAACAGGTATAGGTTTAAGGCATCCTGTCACTATCCGCATGGCTTCATTAATAGCAATGTCAACTTCTTTTGCATGTGTGGATGCGTTCCATACTGGAGCAGCATACTCTGCTGCAGAGAGCTCAAAGCCAAAGTTGATGTATGCAGTGTGGATGTTTGAGTTCCTCATTTATAGTTTGTAAGTTTCCTGATGATGTTGTTCCTTGTACTAACTTTGGCTTTGGAATTCAGGCAGTGTTGCTTAAAAGTAAGTATCCAGTCAAGCATCACACTGAGGTATTTTGGTGTTGAATAGTACTGTAATCGATTCCCTCGGCACGTAACATTCAACTTAACCCTTGCTTCTCGGTTTCAGTGGTAGAAAGCACATACTTGAGTCTTGCTTGGAACAGGCTTCAAATGGTTGGTGTTGTAATAATGTCCTAATTCTTCAAGTGATCCAGTAAGTTTTCCAACTACCTCATCAAAGCTTGACCCTTAAATGGCCATTGCTGTGTCATCCGCATAGATCAGGAGTTCTCAACATTTTAAAGTCAGAGGCCAAGACATGCACCCTCAGACAGCTTCAGGGGCCAGATGGCCATTTTGCCTTTCCTCCACTACATGGCATTTCCTGGTGTGGTGGAGGTGGTGGGTTGGCACATGAAATGGTGCCATGGGCTTCATCCAGGCCACAGGTTGAGAATCCGTGGCATAGATGAACAATTCTGTATTGTCAGGAACTGGCTGATCATTTGTATATATTATACAGTGTTGGAGACAATACACTTTCTTGAACCAGACCATTCTTCTGTCCCCTCCATTTGTTGTTCTTTCCATTCATCATCACATAGAAGCTCCGGTTCTGAAGGAAGCTGCCAATGACCCTAGTAAGCTTGCTATCTTTGGTAAGCTCATTTATTTTATGGAGCAAAATCCTATGATTGACAGTATCGTATGCTGCGGTTAGGTCAATGAAAGCCACTCCCATAATTTGCTTTCTTTTGAAGCCATCCTCAATGTGTTGTGTAAGCTTAAGGATTTGACCATGACATGATCTGCCTGGCCTGAAACCTGATTGCTACTTTATGATCTTTTCATCAATAAATTCGGAGATGTGATTGTGAATCATCCATTCCAGTGCCTTATAAAGATGACAAAAGAGTAACACTGGTCTGTAGCTTTTTGGATCATCCGGATCTTTGCCTGGTTTCAATAAAGCAACAATTCTAGCCTGTCTCCACAATTTAGGAACCTTAAGTTGGTCTATGCAGTTGTTAATTAATTGCAGGAGCCATTCCAATGTCCGGGGACCAAACTGCTTTATCTGCTCTCTTCTTACATTATCGATACCTGCTGCTTTATTTGGTTTCATGCTGTTTATAGTTTCCTCCAATTCAGATGCCACAAAGAGGTTATTAAGTAAACCGTCCTCTTGTTCCTCTGGTTGGAAAGCTCCTCCCCCCCCTTTTTTTTTTTTTTGCCTTGCGTTTTTCCATTCTTTAGCAACTGACTAGCTATTTGGTCTGCTGTTACTCCACTATAATTTTGCTGTGGCTAAATTTTTAAGGCGGTTCCAAGCTTATCTACTGTTCTGCTTCATATCTAGGTTCTTGACTAATGTGCACCATCATGATTTCTGATTTTCAGCTAGAGCCTGCATTAGCTCTTCTTCAGCTTCAACAGTATCTTCCTGAAAAGGATGCTGGTAGTAGAATGCCTGATATCTATTTAGCAGAGGTTTGATGTCATCAGTCAGGCCCTGGATATACTGGGTGCGGTATCCTCTTGGAATATTTTTCCTTGATATTATTTTCATAAGATGGACAAATTTATGATAATTATCTGAATGCAGGGGATCTTCTCCACACTTTTGTATAGCTGTTCTAAAAATTCACCCATTTAGCCTTCTTAAAGTTAAACCGTCTGCAAAAAGGCACTTCCTGGGGTTTCACTGCAGCATTTACTATGAACATGATAGGCTTGTGTTGAGTGTGTGGGATCAGATAATCAACAACTAAGATGCACTGTGCTGCTATTTTCATGCTAATAAAGATTTGTCCGCATTATACTCCCTCCTCCATCGACCACTATTAAAGGATGTGGGCAGTTTCGGATCATGAACAATTTGGAGGTCACTGGTGTCTGTAAGTTTTGCAGCATTCTCATTGGTTTGGTTATATCCCCAAGCCTTGCTATGACAATTAAAATCTCCAATAAGAAGTTTATTTGGTCATAAGTAAAACTGTCCAGTTCATTAAAACTAAAATTTGCTTCTGGTGGCTTGTAGACAGAGGTAAAGGAGAATTGTGGGGTTGGGATGGTGAGAATTTCAATGTTGTTTGTTTCTGTCAATGAAGCTGATGTTATGTTGAGGCCAGGTCTAACAAAAATTGCACTCCTATACTGATAATGAGGTCTCTCAATCACTAGCTCCATTCCAGCCACTTTGGGTCTGTATTTTGCTGTCCCTCTAAGTGTTTCCTGGAGCAGAAGTACTGTACAGTACTGTATATCACATTTGTATTTCATGTACATGTCTGCAAGGAGGATACTATTTCTTGAAAGTTACTCAGTACTGATTGAGATCTTTGTTACAGTTTGTCTTGACATTTTTCTGAGATTCCTGTTCCAAAACCATGATTACAAGTGAATGGGCACAAAACATGTATTTTGGGGATAACCCTAAGAACTAGAAGAACTGCATTCACTGCTACACCTTAAAGGGGAAGACTTAGCCTTCAGGGCAAGGAAATCGTCATTCAGTGAAGCCAGTGTCCCATTACAGATCTTCTAAGTGACCATTAGCTTCTTTTTGCTTAGTGACCATTAGCTTCTTTTTGCTTGCATTTCTAGGCATTAGTATGCCAATTTCTCTTCTGTCAGTTACTAAGGTATAACCGTACGGCAAATAATTGAGCCCTGATTAAATTCCAGGGAAACTCAGTATGAAAAAACACCACTTTCAATTCCTAGAAGATTTAGTTATCTTTCCCAATCTGTTATGGAGAAAAGGGTGAAGTGTTTTAAGAAATTTGCAGATAAGTATTGTTTTTTTGTTGTTCAGTCGCACAGTCGATTCCGACCCTCTGTGACCCCATGGACCACTGTCCGCCAGGCACTCCTGTCCTCCACCATCCCCCTCAACTCGCTCAGCTCTGTGCCCATTGTCTCCACGATACCATCCATCTTGGGCCGTCCCCTTCTTCTTTTGCCCTCGACCCTTCCAAGCATCAAAGCTTTCTCAAGTGAATCCTCTCTTCTCATTTGATGTCCAAAGTACTTTAGCCTCATCTTTACAATTTGACTTTCTAAGGAGCATTCTGGGTTTATTTCTTCTAAGATTGACCTATTTGTTCTCCTCGCTGTCCAGGGGACTCTCAAAACTCTCCTCCAACACCACATCTCAAAGGCATCTATTCTTCTGCGTTCAGCTTTCCTAATGGTCCAACTCTCGCAACCATACATTGCCACAGGGAATACCATTGCCTTGACTATGCGAATTTTTGTTTTCAATGTGATGTCTCTACTTTTCACTATGCTCCCCAGGTTTCTCATCGCTTGCCTCCCAAGAATCAGTCGCCTTTTTATTTCATGGCTGCAATCACCATCTGCAGTGAGCTTAGATCCTAAGAAAGTAAAATCTGTCACTGCTTCTACTTCTTCCCCATCTATTTTCCAGGGACTGATAGGGCCTGTTGCCATTATCTTGGTTTTCTTGATATTGAGTCTCAAGCCAGCTTTTTCACTTTCTTCTTTCAACCTAATTAGGAGCTTCTTTAGGTCCTCCTCACTTTCTGCCATTAGGGTGGTATCATCTGCATATCTCAAATTGTTGATGTTTCTCCCAGCAATTTTGATCCCAAATTGTGATTCCTCTATTCCTGCATTGCGCATTATGTGCTCTGTGTATAAATTGAATAAGCATGGTGACAAAATGCAGCCTTGTCTTACTCCTTTTCCTATTCCAAACCACTCCGTCATTCCATTTTCTGTCCTAACTGTTGCCTCTTGATTCATGTACAGATTTCTCATGAGGCATATAAGGTGTTCTGGTATTCCCATCTCTTTAATTATTTGCCACATTTTGCTTTGGTCGACACAATCAAAAGCCTTCGTGTAATCAATGAAACAGAAGTAGACTTGTTTCTGATATTCCTTTGTTTTTTCCATGATCCATCTTATGTTGGCGATGTGATCTCTAGTCCCCCTGCCTCTTCTGAAACCCGCCTGCACTTCTGGTAATTCTCTCTCCACATACTGTTGCAGTCTATCCTGTATTATCTTGAGCATCACCTTGCTAGCGTGAGGGATGAGCGCAATTGTTCGATAATTTGAACATTCTTTGGCATTACCCTTTTTGGGGAGTGGCACGTATACAGATCTTTTCCAATCCTGTGGCCATTGTTTTGTTTTCCAAATCTGCTGGCATATAGAATGCAATAATTTGATTCCATCATCTTGTAGGGCTTTGAACAGTTCAACTTGGATACCATCAACTCCACTGGCTTTGTTGTTTGCAGTGTTTTTTAGGGCCTTTCTGACTTCACTCTCTAGAATGTCTGGCTCATGTTCAATGTTCTCATCATTGTGATTATCAGGGGTGTTGAGGTCCTTTTTGTATAGTTCCTCTGTGTACTCTTTCCATCTTTTCTTAATCTCTTCTGCATCTGCTAACTCCTTGCCATCTTTGTCTTTTATCATGGTCATTTTCGCTTTAAATGTTCCCTTGAGTTCCCCAATTTTTTTGAAAAGATCTCTAGTCCTACCCCTGACATTGTTTTCCTCTATTTCTGTGCACTGTTCGTTCAGGTACGTTTCCTTATCTCTCCTTGCTTTTCTTTGAAATTCTGTATTCAAGTGATTGTATTTTTTCCTTTCTCCTTGGCATTTTGCATTCCTTCTGTCCTCCGCTATTTTAAGAGCCTCCTTGGACAACCACTTAGCTTTCTTACCCTTCTCTTCTTTTGGTATGGTTTTCCTTGCTGCCTCCTGCATGATGTCCCGCATCTCTGTCCATAATTCTTCTAGCACTCTGTCTATCTGGTCCAAGCCATTAAATCTGTTCCACACCTCCACTGTGTATTCCCAAGGAATGTTTTCTAGGTCATATCTTTCTGGCCTAATTGTTTTTCCTATTTTCTTTAGTCTAAGCCTGAATTTTGCAATCAGTAGGTTGTGATCTGAGCCACAATCTGCTCCTGGTCTTGTTTTTGGTGACTGTTTATATACAAGTTATTAAACCCTTTATAGGCTGCAGAAAATGTACAGTATTCTAGGGGTTATGCTGGAAGTATGGTAAAGCCTGCATATTTTAGGAGAATGCAATAGACATATAAATAATATGAAAAAGTCCTCAATTTCTTAATCAGCAGCCTATGTGAGTTACAGGGTTAGATTATATATAATTAATCTGTCATTATTCTTATCAGGCCAATCTGATGATGTAGTACAATAAACAATTCCAATTATAATTTTTCCAGTAGTACTCATTTCAATTTGATTACCGATAGTCAAAAAGGGAGGCATGTATAAAATCACCTTCTTTACAACATAGGAAAGTAGCAATTGACATACAATATTAGTGTTCAAGATCATGAGTTATAAAACAACTTAGGAGACTTCCTTTCTGGGGGGGAAATAGAGCAAGCTTGTCCAAAATTGGAAGCAAAAGAGTAACTATCAACACTTTTAACAGTTATACAGTAATATGTCTAAGGACACAAAATAAGTCATATTACAAACACATGCTATCTTTCTCAATAATCGGTTAGAAATCTGAATAACATCAATTACTGATAGTGGGAAAATCAGACTGGAAAATCATTTCAGAATTATGTTGTTGACTATCATGCAAAATACAGTATAGTACAGTACTGTATTGCTGTTTTATAAAGCTTGATCCTCTATCGCCCCCTGCAGAAAGACCAAGGACACAACAGAGAATTAAACAGTACTATGACATCAATGAAGAAAGGTAAAGGTCACCCTTGCTCGAGAGCCAGCCGTATCTGACTCTAACGTTCAGTGGTCATCTCTGATTCAAAGCTGAAGAGCCAGCACTGTCTGCTTCTGCAGACATTTCCGTGGTCATGTGGCAAGCATGACTAGACACCGGAACGCTGTTTACCTTCCCACTGAAGTGGTCCGTATTTATCTACTTGCAATTTCTTGCTTTCAAACTGCTGCGTTAGCAAGAGCTGGGACAAAGTCAGGAGCTCATTCCATCCTGTAGTATTCGGGTATTGAACTGCTGACCTGCCACCTTCCAGGTAATTATTATTATATTATTTTGTCCAGTAGCAAAGAAATGCAATGCTTTCCTTCTCAGTCAGGCTTGACATCTTACTATCCACACTTCATCTCATTAAGAAAAAAGAAGTGTTCTTAGACAGAACTGAACAGATTCTCTGAGAAGATCAACAGAGTGGAGATTCCTCTAGAGAAGAAAAAGAATTGCAGAAGTAAGCACTTGGAGCACTGTGCCATGGAGATACATGTGTTCAACAAAACTGATAAAACTGTATCTCTTGGCCAGTAATTCTGACCCACTGAAATAAGAGCAGCAGTCCCAGGTCCTCCTTGGGAACAAATGGTTAAGCTGCTAGAACACAGACAGCACAAAGCATGGAAATGGTTGTGGAGGAGTCTGTGGATGGAAATACTTGTGCCATTTTTGGAGAATGAGGGGGAAATGTGTTTTTTAGGAGGTGATTCCATCCGGAGGCTGACCAAGACTGTAGTTTGCACACCCGACAGGATGACTCAGGAGATGTGCTACCTTCTGCTTTTTCTTATTATCTAGCTCAGCTTATGCCCTCCTGTCAACTCCTGGAAACCTCACCAAAGGTAGGGGATAACAAAAGTTATAGTCCAAAACACCAGGAGAGTACCAATGTGAGGAAGATTAGTCTGTTTGGATAGTTATTGTTGTTGTTGTTGTTGTTTATTTTTATTTATTTTTTACTCCAATTTCTATACCGCCCTACTCGGCAGGGCCGAGTTGTTGTTGTTGTTGTTGTTGTTACTTGTATTTACTATCCCGCTCCAATCGGGCAAACCCGACTCTAAGCGGCTTACAAATTAAAATCATAGGTAATCCTATGTTAATACTAATTCATCTTAAAACTTAATGCTTAAAACTTAAAAAATTCATAGTTGTGGAGACCTAAAGAACATTCAAATTGCTTTGACATTTAAAGTGGTCCCAATAATGGGGGCTTCTTCTTCTTCAAATACCATATCAGATTCCGAATACAGTGGTACCTCGCTTAAAGAGCATAATGCATTCCACAGAATTGCTCTTTAAGCAAGTTTGCTCTTTAAGCGAAACACCATTAAAAGTGACCAATTGTGACTTCTGCTGGGGGGATTGAGAACCCCAATTTAGTTGTTAAGCAAGTTTTTGGCTGGCTTAAGTTGTTAAGCAAGGCGACCATTCAGACAAAATTCTGTTCTTTAAGTGAGTTAGTCTCTAAGCGAGGCACTCTTTATGCGAGGTTTTACTGTATTCGCTATCCTTATGGCAATCAGCCATGATGATTGGCTTGGGAACAATGTAATGCAGTGCCTTTCCATTTGCTTCCACATTGTAGTGTGACACTCATACCACTGATCCAGTTCCGTGAGTCACTTTCTGGCGCTGAGCTCCTTTGGCACACAAAATTCCCCTCTGTCCCAGGTCAGTATTGATGAAGCTGCTGTCCTCCATCAAGATAAATTCTAGTGGGATTCAGTCCACTTGGGAAGTATCATCCTTCCCTGTGGACTTCGCCACCAGAGTCCTCAGGGTGGTCAGGTTACTTAACCGCCACCTGACAATCGGCACTGTGTTATTATTATTATTTATTATTATTAACTCACATTTATTACCCCGCCCCAATCGGGTAAACCCGACTCTGGGCGGCTTACAACATGAATTTAAAATCACAAGTAAATCTGCTGGCAGTATGGTCTACTCCAGGGGTGGCCAAACCTTGGTGTTCCAGCTGTTTTTGGACTTCAGTTCCCAGAAGCCCTGGTGAGCAGGTGTACTGATCAGGGCTTCTGGGAATTGAAGTCAAAGAACTGCTGGAGCACCAAGGCTGGCCACCCCTGGTCTACTCTATTATCAGGATAACCTGGCCAAACTTCAATAGAAAGATAGGAAAAGGTAAAAGTCGCTGTTACTTGAAAACAAGTCATATTCGACTCTAGGGTTCGGTACTCATCTGTTTATACCCAAAGAGCCAGCACTATCTGTGTGTGCAGACGTTTCCGTAAAGACATGAGACATGCATGCCTCGACACCGGAGTGCACGGAACTCTGTTTACCTTCCCACCAAAGTGGTACCTATTTATCTACTTGCAATTTCTTGCTTTTCGAACGGCTAGGTTGGCAGGAGCTGAAACAGAGACGGAAGCTCACTCAGTCGTGCAGCACTCGGGTCTCGAACTGTTGAGCTGCCGAGTCATCAAGTCCAGCGTCTTAACCACTAAGTATGCTAGCAAAATGGTTTTAAGCAGCGTGGGTGTGCAGAGGTGTGCCTGTATACATTTGTGTGCATTTGTGCAAACACAAACAAAATTGTTCATCAATTCCCCACCACCACCACCACCACCACAGCCCAGGAAAGCGGGACGTCAAATCCCATGAACAGGCTGCAAAAGCTACCAATGAGAACTTTCTCACCTTGAACATAGCGGGAGGCAGCGCGCCGAACGTTCCGTACGGCGCAGCGACGATGACGTACAAACACATGCGCCATTTCCCCTCCCCGAACTTCCACAGTGGTGGGGGTGGCGCTCAGCAGGGCTTCCGGTGGATCTGCGCGTCTCTAGGCAACCGTGGCGACAACAAAGCGAACTCGTGCGGCGAGTGAGCTTTAAGCCTCGGGGATCGTCCCTGATGTTCAGCGCTATTAAGGTCGTAGTGTCCGGTGAAAGGGAAAGGTTATTATTATTATTATTATTATTATTATTATTATTATTATTATTATTATTATTATTATTATTATTATTATTATTATTTCGTGTCAGAGGTTTCTCTGAGTTGAAATTATTTTTGGGAGACGCCCCAAATGAGGCTCCTTTCATGTCCCGAAGTGATGGTGGTGGTGATGATGAATTTCAGTGGTGGGACGTCAAAATTTTTACTACCCCACCGTGATGTTAGTTAGTTAGTTAGTTAGTTAGTTAAATTTAATATCCCGCCCTAATCAGGCAAACCCGACTCTGGGCGGCTTACAAACATCGGTGTTAAAAAACACAAATCGACAATAGAGAATCCTGTAAGTGTAAAACAAACTGAGTAATCCCCTCATACCCAGGCATATTACAATTTAGTTTAAAATTAACTTTAAAATTCCAACTGTAATCTACAGAATACTAAAAATAATTTAAAACTTTAAGACTTTAAAAGTTAAAAAGATTAAAACAGCGAGAAGCAAGAAGGGTGGCTGTCTGATCAGATCAGCCACCCAACATGGGATCCTACATTCCTGGATCCCCAAACTTGCCCTGCCAACCAGGTTTTTAGGCCCTTCCGGAAGGGCAGGAGCTCTGTCTGTAAGCGTAGTTCCGTTGGCAGGAGGTTCCAAAGGGCCGGGGCGGACACAGAGAAGGCCCTCCTCCTAGTGCTAGAGAGATGTGCCTCTCTAGCCAATGGAATGATAAGAGAGCCTCTCCGATCCGCCCTGGTGGGACAGACCGATGTTCTTGGGGTGACATGGTCTCTTAAGTATCCTGGCCCACTACCATATAGGGCTTTAAAGGTAATAACCAGCACCTTGAATTGCACCCGGAGACATACTGGCAACCAGTGCAGCTGCCGAAGCAGAGGTGAGGCACGAGCATAACGCCCGCACCCCATCACCACCCGAGCCGCCGCATTCTGGACCAGCTGCAGTCTCCGAATGGTCATCAAGGGCAGCCCCATGTAGAGCACATTACAATAATCAAGTCTGGAGGTGACCAAAGCATGTGTGATCATGAGCAAGGCTTCTCGATCCAGGAGGACCCCCAGATTACGCACAGGACTGCCCCATCCAGAACCAAAGCTGGCAACTCCCGCAATGGCGCAGGACCCCTTACCCATAGCCACTCAGTCTTGCTGGGATTGGTTAGCAAATTATATGAATTAAATAAAAAGCACAAACTCAAAACATTTAATTTTAACTGCAGAACCATTATCTGAAACCACACGTCTCAAAGCTTGCACGCAATCAAACGATAAACTCTTCTTCTTCAAGTGCCATATCTGATTCAGAATATTGGCTATCATCATGTCAATCAGCCATGAAGATTGTCTTGGGAACAATATAATGCACTGTCCTTCCATTTGACTTCCACAACACAGTGTGACACACACACACACACACCCGTACCACTGATCCAATTCCGTGAGTCACCTTTTGGTCATCACAGTGTGGGCGGAGCTAATGTAATTACATCATTGTGTGGGTGGGGCCAACATCATGACATGGGCAGGGCCAAAGAAAAAATATAAATAAATAAAAAATAATAAAATAAAATAAAAATAAGCGTACGTGCGCGCACGCACGCACACACACACACACCACTCAAACAAACATCCCACCCACCCACAACACAAACCCGTAAATAAATTAAATTAAATTAATAAAATATAAAAATACATTAAAATGCACCCACCTGCCCCAAACACAAATCAACCAGAGCTTTTAAACCAAAGGTGGTTTCCCCCAAAAGCTGCTACCGGTTCTCCGGGAAACTTGAAAAAGTTAGTACCGGTTCTGGAGAACTGGTAAGAACCTGTTACATCCCGATGATGATGATGTCCACATCGGCAGCCTACGTGGACAGCCAAAATGAAGCCACTTCCTTGGCTTTGTCGTTGGCTAAACGTAACTCCTCAACGGTACATATTTCTGGTAGTGATTGGCAAACCAATAAATAAGCCAAATTTTGTATCTCTCCATATTCACACCGTGTGGTGTTGTCCACCACTTGAACATGTTGGTCTTGGATTTAAAGACTGCAACAACTCTTAGCCCTATTCAAGGTTCTCCAAGTGACATAGGGGAGGTTGAATTTTTTTGGAATAGGTGAGGTTGAGTTCCTCAGCCATATCCTCCTTTAATACTATTTCTTGTCCAGTGAGCACCTTCTGTCATCTTCTAATTTGATTTTGTTCTTGCGTACCCTCAAGAATGTTTGTTCTTGCCATAAAGCTCATCTTGGGTCTAAATTGGCATACTTGAGGCATATATCCATTCAGAGGATGTTGAGAGACTGGTATTCAGGCAATGCTGCCTAAAAGAGAGTGTCCTGACAAGTGTCACACCGAGGTATTTCGGTGCTGAACAATGCTATTGATCCCTTTGCTATGTAACATCCAACTCAATTCCTGCTTCTTGGTTCCAAAGGTGGAAAGCACACACCTGAGTCTTGCTCAGTTAGTCTGGCAAAGGTAATGTAAGGGTGGTGGGGGGGAAAAAACCATGCTGAGAGTTTGACTCAGAGCTTCGGGCCAAGGTGGTATCTTTAAGAGATACAGTAATACCTCATATAACATTAGTATCGAATAACACGAAAATTGCATAACATTAAGGAATCTGGGGGGAAGAATTGCATCAGATAACATTAAGATCCTATGGGATGCTTCAGATAACAACCGCTAAAGCCTGTGTGGTTACAATGTATCTCTATGGATCCCATAGGATTTTAACATGCATCAGATAACACTAAAAATCGTATAACACCAAGACTTGTGGAACCAGGTTTTAGTGTTATCTGAGGTTTTACTGTATACACAAGAAAGACAATGTATGAGGTACCTTCCAACATGGGGAAATAATGACAGAAGTGACAAGATCAGTCATGCATCTGATCACAGAAGCACTGTGCTGTTTTGTTCTGTTTGTTTATTTAGAGCAATGAGTAACCTAGGAAGTGTTATGACACTTTTGGCTTCCTCCTGCTGCATCCTGGAGGCCAAATTTCCAGATTCAAAACCTAAATTAAAATATATTGTCTTTTTAAAATGTAAAGATTACCATGTTTTCTGTCTATTAATGATCCACCTTTCTATATCGATATTCCCTTTTCTGCAGCAGAAATATAAAAAATATGTTACAATCAAGTAAATGAAATATTTTTTTAATTATGTATAAAATATAAAAAATATAAAATATAAAAAATATTTAAAAATATGTTACAATCAAGTAAATGAAATATTTTTTTAATTATGTATATTTTTGCCTATCAAAAGAAGTAAGAAATCATTGTTGAGTTCTTTTAAGTACAAATTCCTTACTGTACTTGCATTTTCTCTTTGAGGTTTGATGAAGAACAAGCAGTTCAAACTATTCAGAGGGTGTGGTGGATTCATATAAGGAAAAGACTGTTTAAACTTCTGAAACATACAATTTGTGCAGCGGTATGTTCTTGTATTGATGATGCCTGATTTCTTGCCTTTAAAGTCAAATAAGTGAAATAAAGTTCTAGCTTATTTAATTGTCTGATAGACAGGGTGATGCTAGTTTTAGACCCTATTGTAGCAAATGACTCCCGTTCCACTGAATTACTGAAGAGCAACCATTATTTTTCAAAGTGAAAAATTATACAAATTGATCCTGTTCATCAATCCAGCCAGGCACACCTTTCTTCAAGACCTCATTCCAGAGATAGTGAAGATTTTACAAGTACCTGTACTTAGAATACTCATTCTTCATTGGTTTTATCTAGAGTTTTGTTTTGGTATTGCTCATAATTTATTTGCCCTTGACAATTATTTCTGTTCCTTCACAACTTGGAGTTACTTTACCCTCAGTAGTGTCATTCTAGCTACACAGCCATCATAACTCATCCTCCACATTTCATACTGTTTCTGATTATGATAAAAATAAAACTTTTGACAACTCTGTTAAGCAGAATCTTTCTTTTTTTCAGGAGCATTGCATTAGTTATGACATTTTGAAAAGAGTGAGTCCTTTGGAGGCAGAACTTCTTAAAGAGCCTACTATTCGGTGTAAAGTCAGATTCAGGTTGTATTAGCAGACCTATGTACTTTAGTTTGATATACAAGATTATTTTTTTCTTCAGTTCAATACAGTTCTCTATCTTTGGTCATTCAATGTTGCTGTAGTCTTATGTATAGGCTAATTCTAATAAAGATTTTTAATTCCAAAAAAGAAAGATGGAGAATTTTGACTAATAAAATAATTTTTTATTTTCTTTAGTTACCTTATTTCCTTGTATAAAAGACACATCGGACTATAAGACACACCCCATTTTATACACATTTGAAAGGAAAAAATAATTTTCTACATTTTTTTCATGAATTTGGAAACTATTTACTGTATTCTAGTATAAAAGGCCCAATTTCTCCGCCCTGCTGTTGCTAAGTAGTGACATCATTACATTAGTGTGCAAGGGGAAATGACCAGTGATGGGTAGCAGCCAGTCCGCACCAGTTCGCCAGAACCGGTAGTAGCTTTTTCCAGTGTCCCGGAGAACCGGTAGTGCCTTTTGGGGTGGGGGGGAACCACCTCGGGGACTTACCTTTTCACCGGTTCCCCCACTGTGGATGTGCACCAAGTACTTGGCACACATGTGCACCTACAGCACTTGGCATGCCTACAGCACTTGGTGCACCTACAGCGCTTGGCATGCATTCACGGCTACAGTGTTCTGCCTGCCGAGCCAAGCAGCCATTTGCTGTTTGGAGTGTGGCAGCGCAGAGCATCAGGCGGCCACACACAGCCACGGAGGAACCGGTGGCTGCTGCTGAGGCCCTTGGCAGGCTCCTTCCTCTCCTCCCAAGTGGGGAGGAGGAAGAGCAGCTGCTAGTCTGAAGCTCCCTACAGCCTGCTCCCCAGGGTAAGTGACTCGCCTTTAGGTGTGTGGTGGGTGGGTATATTTTAATGTGTATTTAATGAGTATTTATTTTTAATGTGTATTTTTATGTGTTTTATGTGTATTTAATTTGTGTTTTTATGTCTATTTAATGTGTATTTTTAATGTATATTTTGTGTTTTTATGTCTATTTTTATGTCTATTTAATTTTTATTTTTATGTGTACTTATTTTTATTTTACTTTGGCTCCGCCCATGATGTTGGGTCCACCCATGACATCATGACGTTGGCCCTGCCCGTGACATCATGATGTTGGCTCCACCCATGACGTTGGCTCCGCCCACAGTGTGGTAGTAAAAAAAAATAGGCTGCCCACCACTGGAAATAACCCCTTTTCTGGACTCCCTGCTGGAGTAAAGCAGAGTGACATTTTAACTCCCATACTGGGAAAAGCATTTTCTCCCCAGGAGAAGCATTGCCGCCAACCCAACCCAATGACTCTCTTCACTCAGTAGCCGCTGAACCTGTTCTTGATAATCCATCCCCCTTCCTGTTGAAGAGCTCATACAAATCGCTTGCAAATTCCTGCTTTGAGGCTAGAAAGCCTCTTAAAAGCACACCTGAATTGTCCCTCCCTTCCTCATGAGCCCCCGGAATGACATATTACCGCAATGGTCCCCTAGAGGCCACTATATACAGTGAATACCATATTTGCTGGCACACAAGACACACTCCATTTTTCAGATGTATTTTAAGGGGGGGGAGTGTGTCTTATACACCAGCATATACCATATGTGACAGTGGCTTTATACAAATACTAATTAGACAAGAGTTGTAAGAATGCCATAGCTCAACATGAAAGTTTACTGTGAAAACATGACTAATTCAGGGATCCTCAACCTTTTAAAGCTGAGGGCCGGACTGGTAGTCCCACCAGCAGCAGTGGTGGGACCACCCTGAACCCCCAACATACACACACACTGGCAGCAGCCGCAGTGGAACTACCCCAAGCCCCCACCACTCTGCCCCACACTGGTGGCGTGGAACCACCCCAAGCCACCGACCACTCCCCCACACACCACTTCCCATGCAGCCTGGAGGAGCTGCATGGCGTGGGTGAAGGAGGGGTCTAGGCTGTCCTTCTGGCCCACGCTCGGTCATAGTGGCTCCTGGAGAAGACACAGGCTTCTGCGGGTATCTGCCAGGAAAACTGCACTTGGCTAGAGCGGCCCCTGGGAAAATGTACATTTATGGCTGCATGCAGCCACTGCTACCTCAATCCTTGTCCCCTCTTCCTGGCTTAGCATGTTCCTAATGACGCTTTGTAGCAGGGCAGATGTTGTAAGCCTTACAACATCCACCCTGCTGCAAAGTGCCATTAGGGACACACTGAGGCAAACAGAGGGGACAAGGATTGAGGTGATGGCTGGAACAAGGGCATGAACTGGATGATTTGGTGCTGCGTGCCAGATTTGGCCCACAGGCTGGAGGTTGAGGATCCTTGGTGTAATTTATTTTAATGGGATTGTTGTGGCTTAGTGGTTAAGATGCTGGACTTGATGACTAGAAGGTCAGCAGTTTGAGACTCAAGTGCTGCATGATGGAGTTTGCTCCTGTCTCTGTCCCAGTTCCTGCCAACCTAGCAGTTTGAAAGCAAGAAATTGCAAGTAGATAAATAGGTACTTTGGTGGAAAAGGTAACAGCTCCGGTGTTGAGCTATGCCTGCTACATGACATGGAAACATTGCAGATGGAGAAAGCACTGGCTCTTTGGCTGTAAACAGAGATGAGCACCAAACCCTTGAGTCAGATATGACTAGCTTTTGAGCAAGAGAACTTTACCTAATTTATTTTATTATTTATTTAATATCAGCACATGCAGAAGTTACCTATGATTGACTAAGATTATGATATGGAAATCATTGTAATTTACTTCAAGGGAACATTTGTGAATCCTTAGGATACTGTTTGTTTAGTTACAGATAATACTATATAAATAAAAATTGAAAAGTAAAATCTCTCTTCCATGGCAGTACATGTGAAATAAGTCTTTGTATAACTAATTGCAGCTAGGATTTTCTCTCCTTAGATTTGCTGGGTCTGAATTTCCACCTTTCGTTGTGTTCAAGATATTTTGCAAGTCAGGAGGCCAAAGTAACCATTATCTCAGTGGGAAAAGAGTAATAACATCAAGAAGTGAGGTGAATTATTCCTGTTTAGTTTGATCATTTTCTATTTAATTGTAGGTTTTTAAAAAATATAATCTGTCAAAGATTCCTGAAAAACATTTCTCTTCATATTCTTCTCAGAGACCTAAAAAACTGCATTAGAAATATTTTCTCCAGTTAAAGTAAAAAATAAATAAATAATGGGTTGGAGGTTTTATATGACAGGTCCTGTAGAGGAATGTTATGGAAATAAATGCATAGTGGCTGCAATTTTCTTTCGAGTAAAATTTTATCTCCTCAAATGCTTTGAGTATCAACCATGTATAAAATTGGTCATATTTTTTATTATAAGAATAGAATCAGTTTTCAGTAAACATCTAAAATAATGGCTAGATAATTCACCCTCAACCTCTTGTACTAAGCTCTTTGTTGAAATTACAAAGTCATATATTCTTCAAAAATGATTTCAGAATGGTCGCTTTCAGTGAAGCTAGAATGAGACTGAAGATTTTTGTTCTCTGTTTTGTAACATTGATAGGCAGCTGTTGATGCTTGCAAATTAATGGGATATCGGAAATATTACAACCAGATTCTACGGGATGAACTTCAGCATAAGAAATATGGAATAACTGATGAAATGGATGTTGCTACAATACGAGACTATGTCCAAGTAAGCATTGCTTATGGATTATCCACCCAGCCTATGGCAGGTTGGGCAGCCTCTGAGGATGATCTGGCCTACAGCACCTAATAATGCCAGAAGCAGAAGTTAAAAGCGCCCGTGTGTGCAAATCACTGCCATAAATGCACCCACTGCTGTCATAAACGTAATTATGACAGCCACAGGTGCATTTGCAGCAGCATTTTGCACATGCACAGGTGCCATTTAACTTCTGCTTCTGGTGGGAGGAACCACATGACCAGCCACCATCCCAAAGTTTGGCCACCCGTGCATTAGGAAAATCCCCATTCCTAAGGCTTCTGGGAATGAATGAATATTTATTAATTGATTAGTCTTACGACCTTATCAATAACATAAGAGTTTAAAATCTGTACAATACAATGAAGTGCAATAAAATACAATAAAATACAATAAAATACAATAAATACAATATATACATACCTGAACTACGTTTAAAGAATGTAAACTGGAGAAGGTCCCTAAATACAATTAATACATGCATATCGATAGTCAGATAAGTGAATCTCCCTTGCAGGATACCCCACTTTGATTGACATATTCGATTCTTTTAGCTGATGCCTTAATTATAAACTTGGCAGTTCTACATACAACATGGATGTTAGAGCCCAGAAGGAGATAAGACAGTTTGTTTGAGCTTCTGGGATTGACAAATTGTATTTTGTCAGCCAAAAAGTATTGTTGTCCTATCCTGTAGGTGCTCATCATGGTTTTCGTTGAGAACGCGCATATGTCTAGAGTTTGGGAGAAGAAAGAAATGTGTCCCAGGCTCAAATTTGTTTTTTGGGCTTCAATTCCCAGAAGCCTAAGCCAGTACATTGGCTGATCAGTGCTTTGGGGAATTGACATAGGCTTCTGGGAGTTGGAAGTCCAAAAACCAAAAGTTGGGAAACACTGGTTTAGAGGAAGAGGTCAGAATTCTGTTACTGATTTATACTTTCTGAGTGTAATCAAGTAAGTCTTGGCAACAAATAGCTGTTCACTGATGAGTTACCATACTGCTTGCATTTCTGCATGATCATGGTATAAGGGAAACGTGTAAGTCTTGGCAACAAATTGCTACCTATTAGTGAAACCCAGGTTGTGTTCCCTGTCATAAAATTGGACAACCAGCACATTAACAAGTAGCATATTACCGTATGAGGTGCATGGTTTCCCTTATGCAAGTGTAAATTGGCATTAGTGTGTTGGCCATAGTATTTGAATAGATCTATATCTAACGTAAATGCAACATTCATAAGATCGGTACTTCTATAATTAATATTGTGATTATATAGTATATTGATTTTTTTAAGAGTTCAGGTAACAAATCTTACAGAAGATACTAAATTAATAGCAGTCATTTGCAATGCAGGTCAGTGCATCTGAAGTAAATTTAGGAAAAATCTATGTTCGGATGGATTTATTCTTAAATAAGTGGACTTTGAATTCTTACTTGAGATTCAACATCCAAGATTGATTAAACAGAACACTTGCAAAAAAAGGGCAATTTTCCAGCAGTATCCAGGAAATCTAATATAATCAGATCCTGATAACTATTGTTATTCTATTATTCCCTAGTATCTCAGTCACATGGATGAGACACCAGCATATTTTGGAGGAAGGCATAACTACTGGAGAAAGCTAACTCTGGAAGATTTTCCCAGAACAATGATATTGTATGATATCATAGACTATGCACAGTCTTGGAAAATGTCTGCCCGACTTAGGAAGATATTGCCATTTCTACTGCTGAAGCCACAGAATGAAGAAACATCTCGTGCTCAAGTTCTAGCTGTTTGTCAACTCAGGTAAAAGGATGCCAACTGTAGTTATGTTTCTTTACTTAACTTTGGAAAAATCTGTTCTTTCTTCCTTAGTATTTTAAAATACTGTTGCAAGTTGGAATTACATTCTCTTGGCTGCCCAGTTTGTGTTGCTTTGCAATAGGACAGTGATGGTGAACCTTGGCACTCCAGGCATTCTTGAACTTCAGTTACCAGACACCTAAGACAACACTCCTGCTGACCAGGGCTTCTGGGAATTGAAGTTCAAGAACAGCATGAGTGCCCAGGTTCACCATCACTGCAATAGGACATGTGCGAGTATAATAGCTGCAGTCGTTAGCCTAAAGGATATGAAAGGAGACTGACTGCCATGATTCTTTATCCAGAACCATGCTGAAGCAGAAGGAACATCATCTTATTTGGGAGCAGACAGCAACCTATTGTATGACTCTTAATCTATTTCTTTTAGTGAATGGATTGTGTCAAATAATTTCAAATCCGCTTTGATCATTCATTTTGGAAGCCCATTTTCTACATAGCCCTGGTCCTGGTTTACACCTATCAAGCAGAGTTCAAAGATATGATGGCACCATGACTTTAACAGCATAACTGCTTGCAGAAACTATTCCTAATCATGTAGTAGGACACCAGAAGCATGAGGAAATGAAAATATGTGTCGTAGTTGGAAGTATAATGTAGGAGGATCATAGCTTGGAAGCAAATCAGTACCATCACCCCAACTTACTTTCATGCCCTGGAAAGAAGTATTGTGTCAACAAAAGAGGTGGCATAAGTTACCCCCTTTGAAATCAAGTGGAAGCCCTGATGACAGATCCTTGTCTGCAAGCTATGCCTGAGAATAGAATTCTAACTCTGCAGAGAAAATGACACAATTCTAGGAATCAGGCCATTGCTGGGGCGCCAAATTACTAGGACAGGTGGCCGTGTGCCTCTATTGAGAACCCATAATTTAAAGAGCCACACCACCTTGGCAGTTTATGCTTTGGCTCCTCTTGAAGGGCTTCCCTCAGCCTTATTGGAAAGTCCAAAGCACTTTGGCAGAGGTACAGAGATTATTATTATATCTGCGCCACTGCCGAAGCACTTCAGACTTTCACTACAGGGCCGAGGGGAGTCCTGCTAGAGGAGCCGAAGCGGAAACTGCCGAGGTGGCATGGCCCTTTAAGTTATGGGTTCTCGGAGGCATGCAGCTACTCGTCCTTGTAATTTGGCACCTCGGCACAGCCTGCCAGGAATAATTAAGTGCCAGCAAAGGAACACAGATAGATTTAAAGTAGCAGAGCATAGGACTATTTTATTTTTATTTTGATACTGTCTGGGTATTTTGGAAGGTAGTTCTGTAATTCCTTGCCTTTAACCAATTTGCTGAAACCTAAAACATCTGGATGGCACTGGGGTTGGGGAGAAATGATCCCACTCTACCAGTGAAAATGGTGCATTCTTTCAGGTATTCTGTGTCCTTTCCCCATTATTTTCCTTCCATGTGTGAGAGAAGTAGCAGCAGATGCCAAGAGAACTAAGCAAGAGAATGACCCTGGACAGCCTCTGAACAGATATGACCCTCAAGTCCGCCAGCTCTGATCCAGGAAGAGCTTTATGGCAAAAGCAAACAATCCTGAGGGTACACAAGAGCAAAACCAAATTTGAAGATGGCGAGAGGAGATCACTGAACAAGGAACAGCATTAAAGGATATAGCTGAGGAACTCAACCTCCCTACATCACTTGGAGGACTCTGAATAGGCTGAGGGTGAAGTGCCTAAATGTAAGACCAAGATGCTCAAGTGGGGCTGCTGGCACACAACACGCTGTGTGAATTTGGAGAATTACAGAATCTGGTCCATTTACTAGTCTGCCAATTACTACCAGAAACATGCATCAATGAGGACTTTGGTTTGGCCAGTGACAAAGCCAAGAAAGTGGCTTCACTTTGGCAGCCCAGGGTTTGATAGGACACGAAAGAACTTCCATGTGTAACCAGGGATCAGCTTGGGAACCCCTTTGGTGTTAAATGTCTGCTCTTCCACTGAGCTATTTTCTTCTACCAATACTTTTTGAGGTCTTCTTATTCAGATTGTTATATGCAAGAGAAGTAAAAAATCCATTATTAAGATTCACACCTCTAAATGACTCGTTTGTATCAGCCCAAAACACAGTCAAAACAGGCACATACATGGAAGGATTGTGTAACCAGATAGGAAACAAGTTTCAGGTCACAAGTTGATCAGATACCAGATACCGTAGTGGGCTTTCTCAGCAACCTTGAGATTGAAAGGGAGTCATTTAGAGTTTAACTGAATAATCTATTGTTGCTAATGGCTGTGTGAAGCTGCAATCTTGTGCTTGCTTGTCTGTTGTCTTGCCCACACCCCTTCTGTCGTCTTGCCCACACCCCTTCTCCCATTGAGCCCCTGAATTTGGTATATAAAGAACATGCCTGTAAGTTTCACTCCTTGTCTGACGAAGTGGACTTGATCCACGAAAGCTAACAATAAAAATATAGCAGTTAGTCTTTAAAGTGCTACACTGTTTTTTATTTTATTTTATTTTGTTTATTTTGTTTTGTTTTCTGATATGCCAGATAGGAAACGTTTTTCTGAAAGAATGAAAAGATAAAATCAGCTCAGTGGGTAAAAGCACTGTGCTTGGAGACCGAAGGGGTGGGGTTCAATTCCCTGAGAGCTGTATGATAGGGGACATGAAAGGAATCTCATTCGGGTGTCCCCTGCAAAAACCCTTTCAACCCAGAGTAATTTCTGACGCGAAAACACACACAACTGCACATTTAACAGATGATAATAGAATTAGTTACAGGCAGTAGCACAATAAATATTTTTCATGATTGATATTCATACTGTTTAACAAAATGGCCTAAATGTAATATGCCTGAATATCTGATTAATATGGAATGGAATGTTTTTATGAAGGCAGGTGTTCAGTCTTTCTGCATATAGATATGCATACATTACTTTTAACTGTAGGTGGATGGGTGAGGCAAATCTATTATAATGAGTCGCCTTGGCGAGTGGGCGGCAATATAAATATGAATAAATAAATAAATAAAAATTAATATTATCTAGAAATTTACATTCACTGTTTGTCACTTTAGCAGCTGTTTATTTAAAGTGGCTCCCAGGAGCTGCTAGGAGATTCTACTCGTATATATTTTTATCTTCAAATTATTTATTTGTTCCTACTCTGGATTGTGATTGGCAAATACACCTTCCTCCAGAAAAGGCAAAGTCCATTTTGAGATAGCAATGACATCTAAGATTGGGAGTTGCATTCTGAAGGCACAGACTTTTAAAAACTTTACAGTTGCTTTGAATATTTTGATACTGTGATAGAAGTGTGCGTTGATTCAGAAGGCTTCATATTTTATTTCGACCTGTTCCTTGAAACATCACTTCTTGGATACAAAGTTGTATCTACAAGATGGATGTTAAAGTAGGGATGTCTTCACTTTCATGTGAAAGCTTTCACAAGCTTTCAAGCTAAAAAGTGTTTAAAATGTTTCTTTTCTAGGTCTCCAACACCATGTGTTACAATTGGTACTCTCTCAAGAATACAGCAAACGAGTTCTCAAAGGTCTTCTGAACGTCGTTCTTACCGAACTCGGCAAAAGATTGCAAAAATGAAGAAGGTTTATAGAACTAAGAAAGAAGGAGAGGTAAGTACATAATGATATTCAAATAATGCCAAACCATCTAGAACAGGGGTTCTCAACCTTTTTCAGCTGTGGGCCACACCATGCCCCCTCAGACAGCTGAGCGGGCCGGACTGGTGGTTCCCCCCACTGTAAAATGCATCCACGGATGTCGTAAATGCGTTTCCGATGGCCATAAATGAGTTGGTGGCCGATTCTGGTGGGGACAGCCGTATTGTACAAAGATTTCTGCCCAGTGTGTTAGTACAGCTTTAAGACCCTGCAAGAACCTTAAACACGGGTGTTTAGGATTGAGGCACAGACTGATTGCACGCCTGTGTCTACCTGGTGTCCGCGCCTCAGCAACAGCACAGCTGTGGCTGATTAGAGGAATAGCATAGCAACACCACAGTATAACTATGGCCAACTGGGGATGGTTATACTGAGGAGGGTTGAACTGCTGAAGGAGGTTGAACTGTTGAGGAGAGTATTCTACTGAGAAGGAAGAACTGCTGAAGACTGCTGACAGACTGACCACTGACTCGAGAGGGAGAAAGATGTGCTGTGTGAAGCTCTGTTTCTCTGAGAACGGACAGGTACCTTATACCACTGAGAAGTAGCACACTGACTTTGCCAGCCTGCAGTCAGTGCTTTGCTAGCCAGGACTCTGTACATGCTCTTTGGACTGGAGCCATCAGAGGAATCCAAGCTCTGTTGCAACTATGGGGCTTGGAGAGACTGGTACCATTGTATATAGTTCTGTGTATGTTGTCTTCCCACCACTCACAAGTAAACTGCACACTTCACTGAAGCTATATGTGTGTGTGTCTTTGCACCTGAACCTTTCGCTGCGCAACAGCTTAAAATGCTACTCTGCACCGCTGACACACATATCGCTAAGGGAAATCCCTGACAAAGAGGTCTCATCAGAAACATTACTGTTTTCTGATCATTAAGCTTGATTTGAATTTTGTATCTTATTGTCCCTTAAGCAATAGGGATGCATGTTTCTATTTTCTTTTCTCTGGGTTTATAATGTGTACTACATGTTAACTTTATGAGATCTGTCTGCATTCCGTTCCTTTAACTGAGACATTTGAGAAAAGAGATAGTGGGTGCAAAATAATGGAACATTTATGCCGGCTCAGCATTATGCATACTTTATCAATGAGAAATCGAGGTCCTGAATTCCATGGTAGAACATATAAATTAAGGCTCTCAAATTCAAATTAAAAAGAATGTAAAGTGCACTTCCATTAAACTAAGTGGGGCTGTGGTGGCTCAGCCGTTAAGAAGCTCGCCTTGTTAGCCGGAAGTTAGCAGTTAGAGACCCGGGTACTGCATGACGGATTTGAGCGCCCGTCATCTGTCCCAGCTCCTGCCAACCTAGCAGGCTGAAAGCAAGAAATTGGAAGTAGATGAATAGGGAACACTTCAATGGGAAAAGATCTTGGGGACATGAAAGGAGCCTCATCTGGCGTCCCCTCGAGGGGAATTTCTCCAGCAAAATCCTTTCAACCCAGAATAATTTCTGACACGAAATTATTATTACAGTTGTACCTCGCTTAAAGAGCATAATGCGTTCCACAGGATTGCTCTTTAAGTGAGTTTGCTCTTTAAGCGAAACACCATTGTAAGTGACCAATTTGGGGGGGGGGGATTGCGAAGCTCAATTTATTTTTTAAGTGAGTTTTTGGTTGGTTTTATTTGTTAAACGAAGCGAACATTCAGAGAAAATTCTGCTCTTTAAGCGAAACGCTCTTTATGCAAGGTTTGACTGTATATTAAACTAAGTCAGCAGTATACTCCTTTTAGACTGATGGCTTTTGCACTGATACAACCTGGCAGAAATGCTGCCAGCATAAATTTATACCACATAAACTGCAGAACATCATCATTTGGTGACAGATTAAATGACAACAAGAATCCCTTTTTGTCTTTGGGATGGGGTGCCTTTAATATCAGAAAATTACTCTTAGATCATTGCTAGTGTTCCTGATCCAGTGGGAGGAGGAAAAGCAGCTGTTTTGTGATATTAAATGTCTTCCCCACCCCATCCCAAGACTTCTAAAGACTTCTCAAGGGCAAAAGGGATACTTAGGCAGCTTTACAGCCGGATTTTTTTTTCAGGGGCAGATTGGAAGTTTTTAATTAAACATATTCACACCCAGATGATGTCATCCAGTTTACACAGCGTAAATTTAGGCCAACAGGATTTCAGCCATTAATAAATAGTACACAAGAAAAAACAAGATTTGCATGAAAACCACAAAATAACAGTTTGTTCTCAGAACAACATATGCTTTATTTTTCAGGAGCAGCTGTCGCATACTCCAAGTGATCATTCAGGAAGCAATCATTCACTGGCTGACAAAGAAAGTCTGTTTTCAGATGAAGAATGGGAGCAAGAGGCAGCGAATCTATATGACTGGTCCAGATCACTGCAAGCGGAAGAGCTTGGTGTAGACTAGCTTACAATAAACCTTTTTCTTCACTCTTCTTCTGCTTGTGTGAGTTTTATGAAATGAGAAAAAAATAGTTTTTTAATTTTTAATTTTGCTGCTATGGACACAGCACAAGCATAGCTCAACAGAGTATAAATACCATTTCAACAATTATTCTCTGGTTTCAGGAGATTTAATGAAACAATTAAAACAAGCTTTGCATGTGCCTTCAAAAAATAACAGATTTATCATAGTATGAGGTTTTGCAGGTTATAGACCATATAATCATGTGTCTACAAGCAGGTTCTTGTTCACAAAAGCTGATGATGTAATTAAAAGCACCACAGGACTCGACTGTTTCTTGCAGCAGCCTAATATGGCTATTCTTTCAAAAATGGTTAAGTTATTGTGGTTTATATGACAATATTAAATGACAACAAACAGGGAAGAACATTTAAGAAAGCAGTAGCTTTAGCAAGGAAGGCATTGTTACCCAAGAAAAGGAAAATGATAAGGCTGAGACATTTTTCATTAGATTAAGTATTAGTCATCTGCATGGACTGCAGCAAACAAAATCAAGCGGGGGGGGGGAGATGCTACCAAAAAGTTAAAAAAAATCAGTTTCACAGCAGCTCTGGGCATCTTGTAGAACATTTTCTCAACAGACACACCAGTGTATATATTTGCGCATAGTACTTCATGTTACTACAACACAATTAGAAAAGGTTTTTTTTTCAAGTTAATTTGCCTATAACAAGTTTATAAAACATCTGCCACTTTATTCAATGTGCAAAACCACGCTGAATTACACATGCATAATTGTTCCTGTCTCTGCGGGTTTTAGTAATTTTTCCTCCTGATTTCTTGTCAAGGGTATTTAAAGTCAGTAATAAAATTGCCCAGCTATGACTGGAATGTTATCTCACTTAACCTAGCAGTGGCTCAAGCGTCTAAGACAGTGACTGGAAGGCGGCAGGTCAGTTCGATACCCAAATGCTGCATCCCATCTTTGTCCCAGCTCCTGCCAACCTAGCAGTTTGAAAGCAAGAAATTGCAAGTAGATAAATAGGGACCGCTTTGGTGGGAAGATAAACAGCATTCCATGTGTCTAGGCATGACCACGGAAACATCTGCAGAAGCAGACACTGCTGGCTCTTCGGCTATGAAACAGAGATGAGCACTAAACCCTAGTCGGATACGACTGGCTTTCGAGCAAGGGTGACCTTTACCTAACCTAGCATATGAACATTTTGGCAAACTGAGCAAAATAATCGGGATTATTATTTGTTCTCCATTCACTTTTCTCTCTGCTGATTTCCTCTACTACAGTAACAAAGTTGCCCTTAATAAAACACAGCACAATAGGAAAAGAACGGATTAATTACCTTTGAGTGGTCATCTGTGAATCACACGTTTCACATATGTGTGGTGACCTGCCTCGGAATGTTCCAGAGCTGAAAAGAAGCCACTAGTGGAAAGGTCCCACCTTACTGTGCATGTCTGTGCACCTAATGGCTTCTCTCCTAGGTTAATAGAAAGCTGAGGGGAGGTAGCGTGTGAATTCACAGATGACCACTTGAAGAACAAGAGTTAAAGGTAAGTAACCCTGTGGTCTGAAGTGTGTGGTTGCCATTGGTTCAAATGGTGGTGCCATGAGTCTATGCAGGAGCAGCGTCAAAGATCTCTGTAGAGTAGGTCATCTCAAAGCTGGAAAAGCATTCTTTAGCCCCTTTAGAAACTGCTGGAGAATAGGGTAAAAAGACTGCCACTAGTGAATGTGGCAGTTAGTTAGTGACAACAGTCACAAGATACTCCTTGATCTAGGAATGAGAACTCCATAATGGAAGTGATGTAGGAGAAATTGCAGGAGAGAGAATTGGAAAGTTTAACCGATTCAATAGATTCTCGCCTGGACTAAAGAAAACCTCAAAATCGAGAGTACTGTACAGTAAAATCTCATATAACACTAAAACCTGGTTCCACAAGTCTTGGTGTTATATGATTTTTAGTGTTATCTGATGCATGTTAAAATCCTATGGGATCCATAGAGATACATTGAAACCACACAGGCTTTAGCTGTTGTTATTTGAAGCATCCCATAGGATCTTAATGTTATCTGATGCAATTCTTCCCCCCAGATTCCTTAATGTTATGCGATTTTAGTGTTGTTCGAGACTAATGTTATATGAGGTATTACTGTACTTAGAATTGTATACTAATTTTACACAGTCTCCTATTGGAAGATAGAATCTGGATTAAGTCAGAGTAATCCTCCACACCATCAATTGTAGGCTGCCCAAGTCCTAGTGGAGAACCATGTCCTGCTGGGGGAGGAGAATCAGCACGTCGGGAAGTCGATGAGTTTCCGATGCTAGATCTCAGAGCGAAGGGAACCAGGGCTGTCTTGGCTAACACAGGGAAATGAAGATACAGTAAAACACCGGATAACGATTGGATCGGATAACGCTAAAATCGCATAACGTTAAGTAATCTGGGGAGAATTGGATCGAATAACGTTAAGGTCCTATGGGATGGATCGGATAACAACCGCTAAAGCCTGTGCGGTTACAATGTATCTCTATGGAGCTTTAACGTTATTCGATCCATCCCACAGGATTTTAACATGCATCGGATAGCACTAAAAATCGGATAACACCAAGACTTGTGGAACCAAGTTTTAGCGTTATCCGGTGTTTTACTGTACCATTCACTTAATTGTGCTGCAGTTTCAGAATCACCTTCTGAGGAAGGGGGATTGGAAGGAAATGGCATGGAAACTCCTGATTCCATGGAATCATGAAGTCCCCCTCAGATCAGAGTCTGGACAGAGTTTCTTCTCAAGAGCAATATTGGTTGCACTTCCTGTTGACTCTTGTTGCAAAGAGTTTATTTATTTAGACTTATATTGCCGCTTGCTCGCCACAGCGGCTCAGGGCGGCTTACAGTCAACAAAAGCAACAATCACAGTAAAATCAAGTCACACTATAACCAAAGCAACTCAAACTACTAAAATACATCTTATTAAAAACATCCCTGGACAGTTAAACAAAGGTCCCAAGATGGCGAGTAGTTTAGAGTAGTCATATGAGCAAGCCCGGGGGAGAGGGTGAGGCAGACCAATTCTTCTTTGTCCTGCAAACAGGAGACAGTTTCTATTCATTATTTCCGATAGACATCTGCTCAGGTCATCAACAAGAAAGTTGCTCTTCCCTTTGATGTGTACTGTAATTGGGAAGATGTGGCAACCCTGAAACCATTCTCAGAAGAGTATAGTCAGATATAGAAGATGTTGGGAGTGGGTATCCCCTTGCTTGTTTATGTACGCCACGGTGGTTGTGTTGTGTGTCGCTACTTGAATGACTCATCCTCATAGTATACTTTAGAAAACTCTTGAGGGCTTTCCAGACAGCTAACATCTTTGGTTCATTTATGTGGCAATGAGCTTCCCTGTGAGACCAATGTCCATGTATCTTGTGTGAGCCACAAACAACTCCCAATCCAAACTGGCTCACATGGGATGCAACCTGGCCAGTTGGGTGGAGGGTTAAAAATTGTTTCACCAGGGAGAGATTGGGTGGGTTGGACTGTGATCTAAGTTGATGGGCCAGTTCTGAGAAAGGAGAGTAGAGAGCAGATAACCTTTGTTGGTATAAAAAAAAATGGACAGAGAAGTTTGTTCCATGGCTGTATGGAAGTGGGCTAGCAGCCAAGATTAAAGCGGGCACATGCAAAAACAGGCATGATGGACAATTGCTGTGGCAGAGATCATGAAACCCAGGAGTTTTTGTATTGTGTGAGCAGTGACCCTTTGAGTGACAAGGAAGGATTGTACTGTACCAGAATGTAGATCTTGGTAATTCTTCGTTTCGGTGGGTATGCTCTCACTGATGTCAAGATTAAAGCACCAGATGATGGGATCAATTTCAAGAAGAGTTGGCAAGCGGCCTTAGTATGTCATTTAGATGAGTCAATCCTGAAGGCTTTGCCCGATATTGTCACTGAGGTTGAAGGGTGCTTCAAGGAGTGATGCTGCCTACTGTGAGGCTGCTCTGGTTATGATCAAGACCTCCATAGAGGCCAGAGCTTTAGGAGGACAGCTGTGCAGCAAAGAGGAATCCACATTTCTGTACTGTACTGCACGGCTGGTGGTGGATACCTGAATTGCATGGGGAGAACAACGGTATCCCCCATAATGTTGGGGCACGACTCTCAGAATATTCAGAGGGAGGGTACTGCCATTCATAGGATGGCTAAGGGCCTGGAAAGTCGGCAGCTAGTGAGACTGATGTTGAAGAGTTGATTCACATTGTAGGTGCTTGGTCTTCCTGGTTTTCTTGTGTGGCAATGGAAGGCTTGTCCATGATGCCCAAGGGCACATAAGGTGGTGAGAGACTATGAGACTGGATGCACTGAGATGGAGAGATCAGATGTGGTGCATGTTGAGCTGATTGGAACCACTTAGTCAACTGTCTAAATTAGGCAGATGTCTTGTGTGGTGGAAAGGCATCATGATCAAAGCCCAGGCAGACCAATTCTTCCTTGTCTTGCAGTTGTTCAGATGTGTGAGCAGCAGAAAATGTCCATTTGGAACCATGCCTCGATTTTAGATCTGCATTAAAAAAATTAGAGTACTTCTTAGATTTTATGGAACAAACAATTAGATGTTCCCAGTGTTTACAATTCTTGGCCATCTTCAGAGAACAGTGAGAATTAAGCATTAAGGCAGAAGTAGAGGTCTCGACCTCAGACTGAGTGACTATTTGAGAAGGTCCTGCAGCATGTGAAGTTTCCATGACTGCAGAGGATGATAATGACATTCCCCAAAAATGAGATCATAGTCTGGACTGTCTATGTTTAATCACCAATTTAATGAATGTCTTACAATGGGAGCAAAACTGAGTCTGATGTGATTCCCCAAGGTCAAAACAAAAACAAAAACCCACTTAAGAATGGCTGTGAGGGGGGGGGGTCTTGTTAGCACAGAAGACACAGGAGCCATAAACAAGTCTGCGTTAGTGACCAAATGGGGGAGGAGGAAACAGGGCAGGAGACAGGCCAGGCCAGGAAGGTAAGGTGATAACTATAATGGGGGGGGGGGCAGTAAGGTCAAGGAAAAGAGAATGACAAGTGGGAGAAGAACAGTAGAAGAGTCATGAACAGAACAGCTCTGTCGCAACAGTAAGAACTGAGGGGAGAATCTGTTAGGTGCACAGACATTTGTAGCATTATTTATTTATTCGTATTTATATACCGCCCTCCTTACTGGGGCAACTCAGGGCGGTTTACATATCATAAAACATAACAACGAAAAAATCCAAACCATTCCCTAAAACTTCAGCTTTAAAATTATAAAAGTTTTAAAAAAATTTAAAAAATCAGCAAATCACAATAACAGATCAAAGATTAAAAACTAAAAATTAAGGGAGAGAGGGGGCTCAAACCAATGGGACCTTGCCACTGCTAAGAGCTTCTTTTCAGTTCTGGAACATTCCAAGGCTGTGATTCACAGAGACCACAACGACAAACGATGTTCCCAGTTTTAAAACTTTAATCATATTTAATCATATTTTTTAGATTTTAATTTTAAGTTTTAAGGTTTTTATGTGGAAACTTCTACTTCCTAACTCTGGGCTCTACCTGCCCAGAGAAGGATAAGACTAACGTCCTCTGGCCGGGAGGAGGAACAGACTTAAGCTGTAGGAGGCGGCAGGTTGATAAATCTGCGCCGTCACCTTTACCAGACCTTCGTCCAATGTCCCCCCGGATAGTTATGTTGTGTATAGATAGTCATGAGGCACTTTTAGTCATTGTGTATTGATTTATTGTTTATGAACATGTAATTTTACATGCATTGTGAACCGCCCTAAGTCGGTCCTACTGAGTAGGGCGGTACAGAAATCAAAATAAATAAATAAATAAATTTATAGACATTTTCTATCTTGCTTGATTTTTAATAATTTATTCCATGTATGAAGAATTTTGTTGAAGCTACTATTTTATGCAGAATAAAAGTCTAAAAAAAATAGTAATTTCCAAAAACAAAATTAAGAAAACAGTTTTCTCCATTTAATTTTTTAATGAAATAATCATAACATTAGCATGTGACTGATTGGTACCCTGATATTTTTTAAAGTGTGACTTTACTATATTACTTCATTTGTAACAGTTATTGAATTAATACAATAAGTGAAACAGTAAACATGCCATTATATTTTCCTTTGGGGTCTGTTTCCTGCCATCCGACTGAATTCTTCCAAATCTAGTTTACTCATTTTCTTTAGATAGCATGTCTATAATAGCTGTGATCAGGTAGCATCAACATGAACAAAACAAAGAGAGAATTAAGAGGCTTCCTAAAGTTAAGATGACTACAAAAACTTTAAACGAAATGACTAGGATATGGCATTAAAATGCAGATACAGTAATACCTCGGATAACATTTGCATCAGATAATCCTAAAATGGTATCGCATAACGTTAAATCCTATGGGATGCATTGGATAAGGTTCGCTAAAGCCTGTGCTGGTTACAATGTATCTCTATGGAGTGTTAATGTTATCCGATGCATCCCATAGGATTTTAACGTTATCCGATGCATGCATTGGATAACATTAAAAATCAGGTAACACTAAACTTGTAGAACCAAGTTTTAGTGTTGTCTGAGGTTTTATTGTACAGTTGTACCTCGCTTAAAGATCATAAAGAGGATTGCTCTTTAAGCGAGTTTGCTCAAGCGAAACACCATTGTTGGTTTTGTTAAGCGAAGCGAACATTCAGAGAAAAACCTGCTCTTTAAGCGAGGTGCTCTTTATGCGAGGTTTGACTGTACTTGCTTTACTGTTCATATGCAACACATGTATATATTGGCTAGTTGCAGGATAACCAAAGTCTTAGCAGAATCTCATGCCTCTCAGAAGAGTATGAACAGCTATTTCTTCTAGCATTGTTATGCTCTTATTTCCCTACAACCAATCAGCTCTATATACAATTCTTCCTTATGAAATATATGGGCTACAACCCAGTGCAACATGTTCGAGCTCACTGAAATAAAATTGGCAACAAATGTTGTTCAAATTGTGAATTGTGGCTATTGTCTGTACTGAACATTGTAACTTCTGACAATTTATTTTGGCACTACTTAAAATAGCAGCTAAATCATCAATGTGAACAGAAACCACAGAACGTGAACTACTTAGTAAGCCTTTTATGAAGAGCCTAGAAAATAGAACAATACCTTATACTGAGTCAAGACAGTTGGTCTATTTAGTCCAGTATTGATGATCTAAGTAGCAGTGGCTTTCTGAGGTTAAAAGAAGAACTCTTCCCAGACATCCCTGAGATGCCATAAATTGAATCTGGGACCCTGAGCTTGCAGAACATAAATTTAAATCGAGCTATGGTCCCTTTTTTTGAAGAAGAAAAAATCTAGTCCCTAATAGGTAGAGAAAATAAAAAGAACTGAATGATAGAAACCTAAAAACTTGAAACTAAAAGGACTTAAACTTGTTCCTCCAAACTTTTCTCCATCCCAGTTCTATACTTTTCTCTTTTGTATATTCCGGCAATGCAGAAAAGAAATTCTAGTTGTTTCTGACATCACGAACAAAATAGGAGTAAGATTACTGATAAATATAAACTTGGCAAATTAAAAGCATTTTATCCTCATTCCAAGAGCAGCAATATTAACTTTCCAGATGCTTGATTGTTATCATTGCTGGTAACCTGGGACAAAAAATAAGAATATGCACAAAGGTTTGTGTTAAACAGAAGACCAAGTGTACATAAAGGTAAAGCTCTGATTTCATACAAAGTTGCTTATGCATAAGCTACAGGGAGCTCATCAGACTTCCCTCCAATTCGATACATAAAAGAATAGCCTGTAAATCTAAATAGTTGTATTACAATGGAATAGAGAACATGTAGTAATCATAAGCACTCTAGAGTGCTACATTAACTGATTAAAACATTATTAAATCTTGTCATTCCCTTCTCAGCCTGCCACCCTTCATGCTCCAGTACTTTACATTAAATAAATCATTCAGATAACTGCTCTGTAAAGCTAAAATCAGTACTTAAAACCAAATACCAGTTAAAGTCAGAATTGTAAAAGTGTAACTCACTGAAAGCACTGAGCATTCATTTCTCTATTGTCTTGATCATGGGTCAGCAAACCTGGCTCTCCAGATGTTATTGGACTTCAATTCCCAGAAGCCCCGATCAGCAGGTGTACTGAGTTGGGCTTCTGGGCATAGAAATTTGATTAAATAAATAAACACCTGGAGAGCCACATTTTTTGGCCTCTGGAAATTTTATAAAAAAGACCTGTTATTCAGACATCCAAGTTGATTCAGCTATTGAACATGCCATGAGGTATAGCTTGGTTCATCTCAAATAGTCACATGTTCTTGCATGTATATTGCCAGCTTTGTATGTGCACAATCATTCTGGCCCACTCTACATGTTACACAAGACCACTGATTAGTGTTCCACATTGGAGTTCACAAGTTCCCTACTTTCAAGACCAGAATAATCTAGTTCTAAATTAATTTGAATTCAGCATTACTTCCCAATTGGGGGGATTTTGGTTTGTTAGCAAATCAAGATCATAAACCAGACCTGAAGTCTGGCCTTACCAAAATCACCCCAAATTCAGATTTAACAAAAAAAAAAATTGGTTTGTTTAAACTTTCAATGTTAAAAGCTTGAAGCTTTTGGTCTTGTCACTTCAGGAACAGGAGAAAGCATTGCGCAAGCTGAATCTTAGTTTATTTGTTCATATAATGGTTCTGTAAACGATGTGTCCATATTATAGACAAAATACTTTCAATACGTTCAAAGCAAACCCTGTCACCTTTATTTTCAGATTAAATGGCCTCAGATTTTACAATGTAAATTATCTTCCTTTTTTAAAAAAATAGTGGTTATGTGGTTTGGCAAAGTTATTAGATTTTGCATGTTGAATAGAATTGCAAGCAACCATTACAAAACTGCTTGTTCTATGTGTAAATATGTTTTACTTTGACAATGAAATAGTTCTTAAGACAGCGTTTAGGAAGATATGCCATTACATTACCTCAAAACAGAGCGCTACAATAACGCTGCAGCAAGAATACAGGGAAGTATTGGCTTGATCTGCTACACACAGTAGCCTGATGGGTTTTTAAGAACTTAGTTTTGCTTTTTATTTGGCCTTAATAATGGTATCACCCAATTCTAAGTTGTGGATGTGTGTTTTTCTTGCACCAGTAGTGTATTTTTAAATGATAGGGCATACTGTCCTAAATGCCTCCACAGTGTACTTTTATAATCTTAGGTGTTGTCACCCAATTATGAAAAGTTAAAAACAAACTCTGCTAGTTTTCTAAAACAAATATTAGTAGATACAGTACAGCCTATACAATTTATTAATAGATTCACATAAGTGCTTTGTTACACTGTCGTCAGATATTGATATGTACCCTGAAATTCTGCAAGTCCCTGTTCTGAACAAAAGTAAACAGACAACAGGGTTAACTGAGGATTGTCATCTCAAAATTTTAAATGTAAATTCTGATGTATCTGTTGGCCTATGCAACTCTAGACTACGTGCCTCTTTCTCTTCAACTGATTTTACAAAATTAGGGTAGGCAGAAAAAGGTACGGTTAGGGTACCTTCTCTGCTATACCAGTTGTGTCATCTTGTGACTATGTGAGTCATGCCTTTTATCACTTTATCCACTTACAATAAAAGTGTCAGTACTGAACAAACTGATCAAAATAGTCAAAACCTTATATATTTGCTACATAGTAACGAATCGGGGTCATGGTATAAAGACTGTGATGTTTTGATTTGAGAAGAAACAGCAATTTTACACACACAAATATTGGATAAACCGATCAAACATATGTTTGCCAGCTGACTATAGGGTGTTAAAGAGAAAATTAGTCACTTTTATCACGTCAGTCAATAAAGCATGAATTATGTCTTGAATAGTATATACTTCAAGAGAAAAAATAAAGGCAGAACTTTGGATCTCCAGTTGAATATTTCACCATCTTAAATATGAGGTCTAAAAAGACCTGAAGTCCTCAAATGGCGAGGGTGGATTCATATCCCATTGGGCTGAATCTATAGATGACCACTCAAAGAACTAGTTATAGGTAAGTAATGTGTCTACTTTTATTTTTTCTGTATACAGTAATACCTCGGATAACGTTTACCTCTGATAACGCTAAAATCGCATAACGTTAAGTAATCTGGGGAGGAGAATTGGATCGAATAATGTTAAGGTCCTATGGGATGTATCAGATAACAACCGCTAAAGCCTGTGCGGATACAATGTATCTCTATGGAGCTTTAACGTTATCCGATACATTCCATAGGATTTTAACATGCATCGGATAACACTAAAAATCGGATAACACCAAGACTTGTGGAACCAAGTCTTAGCGTTATCCAAGGTACTACTGTACCTGTAAAAATATCCTTAAATCTTTAAGACCACATAGTACAACCATCCCATAATCATGATCTGTAAAAAGTACAACTATCAAATTTCAGGTATGCATTTATTTTCTTCTGCCAAATGTGTGTCTGCTCAACACAGTTGTTAATGGACTCTAACAATGTAATGTGACTTCCAGTTGTGAATACCGCAGCATATAGTGTTTTTGCCTCCATATTGCATTCAAACAGCTCTCAACTGTTTGCCTAACATGAGCAAGCCTTTAAATGCTAAGGCAGAATTTACACATCTTTAAATGCCACATGCCACTAAAATTTCAATTCAGTACTCTATTCAGATTTATAGTGATATCATCACTCATTTACAGACTATTTACCAAGATAAAAATGTTTCTAGCAAGATGGAAGTTTCTCAAGCATGTCATCCATACAAAAATGTGTGAGGCCAGTGGTTATTTGTCAAGTTTGCCACAAAATAACGTAGCCATTTGCCCACTCCTACAAGATTTTTGGTGTGTTTTTAAAAAGAAAATGAAAAAAAACCTGTAGTTTTAATGCTTCAGAGAATAATACCTAGGGGAAATTAAAGCTATCCTCCACAAAAGGCAGAATTAGTGTTTATATTATACACATTTCTGAGATATATTTCAAAATAAAAGTACTGAAATGATAAGCAAGAATCTTATTTTAAGCCCCCAAAAATTGTGTTTTCGCCTTTTTTTCATTATTCATTAAAAAGGAGTTCAGGTGTTGCTAAGTCAATTAGTGTATATCAAATACAAAACTTTATATTGACAGGATCAAGGTCTTCATTTACCCAAAAAGTTAAAATACATGAAAGGGTACTATTACATCTAAAATTCAACGTAGCTGATATTTGTACGATAGTTAAAAATAGACTTTTTAAACTGCACATAAAAATATGCACTTTATCTTGGATATTACAGCATATTCATGTTTGTATATATTTTATTCACAAACAACAATGCGAACAGAAGGCAGCCTTGTATTAATTTTAATAGAAAAACCTTTAGAATTGTTTTAAAGAAATGTATGCTTTTCAGCAGACTTGCTGCAACTACTGCACAATATTAAGGGAAAGGCCATGCAAAAATTGAACTCTTTTAAATTGATATAAAAATTAAGTGTCATATCTGATCATGAGGATTTATAAATGGAAAATATCTGAAGAAAAAGGTAACATACACAAACAAATTGATAGGCCCCTTTCATTGCTACATTTGAAGCGGGATTGTTCCACTAAGGCTGCTGAAATTCATCATGACAGTTTAAAAAGTTAAAATGCACAAGATATGTTTTCAATTCACCTTGCAAATACAATGTATTTCAGTACTTCTTGAAACATGTATTATCTTCACTCACACAAAATGTAGGGTCCCAAACACATGAAATGGAAGAACATCTATTTTCCCCTTTCTCAAGACAAACAGTTAATGGCATGTATCAAATAAAATACAAAACCACAATTATTTGCATTCCTAATAAACTTGGTTGACGCATTCCCTGTATATTATTTTTTCCTTTATTAATTCAAGAGGTGTATTATACAGATTATGTCTTTAGTGAGTTTAAATCTGATCTCCCCTTTCCCCACCCACTCCCCACAAATAAGATTTTTGGGTCTTCAGTTCTAGCTGCAACGTCTCACATGTTCCAGTACATAATCAGGAAAGTGTAGACTACAAACTTGTAAGCCATCCAGCTTGCAGGGCATTCTTGGAAATTCATCTTCTTTCCATTTGTTATCTTCAGGGTCAAAAGTAAGAATTGAATCGCTGTAGTGACCATTGTAACAAAGGCCCCCAAGAACCATTATCTGTTTGTCCAACACAGCCACACCATGACCACTTCTACCAATGGGCATAGAAGCCAAAATAGTCCACTGATCAGTATCTGGGTCATAAACTTCTGTGGAAGGGCACCCTTGAGACTCAAAAGAGGCCCTGAGAATGACACAAACACCTCCAAAAACATAAAGCTTGCCATTATAAGAAAGCATCTTGTGAAAGCACCTTGCATAATTCATTTTGCATTTGTTTTCCCAACAATTAGTGACCACTTGAGTCCTCCTTGTTCGCTGCTCCACAGTCCCTTCTTTGCTGGGGTCAAAGACACATACCTGCTTCGATGTAGATGAGGATGTTATTCCACCAGTGATATACAATTTGTTACCAAGAACAGTTCCTTCATGGCCATATTTATTGACAGGATAGGGGTCCACAAATTCCCATTTATCATCTGTGATATTGTATCGTTCAGTCGAATAAAACGTCTCATCTCTTGTCCTTCCTGCCACTGCGTAAATGTATCTTCCAATAACACCAACTGCAAATTCTGACCGCGGTACAGACATATCTGCCATTCGCAACCAAGAATTTTGTCTTGGGTCATATCGGAATACTTTGGAGGAAGCGTGAAATTCACCGTCTGGTCCCAATTCTTCCCCACCCAATAAGAAAACAAAATTATTAACAATAGCAAGACAGTCTGGTCGTAAAGGTACTTGTGGGCCTTCGAGTTCCCACCAGACCCTCGGCTTGTGTAGGAGAAGAATTTTACTGTTGACCATGCTGTGTCCTATCATTCCTCTAAATACTGCAGTCTGAGGTTTGGCAGAACGAATGCGATTTGATTTCATTTCCATCAAAGGTTGCTGGTGCACACTATGGAAGTAATTCATAGCTTGTTCTACTTCATGCCGCAGCTGCCGTGAGTAACGATAAAACTCCGATGTTTTCACCTAAGGGCAGAGCAAAACATATGCATGTTGGCCAAGAACAATATAAGAGAGTAATGTCTCTCAAACAATAATGCTACATTTTACTTTATTAAACTTTGAAAAATAGCTGTGACTAAATTATAGCAAGATTATTCAAGTCCTAGCTCTTGCTTACTTTCAACAACTGCTAAAATCACAATTATTACATCCAGCAGCCCTTCATGGACTTTTTTTAGCAATGAATTTGAAATGTCTGGCAGAAAAAATTAAAACAGTCTTCCCAAACCTAGTGCTCTAGAGACGAATTTAACTATAATTCTCATAATCTCATAGTCAGTATAGTTCAACACATCAAAAGACACCAGGATGAAGATTTGATCAAACATATCATGAAATTTCAAAGGCATTTTTTCATGTACAGAATAAAACCAAGGTTTAAGACCCTGAAAGAATTCCATTACTATACTCCAAGACAATCTACGCCTTCAAATTAGAAAATAATTGTTCCAGAACACGTCCTTTTAAAATTTAGTATTTTTATATCTACAGAATATTAGAACTTCTTTTAATTTTCTACAAAATTGAATTTATCTTAAGTACATCACATCAGCATCCCCTTTTATCTTACATCTTATCTGCTATGTTTCAACATACTAAGGTCACCAACAGTATGTTGTAGCAAGTTTATTAGAATAAGTGTTACCAGCAAAACTCAGAATACATATACTGATCTAATGAAGTGTTTTCTCAATTATTGTTACAAGGGAAGTTTATTTTTAACATTTTTATTCTCAGAGCAATACCCTGTGTTAAAACATCATCCAAAAATAAGGAGTATGTTGTTAATTCAAAGTCCCAATTATTAATTAATCTTAACTGAAATTAGACCTCACCTATTTAAATAAATTTTGTCTGTGTTTTATTTACAGCTACGAATGCTTGCAATATACAGTTCAAAGCCATCAGTAAAATTTAGAGGCAAGGAATTAGGAAAAAAAATCAATTCCTTTATGATTTCTACAAAAGAATAGTCTAATATAAATAGAATTAATGAAATCATTGGTACTTGTTAGCACAGTTCATTGTGAAACTGAAAAAAGAAAAGATGATAGAGACACTCATCCAGTGGAAATGGGGAGGAGTGTATGATCCACAGGATATTTCTTGAACTAATTATAAGTAAAATAACCAGATTTGCAAACTGTAGTCACCTGTTATTCAGAACTAAGCATGCATTCTCAATATATTCTGGAAAACTATACAAGCTCTAGAAAACTATACAAGCTTCCTTTTTTTACTCCAAATAATACTCAAACTGGCTTGTGAGATGCAGTCTAAAATGTATTGGTCATATGAAGCAGCTTCCCTGTATATACTGGCTTGGTTTAATTGTATTCCTAGCTCAGTGGAAACTGATCAGATAAGTAAGCTAGAAGTAGGTTCAACTTTTAACTCTTTACACAGTTCTACTAACCATGCAAATAAACCCATCATTTGACTGTAGCACCCTTCATAAAAATGTAGACTTTATTGTCCAAAGAAACGCAAACACTTGGTTCCAGTCTCTATTAGCTTCTGAACTAGCTTTTTTAAGTATGTGCCCCCCCTTCCCCAATTTCCCTTTCAAAGCTCAGGTAGTTCATATTCAGCCAGCATCTAAATTCACCAGAGAACAACTCAGGAGAAAAATACTGCTCCTAGGGCAAATGGAATATGTTGAAGAAAACAAGTGCTAGCAACTAAAATGAGGAGCGACAGGTCAGCCCTGAAGAAAAAGAGAACCACTCTCTTATTTTGGAAGGCAGTACAGAACCGGAAGGGGTCTGTAGAGATAGATCTCGCAAGGAGATTAGTGTAAGGAATGACACTAAAGCAACTCATTTAGCGGTACAGATGCAAAGGACACTATGATGTAGAAATAATATAAAAGGAGCAGGAAGTAACAGAAAAACATTGACATTAAGACAAAAATGAATAAGGCCACAAAATAATACACTTTATATGAAAAATGAAAGGAATTTTAAGAATCACATCAAAATAAATGCTTGTAACCAATGACTACAGTACACAACAGTCAGGATAAACATATTTATTAAATGAATTTCAAAGTATGGCATTGTAGATTTTAAAAAATATATCTATAAGTCTTGGTTAGTGTCATTTTTAAAGATCTGAGTTATTTCATTCTATTACATAACAGCATATGTCAACCTAAGAAATGTAGATAATATATATTTAAAACCACCTTAGTATAAATGTATAAGTAAAAAAGGGACTGTCTGTTTCAATTTTGATCTTGACCTCATTAGTGAAGCTCTTGTAATTCATATCCTTCTCAAAATATACATGAATGTAAGCATTTCCATATTTCCCCATCTGTTATTTAGTATTTATAGATAGTAAAAATAAAGGAGAGTAGAATGACAAAAAACGTGACAGCTTCTGATATGCCACTGTAACAGTAATTTATGTAACTTATCTTCCTAATTATAATTAAGTACTTGTGGCAGCTGAATAGCAAATTTAGAATTACATTTGATTATATAAAAATACTGATGCTTTAAGATTAGCGCCCATTAATGCTGTATGTCCAAGATGGTACAGATTGTAAACAGTCAGAAAAAAGGAACTGAAAAGGCATTTGCTGTCTTGTAAAAGAAGAAACAAGAATAAGTTATTGTCTAGTTTATTACTTTACTGTTCACTGTCATCCAGACAAGTTTTTTTGTGTTATTTTTGTTTTGCAATTTATAACTGGAAAGTCATAGTCAAAAACCTATTGCAACATCTGCATAACATGAATAACACTACACAAAAATCATTTTTAGCTCTTGGAAACTACTAGTGTGGTGAGATTTGGAATTGAGAAGACATGAAGCACAGCCAGTTTTCCTAAAGACTAAATACTTCTTGGGCACAAGTAGTCATTAATAGCCCTTTCCTCTTCCAGCACTATTCTTGTATGAAAAGCTGAAAACTCATACATTTCCTCTTCCTGTTGTCAATCTGTTCAGTTTAACACATTTTGTATATCACAGATATACCTCTCCAAAGGTTGCTGGATAGCCACTTTCAGGACCCCTCACTACTCCAGCTTACACTGGCTAGCACCAATAGGAGTTGCAGTCCAAAAATATTTCAAGCACGATTAGTTGTCCACTCATGCTGTATATTAATGCCTGACCATATTTCCATCATCCCTCAATCATCTCCTACCTACTCTCCTGGTATATTTTGAGTTTCCATTCTTCCTTTCCTATTTAGATAGGTTTTCTAGAATCAAACTTGCCAGACTTGAAATATCATCATTATATCTAGTTCCATAGTCAAGCTTTTTCTGCTTAGCTAGCCTTCTTATACTATATGTTTGGTTTCTGATTGATTGAATGCTATCTTGCAGCTCCACCAAAGACCAATGTTTCCTCTGAGAAGCCTGGACTAACAAGATTACCATTCTCAATCGAGCACACAACTAGTACTCCCACCCTAATTTCTCTTCCTCTAGGGAAGATCATACCCGGAAGAGGAAAAGCAAAACATTGATTCCCTCCCTCCCGCTACAAAATTGAGAATTCAGCTTCTTTTTTCTGCTATTTGTAAGAGAAGAAAATTAACAAGGACAAGATGAAAACTCAGCATCTCTCTACATTTCCTACTGCAAGAAAGACAGGCTGCACTTACCTGTAACTGTCATTCTTTGAGTATGTTGTCTGTGAATCCACACTTATGGGTTCTCTGCCTGCGCGGAGCTGTTATCAGCGCTTTTAAGCTGATTGAGACAAAGGTTTGAGATTAGGACCATCCACAGTACTGCCCACCCTTTGGCACCATTTCACACCTTCTCTTCTGTTAATACTTAAGCTGTACACTGGATAAGTGAAAAATACCTCTCAGCCATGCAGCCAAGTGGGGAGGAAAGATGGGAAGTGTGAATTCACAGACAACATACTTAAAGAACAAGAGTTACAGGTAAGTACAACCTGTCTTTCTCCTTCGTGTTGTCTGTGAATGCACACTTATGGGAAACTAGCAAGCTCACTTACTCGGTAGGTGGGCAGCCGTGGATGAGATGTGATGATGGAGCCCATGTCAGAGACAGAAGGATGGAGAGTAACTGATGAGATGTGTGGAGTCCTGTAGCAAGAATGACTTAGCTGAGCCTAGCATCAGCTGTAGCTCCAGTATCCATCCTCTAATATTTGATAAAGGTTGATGGTCTGGACCATGTGCAAATGTCCTCAAGTGGTGTACCTTCTAGGAACGCCATGGAGGTAGCCATCGACCTGGTAGAGTGGGAAGTGGCGGAGGCTGTGCAAGAAGCCAAAAAAATAAATAAATGGCATGACTGCCACTGCCACTGTGGAAAGTGATATTTTTAGACTTCTGGTGGTGGTGTGACCTTCTGACATATGGAGGAGGAGGTAGAGATGACAGTTCATAGGCCAAATAAATTGTTTCCAGAAACCCATTTGGAAAATCTTTGCGCGCGGAGATGGGTTCTCCTTTGGTCTTTCCTCCATGTGCAACAAACAGACGATAGGACTTTCTGAACTCCCTAGTCCTGTTGGTACAAAACAGTAAAGTCCTCTTTACATCCAAAGAATGCCAAGCTCTTTCCTGGTACAAAGACGGTTCCGGAAAGGTCAGCAGAGTGATGGATTGTGGTAGATGAAAACTCAAAGCCACTTTAGGTAAGGAGGAGATGTCTGGGTAAAGAACCACCCAGTCATGGTAGAACTTGATAAAAGCTGGGTCAGAACGAAGTGCCATCAGCTCACTAGCCCTTCTGGCTGAACCGATTGCATCCAAAGAATGCCAAGCTCTTTCCTGGTACAAAGACGGTTCCGGAAAGGTCAGCAGAGTGATGGATTGTGGTAGATGAAAACTCAAAGCCACTTTAGGTAAGGAGGAGATGTCTGGGTAAAGAACCACCCAGTCATGGTAGAACTTGATAAAAGCTGGGTCAGAACGAAGTGCCATCAGCTCACTAGCCCTTCTGGCTGAACCGATTGCCACCAAAAAGGCAGTCTTCCATGATAACAGTCTAATACAGGGGTGCCCAAACTACAGCCCACAGGCCCAATTAGGCCCCTGCATATCATTAATGTGGCCCACAGTGAGCACCTGGGCTCACAGCGGACTGCCCACCCCACCCACCGCCTGACATCAGCAGCGGTGGAGGTAATCACGCTTTGTCCAGGCTGCTCCAAGCAGCCTCTTGCTCAGTCCCTTCCCCTCTTCAGACTTTGCCAAAGCTGATCGCTGCGTTGGGGAAATCTTCAGAGCCTCCTCGGTTTCAAAATCTGCAGTGCTAGGAGAGCCTCCTGGAGCACCCGGGATGACGTCACCGCAGCGCGCCAGGTTTACGCTTCCAGTGCCACGGTTTTTGAAACAGAGGAGGCTCCGAATATTTCCCCAATGCGGCAATCGGCTTTGGCAAAGGCTGCAGAGGCCGGAAGTGGAAGCAGTTAGTCCCAGCACTTTTGCTGTGGTCCTGATTTGTCTAAGATCATTTAAAGCATTTCCAGGGTCCTGGGCAAAGAGACCTTGCCCATCGAGGGGAAGGTCTTTGATGAGCTTTATTGTTTTGTCTTCTAGATCTGTAGACCATAGCCAGGGCATGTCTTCTAAGCAGAATGGATGAAGACATGTCTTTTTCAGTCACATCACTAATGTGTCGAGCTGTTCTCATTTGCTGCTCAGCAAGGTGGTCCCCTTCTTCATAGATGGACTCAAACTCCAAATGAAGGTCTGTCTGTTGGCAGCTTGACTAAAAAGGACTTTGCCCACTCCCACAAATGGGAGTTGTATGATCCCATAGCAGTGAAGTAGTTAGCTGCTCTGAGAGACAATGACGCTGTGGCACAGAATTTCCTTTTTAGAGTGTCTAGCTTCTTCCTCTCCTTCAATGAACGGATGGGGAAACCGTTTATGGCAGTCCTGTTCTGTGACGCTTTGACCACCAGTGAGTTAGGGAGTAGGTGTGCCTGAAGAAACTCAGTGTCGTCCCCCAGCACTTTGTACAAGCTGTCCACACTGGTAGAAACCGTCTGTGATGAAACTGGCTTCTTCCAAACGTTCTTTCCTGAATGAAATATTACTGGAAGCATGCCTATATGTACAGGTCTGATAGCTTTCCTGTCCATTTCTCACAGACCTTATCCTCATACGGCAACAGAGGATGATCTGCCTGGATACCTAAAGAGGTTCCAAGGTGGGTTAACAAGGCCACAAATGTCTTTTGGACTTCCGCGTGGGGTGGCTGGGCACCGCCGATCACTCCACCCAGAGTCTTGTCCGCCTTGACGGTAGGCTTATCCTCCTCACTGGAGGTGTCAGATTCAGCCGAAACCATGGCAGGTGGTATACAAGAGTCCAGGTCACAGTAATTCCAGTTCTGCACCCTGCCTGTAGAGGAGGCTGGAGATGGCAAAGGAACACAAGCCTCCCTCTGGCCTGTAACTGGTGTCCCCAGGGACGTAGGGGTCAATCCAGAACGCTGCTTTGTAACCACCTTGGACACGGTTGGTCTTAAGAGCTGTACCTCCAGTCACCACTGCCAGAATCTGCTCTGATCTTTTTGGCCATAGCCTCGAAGAGGGGCCCCAGAAAGTCCACTTGAAATGGTGGTTGGGAAGAGGTACTTTTCTCCGATGGTCATGCCCGCTGTGGAGATGATTGACAGTGTAAAGATGCTCCTCAAGGCAGGGGCGGTGTCAAAGGGGAATGAGATTGAAGAAACTCTAGTTGAGGCGGAGGTGGCAAATCAGACGGATGTCCCCTTGGGATTTTAGCCAGTGATCCAGATAAGGAAAAGCAGTCACTGAAGAGTGAAGACCTCGAGTTGGGTCATAAAGAGGCCTTCCTCATCAGTATGGCTGAAGATGGAGAGGAGGAGGCCAATGGCTGTGGAGAACTATTCAGCCTAGGAGTGGGGGACAAGGAGATATTGTCCCTCCCTGACATCTTCTTCTCTGGCGCATTATGCTCCTTCTTCATGCTTTCGTCTGCCAGCTTAGGAACAGGAATTTCAGCGGGAACTTGGGAGGCCTGTGTAGCCGCTGAAGGGGACAAGGCTTGTACCATCAGATGGACTCTAAGACGATTCTGACAATTTTTCATGGCAAGTCTGGTGAATTTTTTGCAGTGTCCGCAAGACTGAACTTTATGATTTACACCCAGACACCAGAGGCTGTGACCATCACTGGAAGGGATCTTCTGGCTACAGACATTACAGCGTTTGAAGGCAGCAGCAGAGGCCATCAAATGTAGAAAAAAACTTTTCCACCTAGTCGACCTACCAACCAGAAAGTCGACCAGAGGGTGTGCTGCTCTTCCAAGGAAAGAATGGTGAAGAAAAATTGGTTTTGCTGGACCTCCCACAAGGGTGAGCCGACGATAAAAATTGGTTTTGGCCAGCCTCCCGCTAGAGTGGGCAGATAAGAAAAATTAAGTTGGGGCAGCTTCTGGCCACAAGGGCAAAAGCAACAGAAAAAAATGGTTTTATAACACAATCTCACCTACAAGTATGAGATCACACAAACATTGAGAAGGTCCGCCCGAGAGGAGCAAACCACCCAGTCAGAAGAAGTGCTTTCGATAAAGAACACAACAAAAATTGATTAGCTCTTTCATGAAGCTCCTACTGCAGCAGCGGAAAAAACAGAACTGGGAAAGTGCAAAATGGCACCAAAGGGTGGGTGGTACTGTGGGTGGTCCTAATCTCAAGCCTTTATCCCAATCAGCTTAAAAACTCCAATAATGGCTCCACGCAGGCGCAGAAACCATAAGTGTGCATTCACAGACAACACAAAGGATAATTATACAAACCAGAAAATAAGTAAGCAGGATGGCTCCAAAGCAAGTTAATTTACTGAATATTATACTAAACTTTATGCTAAGTACAGCAATACCCCGGATAACATTATGACTTGGTTCCACAAGTCATGACGTTATCCGATTTTTAGCACTGTCCGATGCATGCATTGAACGCCGCTAAAAAAAAAAAGCCCTGACTTCAGGGGCAAACTGCTTTAAAGGCAAGCAAGGAAAGAAAGAGACCTTTTCCTCCCTGCCTTTAAAGCCACACACACACCCCACCCGCAGCAGTCTCTGCGACTGTAGTAGGGTCAGGGAAAGGCGCGCCTTTCCCCCTGACCCTACTGCAGTCCCAGAGACTGCTTGTGTCTCTTTCCCTCCCTGTATTTAAACTACAGGGAGGGGGAGAGAGACGTGATTGGGTCTCTAGAGAACCAATCACGTCTCTCTCTTTCCCCCTCCCTGTAGTTTAAATAAAGGGAGGGAAATAAATAAGACACAAGCAGCCTCTCTCTCCCTGTAGTTTAAATACAGGGAGGGAAAGAGACACAAGCAGTCTCTGAGACTGCAGTAGGGTCTGGGGAAAGGCGCGTGCTTTTCCTCGACCCTACTGCAGTCGCAGAGACCGCTGCGGGTGGGGGGTGGATTGGATAGTTCTACCCAAACCACCCCACACCCGCAGACCATTGCCTCGGATAACGCTAAGAATCATTATCCAGAATCGTTATCCAATGCAAGTTTTTTCCAAAAAACTTGCAGCGTTATCCAATTCTAGCATTATCCGATGCAATCGCTATCCGGGGTATTACTGTACAGTAATACCTCATATAACATTAGTATCGAATAACACTAAAATCGCATAACATTATGCAATCTGGGGGGAAGAATTGCATCGGATAACATTAAGATCCTATGGGATGCATCAGATAACAACCGCTAAAGCCTGTGTGGTTACAATGTATCTCTATGGCTCCCATAGGATTTTAACATGCATCGGATAACACTAAAAATCATATAACATCAAGACTTGTGGAACCAGGTTTTAGTGTTATATGAGGTTTGACTGTACTTCCATATTATTCTGGGTATATTTTAAAGAAACTGCAACTTAAATCTTATACTAATTCTCTTGGAATTAAGAAAGCAAAGACAAAATGAAATATCTTGGATGTTTTTATTATTTTAAATCAAGAATTTAGAGGACTATGTGATGTGTAGCTTCCTTTTAAAAAATCTAGATTCAAAAAGCTACATTAACACAATGCTAGTCAGATTCAATGTCACTAAAACAGGGGTTCCCGGCGTTTTCCTGCCGGGTACCGTTCCCGTCGACACTCAGCTGTGCGAGCCAGAGGCATGGTTGCTCCCAGTGCTTATATTTTCAGGGGCAGCGGAAGAAAGCAGCTTTTTCCAGCTTTTTGCACAGCCCCTGCCACTTCCCATAGTGGTGAGAGTGTTTTTGGAGCATTTTGGGAATTTTTCACAACATATCCGCTGTGTTTCAGCAGCTAACACACAGTGTGTCTCTGTACTTCCTAGTTCCGCAATGTGAACCCAGGTACTGCCGGAACCTCCGCCCAGGACAAGAAGTCCCAAACCACTGCATTAGCTGCCGAAACACAGCAGATACATGCCACAAAGTTCTCAAAACAGAGTGAAAATGCTCCAAAAACACTGTCACCATGGGAAGTGGCGGAGGTTGTGCACAAAAGCCCCCACCCCACAAAAATGGCACAATTGCCACTCCCACCACGGAAAGTGATGGTTTTGGACTTCTGATGGTGGTGGTGGTAGTGTCTGGCAGTGCCTATGGGGCCACTGCAGGCAGTTTTAATGATCTCGGTGGGCCAGATTAGGTCCACAGACTGTAGGTTGGGAACCCCTGCACTAAAACAATAAATACCCTTGACTTTATTTTTATGGAGTCACTCATCACTGACAATTAGGGGGGAAATGGCCAACCCACCTGTTTCATGGATGTAAATCCTTCTACACTACAGCTGGGTTTTTAACCTGTTTCTTTGTTTTAAAAGCTAGACAGCACTTGTTTCAGACACAGATGATTTCAATGTTCTATTTTCTAATACAGTATCTGATTTCCCCCTTCTAAGTCTGAGAAATGAACTAAGAATGACACAGTGTCCTAAATACTAAGATGCATTCTATCTATTGCTTTCAAACGCACCAACCTTTTCAAAAACACTGGATGGTGTCATCAAACAAAACCTGATGTTCTGAATGATGGTGTCCGTATGTCTCCAGCGTCTTCTATCATGCCGCAGCCAAGCCTGAACAGCCTCGTAGAGCTCTATTTCTGGGAACCTGCTCAGACGATCATTATCCAAGTAAGTCATAAGCTTTTCAAAGCTCAGATAGGACAAGAAATCAGGTCTGGCCATGAGAGGCACAAAATTTTCTAACAGAAAGGAATCCAGCTTTTCTCTGACTCCCTCGATGTTTACACCAAAATCATCTAAGAGTCTCATAATTTCTGCGCAGTTTTCCAAGCAGATTTTTGCTAAAAGAAAAGAGCAGCAGAATTTCACCACCTCAATAAGCTGGACATACATAGCAGCCTGCAGGATCTCATGAACAGTGGTCATACTCAGTTCAATGGTTCCATAGTACATGAATTGGAGAACGTGGCTGAAGCCAGTGGCAGTCAGACCTTTCAAGTGGATTTTGTCCTGATCACGCTCTCTCATATCAGCAGTGAACATAATCCTGAAGTAATCACTTTGGGTGGCAAGGAGTGCTTTATGAGCCTGAAACTGGTGATCCTCAATAACAAGAGTGACGTCAAGAAGCAATCCTTCCTCATACAGTGTTCTGAACCCAGCAGAGACACTGGTGTCATGGATGGAGGAACTAAATCCTTCCACGTCCCCTGCCATGAATCACCTGCGGAGGAAAAGGAAATATAAGAAATGTTATAACTTGTGAAAGGTCACATTGTTCAACCAACCAACAAACCAACCAACAAATTAATAAATTATTTTGGTAGTTTCCAGAAGATACCCATGAAATTTACTTGAGTAGATTTTTCTGGGAAGGCTAACCCCCAGACGGGGAAAATTTATTATTTTGCCTGAGAGGATAATCCTTCAATCAGTGAAATTTTGTTGTTGTTGTGCCTTGGAGAATGACCCCTCGGATAATGAAAAATTGGAGATGTCAGAGAGCATAAAACTCTTCAGACTGAGAAAAATTGTTTGATTTGTCCAGGGAGACAAGGCTTTTCTCCCTAGATGAAAATTTTTTACTAAATGGCTTTCAACCTAGTTGAATTCCATGAAAAAAATTGATCAACTCTCGATTAAGCTCCTGCTGATACAACGGAAAAAAGAGAACTGAGGGAAAGAGGCGCAAAATGGTCCAAAGGGCGGGTGGAGTTGGTAGGAGGTCCTCATCTGAAAACTTTTATCCAGTCAGCTTGAAAGCTCCGATAACAGCTCCTGTGTATGCGCAGAACCCATAAGTGTGCATTCACAGACAACACGAAGGAGAACCAGCACTAAATGTGAATGAAATCAAATAAACTACAGTAAGACACTACCAAACACAGCATGACTCAAAGTACAAAAGACCAAAGAGAAGTAAACCCTGTAAATTAACTAGTTAAATAATTAAATCAAACTAGGAGGGAAAGAACAAACTGTAATCCTATAACAACATTAAAAAGCATAAAAATGTGATACTAATACACTATTTGACACAAGGTTTATTTGAACAGGAGGTCTTTAACTCACTGAGTTGCAGAAAATGCTTTCCCCTGTCCTATAATCCAAAACAGATCCAAATGAGCAAAAACAAAAGCTAATCCATAACACATCCATAGAAATACAGTTTTTTTTGGAAATTTTCAGGCAACACTTTATTAACTATACATTTAATAAATGGCCAAAATAATGCTATTGAAGTAGCTCACTTCTGATGAAAAATAATTAATCATTTTAACTTGTTTGAATTTTATCTATATTTCATATACATTTATAACATTAAGTAGTGCAACACTGATATGAATAAAGAAAAAAAACAGCTCGATGCTTAATATAGCAAACGTCTTTAAAAGGGGCAATCACAACTAGTCAAATGTCCAACCCTTGCACAGGCCAGATTCTTATGTAATACAGTAATACCTCATATAACATTAGTATCGAATAACACGAAAATCGCATAACATCAAGGAATCTGGGGGGAAGAATTGCATCAGATAACATTAAGATCCTATGGGATGCTTCAGATAACAACCGCGAAAGCCTGTGTGGTTACAATGTATCTCTATGGATCCCATAGAGGCTCAGATAACACTAAAAATCATATAACACGAAGACTTGTGGAACCAGGTTTTAGTGTTATATGAGGTTTTACTGTAGTTTGTTCTTGGCTTGATTCCCGTCTTCTTTAGGATAGCAACAACTGGAGATGTGAAGGCCCAGAAACCCTCCAGAAAAATAAAGAAAATCACACACAAATTCCTTTAAAACTTCCCCCCCCCAAAAAATTAAAATAAAGGAAAAAAGGAAAATTCAAGTATGGAATGTTTTTAGCATGATGAATAAAATATTTAAGTCAAGGTGTTCATATATTCTACAAAACCCTTCCAAAAACCTTGTAAAGTATAAGATTATTCTAATTTCTGTGCACTGAGGACAAGCAAATCCTAAATTACAAACTTCCTAAGGAAGAAATGCACCTTGCTCTTGCATTGGAAGGTTCAATTTATAATTATTACTAGTGTCACAAGAGAAGGAAAAGGTTTCAATTCCATTTTTGCTTGTGGGTGAGTCCGTTTAGATTTGTTCTGACCTCTTCACTAGTCCTCAAAGCAATGGAAAGAAGTACAGAGCAACAAAAAAAAGGACCTGAACATATATCCTTAATTTAAAAAGGTAAGTCTAAATTTATTTGATTTCTTTACTTCTTCCACTCCTAATGGTTGATTAGTGTTTTCTTGCAAACTAGCCACTAAATTATTTTACTTTCCTACTCCCCTCAGGAAAATGGTGAGACCAGCAACGAGCATATAGAGGCATTTTCACATTACTGTACAAGTTCTTCTGAAAATAAAGCTGTGATTTGCAAACACTGTACTGAAGGGGGCGGCCAAAAATGAGATGGCTAGATGGGCCGGTTGAGGAGGATGGTGGAGGACGGGGTGCCTGGAAAGCAATGGTCCATGGGATCACAAAGGGTCAGAATCAACTGTGCAACTGAACAACAATAACAGATGAAATGTATATTTCCAAATGCTTCCAGGATGACAGCACAATTCTTGTACATGTTGCCGAAAGTGGGCAAAACCCAGATCGGGTAGCTGTGGGTAGGAATGAAACTTTCAAAAACTCCAAGTTATAGAACGAGAGAGAAGCTTTATTTAAATGTTTCAAGTGGTAGCCGTGTTAGTCTGTGCAACTATTGTTGTTGTTGTTGCATGGTCGATTCTGACCCTTTGCGACCCCATGGACCACTGTCCGCCAGGCACTCCTGTCCTTCACCATCCCCCTCAACTCACTCAGCTCTGTGCCCATTGTGTCCACAATACCATCTATCCATCTCATTTTTGGCCACCCCCTTCTTCTTTTGCCCTCAACCCTTCCAAGCATCAAGGCTTTCTCAAGCGAGTCTTCTCTTCTCATCTGATGTCCAAAGTACCTTAGCTTCATCTTTACTATTTGCCCTTCTAAGGAGCAGTCAGGGAGAGTAAACATTCATAGCTCCATCCCTTTGAAGATTTTATGGTAGGGCTATTTCCTTTGACTGCTGGGTTAGTAAGAGTTATTCTATCCCATGTCCTTTGAAACAGAGATCAATGGAAATTAAAATATACAAATGCTTCCAGGTAAGGTAAAGACTGCAAAGGTTGGACTGCAGTGGCTCAAGTGGTTAAGACACTGACTGGGAGGAGGAAAGTCAGCAGTTCAAAACCCAAGTACTGCATGATGGAATGAGCATCTCTCTGTCCCAGATCCTGCCAACCTAGCAGTTCGAATGCAAGCAATTGCTTTGATGCCTAGGCATGCCTGCCACATGGCCACAGAAACATCTGCAAACGCAGACAGCGCTGGCCCTTCAGCTATAAAACAGAGATGAGCACTGAACCTTAGAGTCAGATACGACTGGCTTGCGAGCAAGGATGACATTTACCTATACCTTTAAGGTAAAGATGGGCAATAGTAAAACTTAACACCAATGCAAGATGGCTAGGCTTTTGCTACATGTGTAGCACGTACCCTGTAGATATTTTTAAAATCCTTCATGGATCTAAGTGAAGAGGACCATAATGATGAAAGTGCACATGGCTTTCCTCAGCAGACTCGTTTAAACAAAGTCCACTTCCTGCTGTATCTGTAACATCAGGAGCATCACAAAGTGATATCCCATCAGCAACAACTTCAAGTAAAACAAATATTAAAAACAACTACATCCAAAATAACTTTATTTGTAGGAAAGATGACATGTGACAATCCCGGGGGGGGGGGGGGGATTGATCAAGTCCTTGCAAGAGCAATATATTCTTCTGGAATGCCATTTTCAAGAACTGAAAATACATGAAGCTTTGATGTTACTAAGACCATCATACAATTTAGAGCCCCCTCAAAGATTGTGGTATTTTTGAACCACAGTTAGATATACCCTGACAACAGCAACCTTGTATTGCCAGCTAATCTTTCTCACACTAGGTCAGGCAAAAGGAACTACAGAATGAACTCACCAAACAGTAGCTTCATTTTGGCAGTTTTGCATCCGGCCTAGACACGGAAGAATTTGCCCAGCAGATATTATTTGAGCAAGCCTCTTTTGGAGTCAGAATACAAATGCATAATGGAATCTGTGCATGGAAAAATCAACGAAGCACTGTCTTGCGCTACTTACAGATGGAAGAACTGCTTTTCCCCCCCATGGCTGCAATATTTCCAGTACTTGTACATCTCTAGCAACAACTCAAGAGTCTCTGGTTTGGACGTATTTATTTATTAACACTTAACACTAAAACTTAACACTAAAACTATCCACAAATGGGGATCCACAGGCCACTGGAAAAAAAGCCAACTGGGAATAATCAACTAGCATGCTACCAGTAAAAAAAGAATTCTCAAGAACTTTGTCTTACTGCTGTGTTGAAACAATCCGAACAACCCTCATTCTGCAAAGCCTGACTGTCAAGAATATTAATTATTTGGATCTTTAAAATATTCTTGAATTTTTTTATCAACAGTGTGCTGTCAACATTTTTAATGATTACTCTAAGCCACACATGTGTAACAATTGTACTTCAGCTATCTCAGAATCAGAATTAACAACCATGTTCAGCCAAAGGAGTCCCAAACAGTACAATTAAGTCACCTTGATTACACCTACATATTTAGTCTTCTTAGCAAATAAGAAAATCAGTTAGTATTTTTTAAATTATATTTTGGCACAGCAGGTTTTTTTCATTCATAACATCTTACATTTACTACACAGATTACGTATCTAATGTACTAAAATTAGATTTCAATAATATTTGAGCTGTTAAGTGAAAAATGAGTAGGAATGTGAAATTTGAGTCAATCTGATATAATGCTGATTAAAATAAAAGAGAACATCAATTTGAATTTGGCTTCATATGGAAGTAGCAGAAAGTTCCTCAAATGACTTTTATTAGCCTAGACACAGAAGAAGGGTGATGTCATTTATGAAGTCACTGGCTCCCATATAAACCATTACAGTCAAACCTCGCATAAAGAGTGTTTCGCTTAAAGAGCAGAATTTTCTCTGAATGTTCGCTTTGCTTAACAAATAAAACCAACCAAAAACTCGCTTAACAAATAAATCGGGGTTCACAATCCCCCCCACAATTGGTCATTTACAATGGTGTTTTGCTTAAAGAGCAAACTCGCTTAAAGAGCAAACCTGTGGAACGCATTATGCTCTTTAAGCGAGGTACAACTGTATTTTCATACTCTCTCATGTGTCTCATTCAAACAATACAAAACAGGAATCAAATTGATTTACTAAGGTAGGCACAATCTTGACCTAATAGCCGTAAAACATTAGGGAGATGATTCAGTATTTCATACTTCACAAAATCTTCTCTTTCCTCAAACTTGGTCTTCCCTTCCTGTTCAGAGAACTTGCTTGCTCAATGTTAATTACTTCAAATGTAGAAAATTTTGTCAATAGGACAAATTAGCATATTCATGTGGGACAGATAACTATTACTTCTGCAGAACAGTAATTTTGGCTTTGCAAAGTTGATAGAAATACTATTTGCTGACATTTTGTAGTTTTATACAGAAACTGCAGTTTACAAAGTTCTAAGGTTTGCACAAGTGGCTACATGAATGTTTAAGCCAATACAATTGTACGTCGCTTAAAGAGCATAATGCGTTCCACAGGATTGCTCTTTAAGCGAGTATGCTCTTTAAGCGAAACACCATTGTAAATGACCAATTGTTTGTGGGGGGGGGGATTGCGAATCTCGATTTATTTGTTAAGCAAGTTTTTGGTTGGTTTTATTTGTTAAGCGAAGCAAACATTCAGAGAAAATTCTGCTCTTTAAGCGAGTTACTCTTTAAGCGAGGCGCTCTTTATACGAAGTTTGACCGTAATACATAATTCCTGCTTGTATACTTCTCTCATAACCAGAATAAGACAATATCTCAATTAGTTAAGATGCTGAACTCGCTGACTGGAAGGTCAGAATTTGATTCCCAGGTACTGCATGATGGAGTGAGTTCCCGTCTCTGTCCGAACTCCTGCCAACCTAGCAGTTTGAAAGCAAGAAACTGCAAGTAGATAAAAAGGTACCACTTTGGTGGGAATGTAAACAGCGTTCTGTGCACTCCAGTGTTGAGGCATGCCTGCCACAAGTCCATGGAAACATCTGCAGATGCAGGCAGCAGTAGCTCTTTGGCTATAAACAGAGATGAGCACTGAACCCTACAGTCGGATACAACTAGCTTTCAAGCAAGGGCAACCTTTATCTATACCTACAAATAGCCCTCATTTAGAAACAACACTAAGCTACAGTTATACGTTTAAATATACAAAGCTGTTCTCCTTCTCTCATGGTCATGAACAAACAAAAAACACTTGCTTCTGTTTTCAGCAGAGGTTTCCCAGAGTGTCCAAAAAGGAAACTTTAACTACTTTTAACTGTAATTTTTCCAAACAAACCAGAACTATAAAGCACAATTTGAAAATCATATCTTGCAAATAAGAGACTTCAGATTTTTTTTCTACATGAAAGCAATCTTTGCTATTTATTTCAGCACTTATAGTTTGGACAATACAAAACCCCAGAAAACTCTTGTAATCCTAACTTAATGTTTGAGCAATATACTGGTACAAGATGTTCCAATGTCCTCACTTAAAGCAGATTTGCTAAGCAAATCTCAGCTTTGTTTTGTAGTTTATTATCTGAATGCAGTCATTTCTGCCTCTTTGGTTCGTTACCTTGTTTCCCATCAAGCAGATTAAATATTTTACAGTTAAATATTGGTTTATTAGGAGGCAAGCAAGTAATAAAGAGGGAAAAGCCACATTCTGAAGCATGATCTGATTGTTCATATGTCTTAACAGTGACCGGAGGATAAAAAGAAACTGCTATCTCCATCACCAAGAGGTTGGAATCAAAATTAATATGGTATGGAAATTACAATATGATTTTTAAAAACTTCAGATTCTTCCCTGAAACAGATTCCCTGTAAATGCAAGAAAGGAGACTTGTTTTAGATCAATAAACCACAATGCATGTATTTGTGTTTACCTGCATGTAAGAATAAAACTAGTGGTTGTCAAGGTGCTTCTTTGAATTACATTATGTTTTTACTAACAAAAAACAAAACAAAACAGAGATCTGAATTTTAAAAAAGTGGCAGGTAGATGGGGAAGAAGTAGAAGCAGTGACAGATTTTACTTTCCTAGGATCAAAGCTTACTGCAGATGGTGATTGCAGCCATGAAATAAAAAGGCTACTGATTCTTGGGAGGCAAGCGATGAGAAACCTGGGAAGCATCACATTGCAAACAAAGATTCGCATGGTCAAAGCAATGGTATTCCCTGTGGCAATCTATGGTTGTGAGAGCTGGCCCATTAGGAAAGCTGAGCGCAGAAGAATAGACGCCTTTGAGATGTGGTGTTGGAGAAGGGCTTTGAGAGTCCCCTGGACAGCGAGGAGAACAAATAGGTCAATCTTAGAAGAAATCAACCCTGACTGCTCCTTAGAAGGTCAAATAATAAAGATGAAGCTAAAGTACTTTGGACATCAAATGAGAAGAGAGGATTCACTTGAGAAAGCCTTGATGCTTGGAAGGATCGAGGGCAAAGGAGGAAGGGGACGACCCAAGATGAGATGGCTAGATGGTATTGTAGAGACAATGAGACAATGTTGTGAGCCGCCCTGAGTTGGTATTCACCAAGTAGGGCGGCATATAAATCGAAATGAATGAATGAATGAATGAATGAATGAGTTGAGGGGGATGGTGGAGAACAGGAGTGCCTGGCGGACAGTGGTCCATGGGGTCGCAGAGGGTCGGAATCGACTGTGCGACTGAACAACAAAAGAGTCTAAAGACACTACCGTCAGGGATTTAGTGCGTGAATTCGATGTGTTGAATTATGCTCATTAGTTCATTTATTTATTTTATTTCATTCATTAGTTAAGGGTGATGTTTCAAAGGGGGAAAATAAAGACATTATTTTCATTAAATTAAGGTTTTCATAAAATGTTCATAAAATCTAAGGTTTTCTGAGCTAAGGTAAAGGCCACCCTTGATCAAAAGCCAATCATATCTGACTCTAGGTTTCAGTCCTCATCTGTTTATAGCCAAAGAGCCAGCGCTGTCTTGTGTCTGCAGACATTTCCGTGGACATATAGCAGGCATGGATCACTGTTTACCTTCTCACCAAAGTGGTCCCTATTTATCTTCTTGCAATTTCTTGCTTTTGAATTGCTACATTGTGTTAACCGAAAACCAGAAATCCCAATTTCATTTGTGTTTATTTTTTATATATTTTATTTTTCAATAAAGATGCTTTTAACTTTTATTTTCCATTCTCCCCGACTCTACCCACTATGCACACGTGTCCATAAGCAGCCTACTGTACACACAACAATTCCCCATAGGTGAATAACTGCAAAGGATCTATTTTTAACAAATATTTCAATAGTCAAACCGTAAAGTAAAAGAGTTTTTCCTTCACGATTCCTTGAAAGCACAGATACTTTTTTTTTTTTGAAGGAAATCAGGTTTGAAAGAAAGTGTGTTTGTTTGTTGTTTTAAACCTTCATAGAAAATGTTTCTGAAATCTGATCCAAATTGTATAAGTGTCACAAGAAAGGTTATTATGTCATCTACCAATTATACTTTGGATCTGTTTGATTGGTTGATCGGTTTGGTCGCAGGCTCACTGCCAACTGACACCCACCCCTCAAAAAGGTCATTTTTACGAGTCATGTTTTTCCATAATATCGTTGTTGTTGATTCCTGCTTCGGCGTTATTCTTCTCCACATGTTGTATTTGAACTGTATCCACCCTAGGAAGTTGTCATATGCAGTTTCTAACATGGTTTTCCCTTTTATTTTTGTGTTCTGGTGACCTCATTTGAGTGGTTTTTTGTAAAACGCTTCAGTTCCCCCCCCCAAAAAAAAATCCAATTTCAAATGTAATCGTGTCACCACAAAGGTTATTCGTTCCTCTTTCAAATGCACTTCGGTCCCCTGTATCGGTTGTGTGGTTTGGTCGCTGGGCCTCAGGAACCCCCAAGCGAAGATTGCATTTTTTCAAGGTAACTTTTGGAAACAATGATGTCGTCACTTTGTATTTTTGGCCAATGGCTCTTTACATTTCTGAAAGTTGCCGAGACAAGCTTTCAGCAGATATAACCATTATTTTTGTGGGTGCTTTAATTTTGTGGCGGCAGCTCGTCAAAAATACATGATTTTCGTTACATCTCAAAAGCTGTCAGACCACCGAACCGAAACATTAAGACATTCATAGAATTCACATCAAAAGTCACAAGCTTAAAAGCTTGTAATGAGCAGGATAAGTTATATTCAGCTTATTATAAACTTTGAATTTAGCTTCCTAATTCAATAGTTTCTTCTCGTTATATTTTTCCAATAAAGAGACTTTAAGGACTTACTTTAAAACAACAGTTTTCTGTTTATTGTATTTGCATAAAATAATAATGTGGCCAGAGACATGGTACCTCAAATACAGTTTCTTATTTGGCCTGGTAAGAAGTAGCCTTGACTCTTCACATCGCTGTCAGCAGCTGAGGTCTCAATTTCAGAAAGTAATAATAACTTTCATAAACATTATGTATACAAAACTACAATATTAATCTTTTAAACTATATAACTCAATAAAGTAATGTTGCACCATCACTCAGGCCTCCATCATTCTGATGGTTAATTGAAGGAAATTACCATATTAATCAGAAAATTAATTTAATAGTAGTTAAATGATAAATGAGCTGCATCTCAGAAAAGGAGTTTTACACACACACACACACACACACACACACACACACACACACACACACACACACACACACACACACACACACACACACACACACACACACACACACACACACACACACACACACAATGTACTGTATTTTTAAAGTAGCACTTTAAAGACTAACTGCTATATTTTTATTGTTAGTTTTCGTGGATCAAGTCCACTTCAAAACAATGAAATGATCTTTTTTCCTTAGAAATATTTAAAATACTTTTTGAATAGGGTTGCACATTTTTAAAAATTAAACTAGAGTGGATCAATTACCATGTTTTGCAGGTCATAAAATCATCTACCAATTTACATATTAAATCTCAAATGTTAAAATCTCACAGCACAATAGCAATATACAGTAATACCTCATATAACATTAGTATCGAACAACACTAAAATCGCATAACATCAAGGAATCTGGGGGGAAGAATTGCATCAGATAACATTAAGATCCTATGGGATGCTTCAGATAACAACCGCGAAAGCCTGTGTGGTTACAATGTATCTCTATGGATCCCATAGAGGATCAGATAACACTAAAAATCATATAACACGAAGACTTGTGGAACCAGGTTTTAGTGTTATATGAGGTTTTACTTGTACCTGACACCAGGGCAAAAAAATCACTATGGCATGATACCCCCTAACTTCTTCTTCTTCCGTGTCCAGGCCAGACATGACACTGCCAAAATGAAGACATCTTTGGAGAACTCATTTCCGCTGTTCCTTTCGCGTGACCCACTGAGAAAGATTAGTCAGAGGTCCGTCCCCCGGCTCTGTTTGCCCTAATGTCAGATGAAAGGAAGTGCAAAAATGAGTTCGCCAAAATTCTCCCACTGAAACTTATTATTCAGTGGCAAATGAAAGGCCACTGCATTATATCCTCAGAACAATCTCCATGGCTGATTGCGGAATCGGTAATGGCCAGGGGTGTCCAGGCAACCATGGGAAGGCGCTGGACAGGGAGTGGTGTGGGTGCCTATTTGGGGGTTGTGGGGAATCCCATATACTGCTATTGGCACCCCAAGGTGCCAGAGGTGAGGGCGGGGTGGGACAAAGCCCAATTGCCCGATATACCTGCACGTGCCTGGATATGGCCCAAGAAGAAAAAACTTGTTACAAAACTGCCCTTAGCAAAACATAAAACCAGAGGATCTTCCTGCAAAGCAGGAATAGAATATGGCTATCAATGAATGGAAAGCAAAGTTTGCAATATTCACTTCCTCCAATGTGCACTCTAAACATAGAAGTCTTACAGTTTTAAGTTCTTAGAAGAATCACTGATACACTCAGTGGACAAAGACAAAAGATATGTTAATCATCTTCTCATCTTGGGAACATGAACGGAGCCTTTCGGGCATCCCCTGAGCAGAGGTCCTCCAACAAAAATCCTTTCAACCCAGAATAATTTCTGACACGAAATCATTATTATTACCTCACCCATCTGATGAATCAGGAAAAGTAAAACTGCAGTCTAGTACCCTCTTTAGAGAAACAACACCTGAAAGGGCAAGCACCCCGAGGTTTAGCAAAAAGGAACAGAAGACATAAATACCGGTACGCACACACACGCACACACCCATATACGCTAAGATATTAATGATCCCATCATCACGCAATCTTCACTTCTAAAGACATAACAGCTTTACATTCTCTGGAGCATCACCCAAGGTGCTCCTCTTTTCTTATCTAAAGCAGCAAATGCCCTTCAAAACTGGGACAGAAATAATAAACTAGCTCAGTTTGTGTGTCCACTTTAGCCCAATCCTGGTGAGAAAGAAGGCAAAAACACAGAATAACTGATTTGGAAGGAGCCTTTCAGATCACCAAATCCACCCCCCTGCTCAATGCAGGAATCCAAATCAAAGCACATCTGACAAAGAGTTGTCCGGTTGTCTCTTGAATGCTTCCAGTGTTGTAGCACTCCCACCCCTCAGGGAAGTTGGTTCCACTGTCATATTACTCTAACCGTTAAGTTTCTCCCAAAATTCAGCCTAAATCTGTCTTCCCTTAGTTTGAGTTTGTATCCTGCGTTCTCCTCTCTGGGATGACGGAGAACAGGTCCTTGCCTTCCTCTTTATGCTTATCATTCAGGTATTTGAAGAGTGCCATCATATCCCCCTGTCTCCTTTTCTCAAGGCTAAACATGCCCAGTTTCTTCAGTCTATCCTTATAGGGCTTGGTTTCCAGTCCTCTGATCATCTTTGCTGCCCTTCTCTGTACCTGCTCTAGTTTGTTTGCATCTGTCCGTCCCACCAGGGCGGATCGGAACATCTGTCCGTCCCACCAGGGCGGATCGGAGAGGCTCCCTTGTTATTCCTTCGGCGAGAGAGGCGCACCTCGCCTGCACTAGGAGAGCCTTCTCCGTGTCCGCCCCGACCCTCTGGAACCTCCTGCCCACCGAACTGCGCCTTCAGACAGAGCTCCTGCCCTTTCGGAAGGGCTTAAAAACCTGGCTGGCAGGACAAGTTTGGGGACCCGGGAACGTGGGTTCTCATACTAGGTGGCTTATTTAATGGATTGCCACCCTTGGATCTGAATGTGGGATTTGTGTGTTGTTTCTGTATTGTTTTTAACTTTTGATGACTTTTAACTCTTGATGATTTTTATTGATATAGATTGTTCTAGGTTTTTATTTCTTATTTTGATGTAAGCCGCTCAGAGTCAGGTTGTCCCGATTGGGACGGGGTAACAAATGCAATAAATAATAATAATAATAATCTTTTGTAAAGTGTGGTGCCCAGAATGAGACACAAGATTCTAGATGTAGTCTAACCAGTGCTCATGGGTTTCGGGCTCTATACTTCTGTTAATGCAGCCTCATGGGTTTGAGAGACTCTATACCAGCGGTGTCCAAACTACAGCCTGGGGGCTGAATCCAGCCCCCAATGCCAATTAAATCAGCCCACAAAGCCCTCCTCGTTCATGGAAGCGGAACTAAAACGCGCCCGTATGGGCGCGTTTTAGTTCCGCTTCCATGAACGACGAGGGCTTTGTGGGCTGGATGAATCGGTGCCAGGGGGTCGGATTAGGCCCCCCAGGCCATAGTAACCAGCTCCCCTAAACCATGTGACCAGCCCACAGCCAGAAAAATTTGGGCATCCCTGCTCTATACAGTAAAACCTCGGGATAACGTTAAAACCTGGTTCCACAAGTCTTGGTGTTATCCGATTATTAGTGTTATCCGATGCATGTTAAAATCCTATGGGATCCATAGAGATACATTGTAACCACACAGGCTTTAGCGGTTGTTATCTGATGCATCCCATAGGAACTTAATGTTATCCGATGCAATTCTCCCCCCCAGATTGCTTAATGTTATGCGATTTTAGTGTTATTCGATACTAATGTTATATGAGGTATTACTGTACTTATTAATGCAGCCTCATAGGTTTTGGACTCTATACTTCTGTTAATGCAGCCTCATGGGTTTTTGGAGACTCTATACTTCTGTTTTTTTGTTGTTGTTTTTTTGTTGTTGTTGTTCAGCCGCACAGTCGATTCCGACCCTTTGCGACCCCATGGACCGCAGTCCGCCAGGCACTCCTGTCCTCCACCATCCCCCTCAACTCGCCCAGCTCTGAGCCCATTGCTTCTACAATACCATCTAGCCATCTCATCTTGGGCCGTCCCCTTCTTCTTTTGCCCTCGACCCTTCCAAGCATCAAGGCTCTCTCAAGTGAATCCTCTCTTCTCATTTGCTGTCCAAAGTACTTTAGCCTCATCTTTATTATTTGACCTTCTAAGGAGCAGTCAGGATTGATTTCCTCTAAGACTGACCTATTTGTTCTCCTCGCTGTCCAGGGGACTCGCAAAACTCTCCTCCAACACCACATCTCAAAGGCGTCTATTCTTCTGCGCTCAGCTTTCCTAATGGTCCAGCTCTCACAACCATACATTGCCACAGGGAATACCATTGCTTTGACTATGTGAATCTTTGTTTGCAATGTGATGTCTCTACTTTTCACTATGCTCCCCAGGTTTCTCATCGCTTGCCTCCCAAGAATCAGTTGCCTTTTTATTTCATGGCTGCAATCCCCATCTGCAGTGAGCTTTGATCCTAGGAAAGTAAAATCTGTCACTGCTTCTACTTCTTCCCCATCTATTTTCTAGGGACTGATAAAGGGCCTGTTGCCATTACAGTAATATCTCCTATAACATTAGTATCGAATAACACTAAAATCGCATAACATTAAGGAATCTGGGGGGGAAGAATTGCATCACATAACATTAAGATCCTATGGGATGCTTCAGATAACAACCGCTAAAGCCTGTGTGGTTACAATGTATCTCTATGGATCCCATAGAGGATCAGATAACACTAAAAATCATATAACACCAAGACTTGTGGAACCAGGTTTTAGTGTTATATGAGGTTTTACTGGTACAGTAATACCTCCTATAACATTAGTATCGAATAACACTAAAATCGCATAACATTAAGGAATCTGGGGGGAAGAATTGCATCAGATAACATTAAGATCCTATGGGATGCTTCAGATAACAACCGCTAAAGCCTGTGTGGTTACAATGTATCTCTATGGATCCCATAGAGGATCAGATAACACTAAAAATCATATAACACCAAGACTTGTGGAACCAGGTTTTAGTGTTATATGAGGTTTTACTTGTATCTTGGTTTTCTTGATATTGAGTCTCAAGCCAGCTTTTGCACTTTCTTCTTTCAACCTAATCAGGAGGTTCTTTAATTAGGAGCTATCTGTTAATGCACCCTAAAACATCGCTAGCCATATTTTTGCAGCCACAGGGGGGGGGGGAAATGTTTGGGATAAAGAGGAAGAGTCTCCATATAGCCCTCATGGGACTAAGAGGAGGCGGCGAGCCCAGGGACAGACAGCAGGTGAAAGACGGAGGTTGCAAGCCCTCCCCATGGCACCTTCACCTACCTCTCAGCAGCACCGAAGACACGGTCCTTCCCGCTAAGCATGCGGAGGAAGGGGGGGAAGGAAACCTCTGGCTAACATAAAGCCAGAGGAGGAAGAGGAGAGCCTCACATGAGAAGTAGTGGAGAGGAGGAGGACAGGGTGATGGAGACGCCGCGCCTTTTTGCTCCCTCCGCGGGCGCCACATATAGGCTTATACTTGGGCCGAGGCCTCTTCCCCGCGGCCCTGGTACCCCCCGTCCCGTCCCTTTTCACAGTTGTTTACCTTCTTCGCTGCCTAGCACTGCCGCAGCCGCCATCTTCCCCCCACGAAAAGCACCCCACACCGGCCGTCACTTCCGCCGCCTGCGAGGGAGGCAGCAGCGGGACGCGCGGGGAAGAAGAGGGAGGCAGGGAGAGCCTCCATGGAGGGGCCCAGGCAGGGCTCCTCCTGCCCCCTCCTCGCCTGCAGCGGCCGCCCCATCCGCTGCGGCTGCCCGGCTGCAGCCTCGGCCAAGGCCGGCCCCTCCTCGCCCAGCAGCAGCAGCAGCAGCCTCCTCCTCCTCGCGGGTGTCTTCCCGGCTCAGGGCCCGCCTCGACGTCGCATTAATTAAAAGGATCCGTCCACGCCCCCTCTCCCCCCCCCGCCTCATTTTTTTTATATTATTTATTTATTTATTTATTTTTAAATTTGTATCCCGCTCTCCTCGGTTTCAACTGACTCAGAGCGGCTCACAGAGTCCCCTAATATCACTATTAAAGTGCAAAAATAAAATAAAATAAAATAGCATACAATAGAACAGAACAGAACAGTAAAGTACAATAAATATCATATACAGTAATACCTCATATAACATTAGTATCGAATAACACTAAAATCGCATAACATTAAGGAATCTGGGGGGAAGAATTGCATCAGATAACATTAAGATCCTATGGGATGCTTCAGATAACAACCGCCAAAGCCTGTGTGGTTACAATGTATCTCTATGGATCCCATAGAGGATCAGATAACACGAAAAAACATATAACACGAAGACTTGTGGAACCAGGTTTTAGTGTTATATGAGGTTTTACTGTACAGTAATACCTCATATAACATTAGTATCGAATAACACTAAAATCGCATAACATTAAGGAATCTGGGGGGGAAAATTGCATCAGATAACATTAAGATCCTATGGGATGCTTCAGATAACAACCGCCAAAGCCTGTGCGGTTACAATGTATCTCTATGGATCCCATAGGATTTTAACATGCATCAGATAACACTAAAAATCATATAACACCAAGACTTGTGGAACCAGGTTTTAGTGTTATATGAGGTTTTACTTGTAGTAGGTCAGTAAAATAATAAAAAACGGAGTGGTTTGGAATAGGAAAAGGAGTAAGACAAGGCTGCATTTTGTCACCCTGCTTATTCACTTTATACACAGAACACATAATGCGTAACGCAGGGATGGAGCAATCACAATTTGGGATCAAAATTGCTGGGAGAAACATCAACAATTTGAGATATGCAGATGATACCACCCTAATGGCAGAAAGTGAGGAGGACCTAAAGAAGCTCCTGATTAGGTTGAAAGAAGAAAGTGAAAAAGCTGGCTTGATATAAAGAAAACCAAGATCATGGCAACAGGCCCTATCAGTCCCTGGAAAATAGATGGGGAAGAAGTAGAAGCAGTGACAGATTTTACTTTCTTAGGATCTAAGCTCACTGCAGATGGGGATTGCAGCCATGAAATAAAAAGGCGACTGATCCTTCGGAGGCAAGCGATGAGAAACCTGGGGAGCATAGTGAAAAGCAGAGACATCACATTGAAAACAAAAATTTGTATAGTCAAAGCAATGGTATTCCCTGTGGCAATGTATGGTTGTGAGAGTTGGACCATTAGGAAAGCTGAGCGCAGAAGAATAGACGCCTTTGAGATGTGGTGTTGGAGGAGAGTTTTGAGAGTCCCCTGGACAGCGAGGAGAACAAATAGGTCGATCTTGGAAGAAATTATCCCTGACTGTTCCTTAGAAGGTCAAATAATAAAGATGAGGCTGAAGTACTTTGGACATCAAATGAGAAGAGAGGATTCACTTGAGAAAGCTTTGATGCTTGGAAGGGTTGAGGGCAAAAGAAGAAGGGGACGGCCCAAGATGAGATGGCTAGATGGTATTGTAGAGACAATGGGCACAGAGCTGAGCGAGTTGAGGGGGATGGTGGAGGACAGGAGTGCCTGGCGGACAGTGGTCCATGGGGTCGCAGAGGGTCAGAATCGACTGTGCGACTGAACAACAACAAAAAAGCAATGTTCCCTCTACCCTGCTTGGCCAAGGTGGTGCTGGTAATTGTCTTCTTTATAATCATGCATTCAACCAGACAGGAAGGTGCATTATTTATACATCTTCATAGTTGAAATGTTTTGAAGTGGGAGCCTGTGTTTCACACCTATCAAAAAGTAAACAAAACAAGATAAAACGTCGTGGCACCTTAAAGACCAACGGCTGTGTTTTAATGTGACCCAAGTCCACGAAAGCTCACATTAAAATACAGTACAGCAGTTAAGTCTTTAAGGTGCCGCAACGTTGTCTTTTTTGTTTATTCTCTGATAGATTTCTTCAGAATTTTTTCAAGTGTTAATCTGTGCAATGTTAGCTGTGTTAGTCTCTGCAAGGATATCAGAGAGTAAACAAAAAAAAAAAAAACCACCAAAACAATCTTGTGGGACCTTAAAAACTAACTCCTGTCCAGAAGCGTAGCGTGCCTTGGCGGGGCCCCGTATAAAAATTTGTTTGGGGGCCCTTGTGAAATAAAAAAAAATTGGGAAGTTTTTATTAATGTTTGCTTACGCACGTTGGGGCCCCCGTATAATTGATACGGCAAATACGGCGGTAGCTACGCCCCTGCTCCTGTGTTTAAATGTGTCCAAGTCCACTTCATCAGACATGAGAGAGGCCTCGTGGCATCAATTCATACACATTGTGTGCCGGTGTGACTTTAGTATTTTTTTCTTTTTCATTTATATGAATTTCAGTTCAGGTGTTTCACACTGGAGTCTACCATTAATTAATTTGTGCGTTTAGTATGGAACATTTGAAGGCTCTATTGACTGCCCAGGTGATTGACATGTCCCATTAGAATATGGGATATGCCACCTCTGAAGAAGATAAGACAGTTGCACTAAGGATCTCTATTCTGCTGGCAAAGTCAAATCAGAAGAGCAAACAGAGTTTGACAGAGACCGTGGGTAGGTTGTAGAAAGCACAAGAGAACAGATTTATACCAAATCCTGTAGGATTTCAAACACAAAACACACATCTGATAATAATTTTGTGTCAGAAATTATTCTGGGTTGAAACCATTTTTGCTGGAAAAACTCCGCTCAGGGGACACCCAAATGAGGCTTCTTTCATGTCCCCAATATCTTTTCCCACCAAAGTGGTCCCTATTTGTTGTTGTTCAGTCGCACAGTCGATTCCGACCCTTTGCGACCCCATGGACCACTGTCCGCCAGGCACTTCTGTCCTCCACCATCCTCCTCAACTCACTCAGCTCTGTGTCCATTGTGTCTAAAATACCATTTAGCCATCTCATTTTTGCCCACTCCCTTCTTTTATCTACTTGCAATTTCTTGCTTTCTAACTGCTATGTTGGCAGGAGCTGGGACAGAGATGGGTGCTCAATCCATCATGCAGTACCCAGGTCTCGAACTGCTGACCTTCCAGCTAGCAAGGTAAACATCTGATAATAGACACCAATGACTGAGTTGATAAAAAGGTAATTTTTTACTGGAGTGTTCAGGGGAAAACATCTAAAAATCCACTATGAAGATCAACTATATTCCCAGCACACCAACAAGCCCCATCCCCAATAACTAAACAAAGATCCCACATTTCTGATATCATTATGAATAGCTGAGTTACTTCCATTTGGCTTCCTAGTATTGTGCAAATTTAAAGCAAATCAAGAAGACTCTTGGCAAGAGGAAACTAGGAAAGATCACTTTTAAAAAACAGTTGGGTATCTGAACACAAAGGTACCTGGACACATTAACACTACAGGTACTTCTGTTCATAAAACTGCTTTAGGCTCAAACCCCACCACAACTAAACAACACTGGATTCTGGTAAAGACCATTTAATCTATTGCCAGTATTAACATGAAGCCTCTTCTGCATCTAATAAAGAAAGGTGAGCTTTGAAACTCTCTGGATGTTCTTTAAAATACAGTACTTTTAGCTAATGTAAAGACTCTTCTAGTAAAGCCAGTGTTCAATTTCCATCAGAACGTATTTTTCAGCCCAAGGACTGCACCCAACCTACTCTCACACACTGAATTCTCTTATTGATATAGCCAATGATAAGCAACATCATTTGCTTGTAGGCACTCAGGTGTACAGAACAAGCTAGTTTGCAACAACCATTAATCTTAAATCTTAACATATTTTACTAAGGTAGATGCACATATTCACATTTGATTCAGTCTGATAACTGAGACCCACAGTGTGCCCAGTTGTGCGTGCCCACATAAAGTTTTTGGATACAATTCTAAATTTTTTAAAACCAGCAATAATTTTGCATTAAGTATGTACATTTTCATATGAACCTCTTAGCGTTTTTGCTGTATCTAAAGATAGGTAAGTAAATATTAGGTAAAGGTCTCCCTTGCTCGAAAGCCAGTCATATCCCACTCTAGAATACAGTGCTCATCTCCATTTACAGCTGAAGAGCCAGTGCTGTCTGCATCTGCAGACGTTTCTGTGGTCATGTGGCAGGCATGCCTAGACACATGGAACACTGTTACCTTTCTCACCAAAGTGGTACCTATTTGTCTACTTTCAATTTCTTGTTTTTGAACGGCTAAGTTGGCAGGAGATGGAACAGAGAGGGGAACTTCATCATGCAGCACTCTGGTCTCGAAATGCTGATCTGCCCACCTTCCATTTGTCAAGCTCACCATCCAGTGATGGGATGTAACAGGTTCTCACCAGGTTACCAGAACTGGTAGTAACTTTTCCCAGTGTCCCGGAGAACCGGTAGCACCTTTAGTGGGGAACCACCTTTGGGGCTTACCTTTTCACTGGTTCCCCCATTGCACATGCACACCAAGCACTTGGTGTGCATGCATGCTTACAGTGCTTGGCGCATATGCACGGCCTCCTTGCTGTCCTCCCAAGCGGGGAGGGGGAAGAGACGCTGCTAGCCTGAAGCTCCCTAGGGTAAGTGACTCATCTTTGGATGTGGTGTGTCTGTGTGTATTTTAATGTGTATTTAATACCTTTACCTATATTGACGTACTACCACAGTTCCTAAAAAGGCCTGGCGGCCTGGCTTGGGGTTTTTAAGCAAAGTCTTGGAGTTACCTCATCAATAAGCTACACCTGTGCTGTTCCAATTGCTGTTCCAGTTGGAGAACCCTTAAGGAGGTACAGCTCTTCTACATTTACATTACAACATGTTATCCTAGAGAACTGGTACGATGACCATATCCATCTTGCAACATGGTGCTGCCCAGGCACTTATACTAACAGGTAAGTGAATGGTTTGTGTTTGGGGTGGGTGGGTGTATTTTAATGTAATTTTTATTTAATTTAGTTATGGGTGGGTTGAGGTGTGTGTGCGTGCTTATTTTTATTTTATTTTATTTATTTTATTTATTTCTTTGCCCCCCATGATGTCATGACATTAGCTCCGCCCACACTGTGATGACCTCATGGTGGGGTAGTAAAAATTTTGACATGTCACCATCTTAACCACTAAGCCACCACTGCCCTCCCATGTAAATATTAAGACATCAACAAAATATGCATGAAGAGCTGCCTCGCTAGAACAAACATCTGCCGCGCGCTCTTCCACCCTTTGACAGGCAGCGCCCCAAGCGGCGGCGCCCCGCAGGCACAGGACTCCACCGCTCGCTAAGATGTCCATCCTAAGCCACGCCCACTCCCTCCCCCCCCATGTTGCTGACGCAAACTCCCTTCGAGTCACGCCTTTCCTCACAAGTGCCGGTTGCATCAGCCAGGCCCGGGGTCCTAACAAGGGTTGGCTAGATGAGTGCCTGAATCAAAGCCGGCGCCTTCCTGGCCCTATAAAGAGTGAAAGACTGAATGAAAGTCCTCTCGTAGACTTTGCCCGATACGTCGTGGAACTGGGGTCGGCGTCGGTGGAACCGGGGTCCGGAGTCCTGTGATGGGGGGTCAGGCAGGCTCCGTGGACTCCTAACTTCCTTTCAGTCAAGATGGCGGGGGACGAAGCAGGAGTGACACTGGGGCAGCCGCACCTTTCCCGGCAAGACTTGAGTACCTTGGTGAGGATACGGTGCTGCGGGGCTTGGGGTGAGGGTAAGGGGCTTGGGGGGTATTAAGAAGGCCTGGGAAGCTTGTCCCGGCTTGGTACCCGAGGCGCCGTGCGGTGGAAGTGGGAGGAAGGTGATGGAAATAGGGCAGGAGAGGGAGGCAATTGAACAGGGTCGGTCTCAGACATGCTTCGAGGCGAAGCGCTGTTCAGACTGGGATCTCCCAACACCAGGGGTTCTGGGACATCCTGTTGCATCAACAGAAGTAGACTCCAAAACCCTGATTAGACCTAGCAGTTGGAAAGCAAGAAATTGCAAGTAGATAAATAGGGACCACTTCGGTGGGAAGGTAACAGCGTTCCATGCGCTCCGGTGTCTAGTCATGCCTGCCACATGACCATGGAAATGTCTGCAGAAGCAGACAGCGCTGGCTCTTCGGCTTAGAAACAGAGATGAGCACTGACCCCCTAGAGTCGGATACGACTGGCTTTCGAGCAAGGGAAACCTTTACTTTACCTTTAGAGTACTGGACTACAGTGGCTCAAGTGGCTAAGACGCTGACTGGAAGGCGGGAGGTCAGCAGTTCAATTCCCGAGTACTGTAGGATGGCATGAACTCCCGTCTTTGTCCCAGCTCCTGCCAACCTAGCAGTTCGAAAGCAAGAATTGCAAGTAGATAAATAGGGACCACTTCAGTGGGAAGGTAACAGTGTTCCATGCGCTCCGGTGTCTAGTCATGCCTGCCACATGACCATGGAAACGTCTGCAGAAGCAGACAGTGCTGGCTCTTCGGCTTTGAAACAGATGAGCACTGAACCCTAGAGTCAGGTACGGCTGGCTTTCGAGCAAGGGAAACCTTTAGAGTACTGTGTCCATTTCTGGCCACCACACTTTAAGAAAGGCAAAGAAACTAGAGCAGGGAGAGAGAAGGGCAACAAGGATGATAAGAGGACAGAAAGCCAAGCCCTGTGAGAAAATACTGAAGGAACTGGGCACGTTTAGCCTTGAGAAAAGGAGACTGAGGGGATGCAATAGCACTCTTCAAATACCTGAAAGATAACCATATCTTTAGATGATAAACATCTAAAGAGGAAGGGAAGGATCTGTTCTCCATCATCTAAGTGTGCAGGACGTGTAATAACAGGTCAAAACTACAGAAAGCCAGATACAGGCTGAATACAGTATAGGAGAAACCTCGTGATGGTTAGAGCAGTATGACAGTGGAACCAGTTGGCTCGAGAGGTGGTGAGTGCTCCAACACTGGAAGTATTCAAGAGACAATTGGACAACCTTCTCTCAGATATGTTGCGATTTGTCTTCCTGCATTGAGCAGGGGCTTGGACTTGATGGCTTAAAAGGCCCTTTCCAACTCAGTTGTTCTATGATTCTATGTTTGCACATTTAGTACATTTTCATCCAGCCCCCATCTTCATTCCCCCACCCCACCTCTGGAGCAGTTAACTCACTTGCTGTGCAAAGGGGAATTCTAGACCAATTGCCAAGCGAATTGAAATTAGATGTACGGTATACAAGTTTTTTAAAATGACAGGAGAGCAGTAGCATCACCTCACACTCTTATCTCCGGTTGAGTACGTATTGGATGTTTTGTTTTCTTTCTCCTCACTGGCAATAGTGTGATTAAAAGGAGAGGTGGGGAGATCTATGAGGAGAGCGAATAAAGGTTTACACCTCAGTTAAATAGGAAGAGGTCTTGCCACTATTTGTATGTGGGAGTGTTTGCCAAATACACAAAATCTAGTTTTATCTGTTGAGATAAGCAAGTGATACAGTTTCACATGTAGTACAGGTTGCCTCCCCATATTCTTGGGTTCAGTTATTTGAAGGTCTAAAATATTCAACAACAATCCTGAAGTACTTAATATATAAATATGTATACTGCATAAATTTCAAAGCCCTAAAAGATGATGGAATCAAATTATTGCATTCTACTTCTGTTTCATTGACTACATCAAGGCCTTTGACTGTGTGGACCACAACAAAATGTGGCAAGTAATTAAAGAGATGGGAATACCAGAACACCTTATATGCCTCATGAGAAATCTGTACAAGAGTCAAGAAGCAACAGTTAGGACAGAATACAGAATGACAGAGTGGTTTGGAATAGGAAAAGGAGTAAGACAAGGCTGCATTTTGTCACCCTGCTTACTCAACTTATCCACAGAGCACATAATGCGCAATGCAGGGTTGGACAAATCACAAGTTGGGATCAGAATTGCTGGGAGGAACATCAACAACTTGAGATACTCAGATGATACTAATGGCAGAAAGTGAAGAAGACCTAAAGAAGCTGCTGGTTAGGTTGAAAGAAGAGAGTGCAAAAGCTAGCTTGAGACTTAACATCAAGACAACCAAAATAATGGCAAAAAGCCCTATGGGGAACATAGTTAAAAGGAGAGACATCACCTTGGAAACAAAAATTCGCATAGTCAAAGCAGTAGTATTTCCAGTGGTAATTATGGTTGTGAGAGCTGGACCATTAGGAAAGCTGAGCTCAGAAGAATAGATGCCTTTGAAATGTGATGTGGGAGGAGAACAAATAAATCGATCTTAAACCAACCCTCACTGCTCATTAGAAAGTCAAATAGTAAAGATGAAGCTAAAGTACTTTGGACATCGAATGAGAAGAGAGGAGTCACTTGAGAAAGCCTTGATGCTGGGAAAGGTGGAGGGCAAAAGAAGAAGGGGGAAGCCAAAAATGAGATGGCTATATGGTATTGTAGATGCAATGGGCATAGAGCTGGGCAGGCTGAAGAAGATGGTGGAGGACAGAGGTGCCTGGCGGGCAATGGTCCATGGGGTCAGAAAGGGTCAGAATTGACTGCGACTGAACAACAAAATAAATTTATATGGTGCATTACGAGAACTGGCCATGAGAGGACTGTTTGCAGTGTAAAATGTAGAGTTCATTGTGATCTGCTGTTACAGGTATCCATAATGGGTCTCAGATAGCATCCTTCCTGGATACAGAGTGCCATCTGTACAGGCTATACCATCTGAAGTTTCAGTTTTAATGTTATCTTTCTGTACTTCAGTTTGTTTGAAGTTTGATCCAAGTTTGCTTAATAATAATGACCAGGCAAAGGATTTTGCTGCTTGATAACAGCGTTCCATGCGGTCTGGTGTCTAGTTATGCCTGCCACATGACCACGTAAACGTCTGCAGGAGACAGCGCTGACTCTTCGGCTTTGAAACAGAGATGAGGACTGAACCCTAGAGTCGGATACGACTGGCTTTCGAGCAAGGGAAACCTTTACTATATTTTATTATTTATCCTGCAGCTATAATCATGAATTATAAATAACTTGCATGCTGTTATTAAGTAGCCTTGAACAGATTAGTGTATTGTCAGTTTCTCCTGTGTAGAATAAGAATATTATTCCCAAGATTCATGTCAGAGTAGAAATAAGGATCCTGTTTTGAACAAGTTGTAGAAGTAATAAGATACTTTATGAAATAGCTTGTGAAATGGGTCATGTTATGTAGAAGTAGTAAGATACTGTATGAAGCAAATTGTCAAAAGCAAGTACTGTATATTTGTAAGCATTATAAAGCTAATTATGCCAATTTTAAAGTTTTTGTTGCTAGTAACATTCAAAGAAAACTGGTTTATTATGTTGCTCGTGTGCTGCATTTCAGAGACATTAAATTTTTTACCAGTGGAATTTTTAGTATAAAGTGTGAATTGCATCATAGCAGTGAATTATTGTTTTCTGTAAAGTTGCTTACTTAGTACTTGTGCCATATGATTGTCATCGCAGGCTGCAACTCGTATCCGAGAATGAATTTTTTCCTGAAGTAGGAAAAATGCCATTGGCGTGAATTTGTTTAAGGTGGATGCCAGCTTGCCATGAAGTGACCCATACACTATGATCATGGAGCCATCTCCTGCGGCACATATGAAATGAGACATGCAGGATTTAACACTGAGACTGCAATGGACTGCCGCAGTCTTGAGGATATGAACAAGGTGCGCATTCACAGCCAGTTCATCTGTCATGGCCTCTTCTGCCTTCATTACCAATGGGAATCAGAGTTCCTCCTCCACTCATTTTGCCGTTTGGTCCAATATGATGGTTTCCAGTGGCATTTCTCCACTGAGGGGACCCCGCCCCCCAAAGAGGTTCATCGGCTGTTGGCCCCTTTAGGGAGTCAGGTTATTTACCGCCACCCAACACTCGCCGTTGGGGCGCTATCTGTACAGTTTACTCCATTACCGTAACAGGATGTCCGGCCAGACATTATTATATGATACTGCTTTATATAGGGAAAAGTTAAACACAGGTTTAACCAAATAAACTTTTAACTTTTCCCCTTTCCTTTATTCTGGAAGGGGGAAAGCTAATACTGTATTAAAAATTGCAACTGTTTAAGAAAATAGAAGCAGTATAGTGCTTTACATTTATTATGTCACTGAGGATCTGTCTTCCACAGGATGTTTCTAAGTTGACACCTCTGTCACCAGAAGTCATCAGTAGACAAGCAACAATTAATATAGGTAAGTTACAACCAGTTAGAGGAGGTTAAAGTATGTTAATTGCAAGATACTTGAACCTGTGGGGTTTTATGTGAATTGAGGACCTTAGGCATATGATAATCTGTGGTTTCTCAGCGTAAAACAGTGGTTCCCAACTTCAATTTCCAGAAGCCTAGGTCAGTACATTGACTGATCAGTGCTTTGGGGAGTTGACTTAGGCTTCTGGGAATTCAAGTCCAAAAACCAAATGGTGGTGCCACCATTTTGAGTGCTAAAATTGTGAATTAAATACAGTAAAACTCCTTTCGTAAGTTGGGGTGTTGTTGTTTTTTTGCGTAAATTGACACCGATTTACCCAAAAAATCCTTTCATAACTCAAGGAATTTGTAACTTGAAGCATTTGTAAATTGGAGTTTTACTGTATTTTGCTGTTTAGGCTATGATATTTGTGTTTGAAAATTGCATATCAGAAATCTTGTTGAACTAGTATCATGGATCTGTATATCACCTTGTTTTATATTATAATTTTGAGACCGCGTGAGGTGGGTGTACTTCCATAACAAAGTACACATATGGCAGATTACCCAAACATTCTCAAAGTTTATACATCCACCTGCAATTTCTGCCCTTTCTTTATAACTAGTCTAAAATGAACTTCATGAACCATATTATAAAATGTATAAAAAGGTATAAAATGATTTATCTATATACATTGATTGAAGAAGGGCTGTTACAATATGATCATAAAGGAAATGACTTACTGTAATGCATCCAGGGGAGTCTCAGCTAAAAATATGTTTTGCAGAAGGTGTTAGCTTCATCCAAATAGAGCTAGAAGATTGGCCCTACTGAGGGGAAAGTCTGTTGCTACAGTTAATAACCATAACCATTAATATGTTTAGAAAGATCATTTGCTTGTGAGACTAAAACTAGTTTTATTTGGTAAATCCAAAATAGCATGCTATATTGCCTTTGTAATCTGGTGCCTTAATTGCCATTCATCCGTAGATCAAGAGTGATTCCTTGTTGTAAGATATTTAGTTTTTTGGGGCTACTGGTTGCAAATACAGTATTGTTGAAATTTGATTGTGACACAGTTTTGTTGCCATTCCAAGATGTTGCCTCCATTGAAATTGTTTCTTTTCACTTACAGCCAAACCTGTGTTTTCCTAGTTCAAATTAGTTAATATCTCAGTTAACATGGAGAGGCAAATCATGACTTGATGCATAGAAAGCAAAGCCTGACATTAGAAGAATTCTTAAAATAAGTTTATAGCCCTGTGGCATGTTAAAAGCAAATCAGTTTTGCATTTAGTTCAGAGGCTTGGATATAGCATAGGCATTTAAGAGGAATACTAAACATATCATAAAGGTGTGACTAAGTCCATATAATTTGTACTCTGTAAAAGAATTCTATGAAATTGACAAACATTTGTTTTTAAAATCTAGGTACAATTGGTCATGTAGCCCATGGGAAGTCAACAGTAGTAAAAGCTATTTCTGGAGTGCATACTGTCAGGTTCAAAAATGAACTGGAACGAAATATCACAATCAAGTTGGGCTATGCCAATGCTAAGGTTCGTTACCACCATACATTTAGCAAACTCCATAATTTGATTTTAGCCAACTTTTGCTGTTACTTAGAACAAACTCCACTGACCACTGATAAATTAAATTTTCATTTAACTTTTTTTTGTAGATCTACAAACTTGATGATCCAAGCTGTTCCCGACCAGAGTGTTACCGATCCTGTGGGAGCAATACAGCTGATGAATTTCCTACAGATATTTCTGGGACCAAAGGGAATTTTAAACTAGTCAGGTGACAGGTTCAACATGAATGATGTAGCTTTTTAAATAGTTTTTTAAAATAAATAACATTTGTAGTTAACTGCAGTTAGTCTTTAAAGTGCCACAACATTTTTTGTCTTTGTTTTATCTTGTTTACTCTCTGATATGCTTGAAACACAGACTAACATGGCTACCATTTTAAAAATATGTAGTTTAAATGATTAAGGTTGGTATTTAACAGTGTTTTGTATGCAGCTGATTTTGGCTTTGAGAGCAGATCAAGAATGATTATTACAGCACTATGAAGATGAGAGTTGCATCTTAAACTTGCTCCCATGGCAAGTATATTTTTCAATTGAAATCTGGTTTCCTGTAACTTGAGGCCATTATTATATGCCCTGCACTATGAAATTATTGGAACAGATCCTGTTGCTTTTATCGATGACAATCTTTCAAGAATTTGCTGTCATATCTCCATTTTCTCAAGGTTAGACATGCTAGCTCTTTCACCTTTTCTTAGTAGGGTCTGTTTTCCAGTCCTCTGATCTCATCTTTGTTGCCTTACACTGAGCTTGTTCAGCTTTGTCTGCAACAAGACTCATACATGGTTATAGAATTGGAAAAGTAAAAGGAATATATTAGACTTCTCCTGTATTGTGCTGATTAAAAACCAAGTCAGTCTGAAATCATACCTTCTGATTAACACTCATGTCTTCTTTCTTACATGACAGGCATGTCTCTTTTGTGGATTGTCCTGGCCATGATATCTTGATGGCTACCATGTTGAACGGAGCAGCTGTTATGGATGCAGCTCTACTGTTAATAGGTAGTTATTAGTGTGAGAAACTGCTATAATTGACTGCATACAAAAATATAACATTTCAGTTTATAATCCACTTTAGCTCAAAGCTGAGCTGCAAGCCTATAACTAAATTTTCACTTTCTAGTACTCACAGTAGTTCTTGAAACAATTTTTAATAATTATATTGCCTTTAGCAACTGCTTAGTAGTTATTGTTACAGGATGCTCATCAAGTAAGGTTTTAGAATTAAACATTCAAAGTATTCTTAGTTATAAAGAATGGGATAATGGGATGGGTTGGTGTTGAACTATAAATCTGAGAATATCCAGCCAGAATGATTACTGGGAATTTCAGGTCACTGTACATTAGAAGTTATAATCCAGAGAACAACTTTCTCCATCTCTACTAACAACTCACATTTAGTCAGATGTGTTGACTTACTATTCTTTTAGCTGATCTACTGTAATTGGGATACCATCTAGATTCAGGTGACTAAAATTAGAAGGGTCTAGCATTCAATATATTGGTCTTGCCAAGCATATGATCAGGCTTTGTTGTATACAATAATTTGTTCCCTTGTCCTTCCAGCTGGTAATGAGTCATGTCCTCAGCCACAGACCTCAGAACATTTAGCTGCTATAGAAATTATGAAATTGAAACACATTCTAATTCTACAGAATAAGATTGATTTGGTGAAAGAGAGCCAAGCTAAGGAACAGTATGAACAAATATTAGCCTTTGTGCAAGGTAAGTTTTCAAACAAAAGGTTTGCAGATATTGAAGAACTTGCATTTGATCCTCTTGAAGTGTGGAAGAAGTACAACTGCCTGCATAGTTAGTTAGTTTATTTATTTTATTTAATCCAGTGGTTTGCAACCTTTTTTTTGTCCATGCCCCACCTAAGTAAAGGTAAAGGTCACCCTTGCTCCAAAGCCAGTCGTATCTGATTCTAGGGTTCAATACTCCTCTCTATTTATAGCCAAAGATGCATTTTGCAGACATTTCTGTGGACATGTGGCAGGCATGCCTAGACACCAAAGTGGTCCCTATTTATCTACTTGCAGTTGCTTGCTTTCGAACTGCTAAGTTGGCAGGAATGCCTCACCTACACATCTCTAAAATCTTGACACACACACGTACACCCTGACATGTAATTCTTATTATTCAAAAAGTGAACTGTTTAGGTGGAGGAAGCCTAAAAGGCCATTAATTTGGTCTAACTCATTCTCAAATTCTCCCCCTTTAAAATCTAATTGTCCCTCTATGGGGCATTTGCCCCACGTTGAAAACCACAGATCTAATTAATTTATACCTTGCCAACAATTAATCCTAGTTTTGTACTAGTTTTATAGGGCGGGGGTGGGGGGGAGATGAAAATGATCATGCTGTAACTATTTTTAGTGTGTTGCACACATGCTAGTGGTTTTGAAATATATAATTATATGTCAAAATAGGTACAGTTGCAGAAGGAGCTCCAATTATTCCAATCTCAGCACAGCTGAAATACAACATTGAAGTGGTTTGTGAATACATAGTAAATAAAATTCCAGTGCCCATAAGAGACTTTACCTCAGAACCAAGGCTTATTGGTAAGTTGTGTGTGTGCACGTGCAGAAATATATCTTCTTTACCAGTACAAGTCAAACCTCGCATAACGAATGCCTTGGATTGCAAAAAACTCGCATAATGAGTGGGCATTCCACAAACCTTTCTGACTTGCATAATGAAAATGTTCTTTATGTGAATCCAGCATTTCCTATGGAAAAACTCGCATAACAAAAATTTCTATGGAAAAACTAGCATAATGAAAATTTTTAGTTATGCAAGTTTTTCCCATATAAATTTTTGTTATGCGAGTTTTTCCATAGAAATTTTCATTATGCGGAAAAAACTGCATAACGAAAAACTCACATAGCGAGCAGTCTCGCAGAACGAAATATTTTCGTTATGCGAAGTTTGACTGTACAGGTAGAATTAAGCATGTACAGTAATACCCCGGATAACATTATGAGTTGGTTCCACAAGTCTTAACGTTATCCGGTTTTTAGGGTTGTCCGATGCATACATCGAACAACACTTTAAAAAAAGCCCTGACTTCAGGGACAAACTGCCGTTTTTTTAACAATAGCTCTTAAAGGAAGCACATACCTTGCCCTCATGTGCAGTGACACTTCTGGAAGAACATGTACATGATCTGTGTACATGTCTCCTTATTACAGGGAGATGTTTACTGGCAGTCTGGTGGTAATCAGGAGGCCAAAGCAAAACCTGGCAGGTGTTACATGTTTTTGCAGCATAGGTCCATCATGCAGTGATGCTGAGAAGCAGATAGTTAGCGGAGAATAAATTGCGTTTTCTAATTTTTATTGTGTTTCTTTATTTTCTGCAGTGGCTCCTTTCTTCCACAAAAAGAACCTGTGGAGCCACTCATGTATACCATTAATCCTTTGCCAGAATCCTGTCACAGCCCCTTTACTCCCAAGTAGAGCCTTAGCCTACAAGTTAGTGGGAATCCACCTAAATTGATACCCTGCAGCTAATCCTATTGGCAATTTATGCATGCATAAATGAAATAATGTAAGTTTTTACAGCAAATTGCCACTCTTTAGCAATATGCTGGCTGTGTTCCTAATTGTGCACCTGGAATACAATCAGTTCTTTGTTAACAAACAACAGATTGAAAGATTCTTTGGAACCAAACTCATATGATGAGATTTTCTCAGCTCCCTCCCCGTCACTTTAGATAGTCTTGTTGAGGGGTGGGGCGAGGCTGGCAGCCATTCGTTAATATCCATGAATCCCTTGGAAAAGGTTGAGATGGATTCAGGGTTTGCGGCACAGTGGACAAATGGGAATTTAGTGAGACTTCCCTGTACAGTAATACCTCAGATAACGCTAAGACTTGGTTCCACAAGTCTTGGTGTTATCCGATTTTTAGTGTTATCCGATGCATGTTAAAATCCTATGGGATGGATTGGATAACATTAAAACTCCATAGAGATACATTGTAACCGCACAGGCTTTAGCGGTTGTTATCCGATACATCCCATAGGACCTTAACATTATTCGATCCAATTCTCCTCCCCAGATTACTTAACGTTATGCGATTTTAGCATTATCCAAGGTAAACGTTATCCGAGGTATTACTGTATTAGGAATAATGCTTGAACAAGATCTCACTGGATCCTAAGTCATGGTCTCTTACTCTACTTTTGGTTGTAAAAGTTGTGCTCCTTAGTTCTAAACATTTTCACTATTCTGTGCAATATGTGAAAGAAGATAGGTGATTTATATTTGGTTGGGGGGACTACAGTAAAACCTCGCATAAAGAGCACCTCACGTGGAAACTAACTCGCTTAAAAAGCAGAATGTTCACTGAATGGTTGCCTCGCTTAACAACTAAAACCAACTAAAAACTCACTTAACAACTAAATAGGGGTTTGCAACCACCACCCCCGCCAGAAGTCACAATTGGTCACTTACAATGGTGTTTCGCTTAAAGAGCAATCCCGTGGAACGCATTATGCTTTTTAGGCAAGGTACCACTGTACATTTAATTCAGAAATAAAAATCTCACTTTACTTAAGGCACTTGATTGATTTGTCTGTTTCAGCTGTTTTTATACATAAGCTGAGACGTATTATCACTTGAACACTTCTGATTATACAAAAGTGTTAATGGTCTCTTGAAGTAATTTCACTGTGAATGGTACAATTTTAATGTATAGCTTCCTATAGGTGAGTGCTTATGACTGCCATGTTAGTACAAAGGCAGATGAAGTTTGGTCAATAAAATATTATACTGTAGATATTTTACTTCAGGTAGACTTTTGGGAACAACCTAATTATTTGTTATGAGTTTTCTTCTTCCATGTCGAGGCCAGATGTGAAACTGCCAAAATGAAGGCACCCTTCAGTGAGTTCATTCTGCAGTTCCTTTCACTTGACCTAGTATGAGAAAGATTTGCTGGTAACACAAGATTGCTGTTACACCCGATTTTAGTTCAAAAATACCACAATCTTTGAAGAGGCTCTTTCTGTGTACCCTATGTTTTAAGTTGGATACTATGATTTTTATTCTCCCCCCCCTGGCAGTTTAATAATCCTTGATCCCATTTAATATTTTAATATTTTAAATTCAGTATTCCTGACAGCTATCTTGAATTCTATCTTTGGAAGATTCCAATAAATAAATACTCAGATAAGCATTTCTGGCATCAGAATTAAATGTAACATATACATCTTACATGTAAACCAAATAAATGTTTTCTCTTCAGTTATTAGATCTTTTGATGTCAACAAGCCTGGCTGTGAAGTTGATGACTTAAAGGGAGGTGTGGCTGGTGGTAGTATTCTAAAAGGCGTATTAAAGGTAATGTTTTTATTCCTTTTGTTGACTCCCAACAGATTACTGATTAAGGAAGTAAAAACACAGAAAACTGTTTGGCATGAGCCCAAGGGAAGGATACAGAACTATGGAATTGGTGTCTCTCCCCCCCCCCCCCCCCGGTGCTGTATCTCAAACAGTTCTCCTAAGTTACTAAAGTATTGTAATTCTATAAATTGCAAGCACTACTGCTATTCATTTATTTACCACTGATGATGTGTGGCATGCTGTTTGCAAATGAACATTATGTTATAGAATATGTCCCAATTCTTCTATTTATGTTACTAGGTAGGCCAGGAGCTTGAGGTGAGGCCTGGCATTGTCTCAAAGGATAGTGAAGGAAAACTTATGTGCAAGCCCATCTTCTCCAAAATTGTATCATTGTTTGCAGAACATAATGATTTACAGTATGCTGTGCCGGGAGGCCTTATTGGTATGTACACTTTTTATGAACTCTAGCTATATGTAAAAAAGAGGGCATCAGTATAAACATACAGCTGCAGGAAATTCCTTAACACAACTAGTCTGACTCCAGGAATTCAGCTGAAGACATTAAATTTCATGCAGCAGTGTGCATGTTTGTGATTTGAGCAGGTTTAAAAAAACATTTCATGATTCTTGAAAAACTGGTTACAGAGAAGGTACATTGATATCATGAATACCTAATAGCATACCCAAAATCATTTCAAGTTATTTGTAGTTTGTGTGTGTATGTAGAGCATACTAAGTAGAATGAAAACTGGCTGGTAATATATGAAGGTTTATGGGGGTTTTGATTACCTATCGGTGTTATCTCTTGATTGAAGGAAAAAATGACTACCTTAGCAATTTTGTCTTCCTTATGTGATTTGATGAGTTTTGTTTCCTGTCAGTAATGCCATTTTAATTTTCAGCTATATTTCTAGCAGCTTTCACTTTTCTCTTCCACTGTTTGAAAAAGGAAAGTATGAGTACTTTCCAAGTCACTTAGAATTTAACATATGTCATGTTATTTAATTTTTACCAATTAACAGTGCAATGTGGTAAAGCTGGCTGAAGCTCAAAATTAAATTCAAATATAATTCTCAATCTTCTCAGATTTAACAAGCTTAAAATTAGGAGGAAGCATAACAAAATTTAAAAAAACCTGAGTATGTAGCTTTTAAAAATTTACATCGGCAAGCAAGTGCTAGCAAGTGAACATCAGCTTCTCAATGCTCTCTGAATTGGTCACGTACATGAATATGGTGTAAGAAAATGTGTGTCCTATTTCAACTGTACTCAGAAGGATTCTGTTGTTAGGTGTTGGTACCAAGATTGACCCAACTTTGTGCCGAGCTGATCGAATGGTGGGGCAAGTTCTAGGTGCAGTAGAAGCACTACCTGAGATATTCACAGAGCTTGAAATTTCCTACTTCTTGTTGAGACGACTACTAGGTGTCCGCACTGAAGGAGACAAAAAAGCAGCCAAGGTGAGTTTGGGATTTTTCATTTGAAAATGGGTCAAGGAAATGGAATTCATATGTACACTGGTACCCCGGATAACGTTAAGACTTGGTTCCACAAGTCTCGTCGTTATCCGGTTTTTAGCCTTATCCGATACATGTATCGGATAGAGTTAAAATCCTATGGAGCTGGCTCGGATAATGTCAACTCCATAGAGATACAGTACTGTACATTGTAACCAGCACAGAGTGCAAGGGAAAGTCAAGGAAACCTTTTGCTTCCCTGCCGCGGGGGGGGGGGGAGATTTTGGACAAGCCTCCCCTTGCTTAGGCACGCGACCGCGCGTCTGGGCAAGGGTGGGCTTGTCCGACCCCCCCCCCCCAGGCCAGGGCATGGGGGTGGGGGGAAGGATGGTGTCAGCGGTGTGGAACTCCCTCCCTTGGACAACAAGGTCACCTGCAAGGAAAGCAGGAAGATGGCTGGAAGGCTCCAGCTCATAAAAGCGGCAGGGGGGGCACAGGGCCAGTGCCGCTCGCAGAGGGCCAGAGGCCAGCCGGGGCTCTTCGGGAGGAAGCCGCCCAAGCTTGGAAAGGGACTGACTTCCCGCTCCCGTTACGAGGGAGGGGAGTGGCTTCTCTTCGCACCGCATGGACTTCCCTCGGGAAGGGGGCGGGGGCAGGAAAGGGTGACTGGTCAAATGTCGTCGGAGGCATGTTTTTGCTGGCCTTCCCTTTTAAGGAAGGCGCCCTCCACCTCCGGGGGAGTGGACCCTGCCGTTCCTGAGTAAAGCCGTTCTCAAGTGAATCCTCTCTTATGGGAGAAAGCTTATGGGAGGAAGACCTTTGGGTCAACCAGCCGGGTGGAGCCCAGGCCAGAAGGAAGGAAGGAGGCAGTCCGTCCATCCGTCTTTCCTCCGGGTCGACTAGAATTTGGGACTCCGCATTCCTCGCACGCGGCACCCACGACAGCTGATTCCCCCGAAAGGGAGATAGGGACCTTGGAAGCCCCCTCTCCGCCGTTTTCGTGGGAGTCAAATCAACCTGACTGCTCCCTTGAAGGTCAAATAGTAAAGATGAAGCTAAAGTACTTTGGACATCAAATGAGAAGAGAGGATTCAGTTGAGAAAGCCTTAATGCTGGGAAAGGTGGAGGGCAAAAGAAGAAGGGGGCGGCCAAAAATGAGATGGCTAGAAGGTATTGTAGAGACAATGGGTACAGAACTGAGCGAGTTGAAGAGGATGGTGGAGGACAGAAGTGCCTGGCGGACAGTGGTCCATAGGGTCGCAAAGGGTCGGAATCGACTGTGCGACTGAACAACAAAACTCACTTTAAACTCCCAAGAAACAAAATCTCCTCACAGCCAGGTTCCATACTAGTCCCTTCTCCTCCTCCTTCTCCTTAGTTGGAAACGGGAGACCTCGAGCGACTCGCAGTCGCTTCTTCTCGGGGCCCCACCCCCGCCAAAGAGCGAGCGTCGGCGGGGAATGCAGGAATGCGGCCGCTTCCTCCAGGGAGAGCCGAAGCCGGCCAGTTAGCTGCTCTCCCTGGAAGGATCGGGGCCGCCGCCGAGTCGGGCTGCCTCCTCCTGCTGAACAGCAACTGCCCGCCCCTCCAGCCCCGGCCTGTCCTGTCCCATGGCGGGGGCGAGGGGCAGCCCTGCGGAGGAATGTGTGTGCGGGGGGGGGGTTGCTGGCTGCTCTCCTTCCTTCCTCTTCCCCCTCTCTTGGGTGCTGCACGGTGGGTGATCATGAAAGAAGTCCCATTCGGGACACAGCTGTCTGGGGTGGCCGTTGCGTTCTCCCAAATGCCGGCGAGAAAGTTCGGTGGTGTTTGAAGGCGGCGGGAGCGAGGTTTTTATGCCTCCCGGCCCCCCCAGACAGCTGTGTCCCGAATGGGACTTCTTTCATGTCCCCCCACCGTCCAGCTCTCGGGAATCAAACCCGTGTTTCCGGTCTCCAAGCCCAGTACTCTCCGGACAGGTGCTGCAAAGACTGAAGGGTTTCCCCCCTCCCTCCCTGTTTTTTGTGCCAATGGAGGGAGTGACAGGCTGTGGGCACGGCCACCCCCATTCACTCCTCCGGGCCCTTCCCGGGCTTCGTCTTCCCCAGGCAGAAGGCGAGGCAGGGGTCAGAACATTTGCCAGGCAGCCTGGGCTGCGTTTCAAAGGCCGCGCCTTTGGCACCATCCACCTCACCCCCTCCCCAGCCTTTCTCCCCACTTTTCTTTGGGATCACCGAAGAAAGGAAGAAAGAAGGCAGTTTAAGAAACATTAGGATCAACTGGCGAGGCAGCAACAGCTTTGGCAGCTTTGGCGAAGAGCGGACAAGGCGAAGGAGCTGGAGAGAAAGAGAGAGGGGGAGGAAGGAAGGATGGAAGGAAGGAAGAGGGCGGGCGCCGCTGCCGCCAAAGCCGCCGCTGATTCGCCAGTTGATCCTATTGTTTCTTAAACTGCCTTTCTTTCTTTGGTGATCCCAAAGAAAGGTGACTTCAGCCCAGCAGCGGCCGCGGCTTCGTCGTCTCCCCCCCACCACCACCACCCACGGCAAGTGCTAAGGTTTGTTTCGGGTGGTGGTGAGGAGATAACGAAGCCACGGCCGCTGCTGGGCTGAAGTCGCCAAAGCCGCCGCCGCCTGCACAGTGTTTGGAAAGGGTACTGGGGGAACTTCCCTGTACCCTTTCCAAACATCGTGCGGGCAGGCGCTGGTGGGGGGGGGGGGTTGGATTGGGTAGATGTTCTACCCAATCCAACCCCCCCCCCACACACACACACACACGATTGTACCGGATAACGCTAAAAATCGCGTTATTCGATACAAGATTTTTCCAAAAATCTTGTAACGTTATGCGGTTTTATCGCTATTCGGTACAATCGTTATCCGGGGTATTACTGTACCTGCCATTTGAAAAAGATGCTTGTGTATATTTAATGATAAAAGCCATATCTTTTCCTGAGCTCCTTTGTTGCTTATTTCAGGTGCAAAAACTGTCAAAAAATGAAGTCCTCATGGTGAACATAGGATCACTGTCAACTGGGGGACGGGTCAGTGCAGTGAAGGCTGATCTGGGCAAAATAGTGCTCACTAATCCAGTGTGCACTGAAGTAGGAGAAAAAATTGCCCTGAGTCGAAGGGTGGAAAAACACTGGCGGTAAGTTGGTTTGAAATAAAATGTTAACATAATGTCTCTGAATGATGGATCTTTGCATTCTTGGTTGTTACAATGCACATTCTTAAACACTGGATTAATAGAATAAAGATTTGTATAGATGTCTTTGAAATGTGGTGCTGGAGGAGAGTTTTGAGAGTCCCCTGGACAGTGAGGAGAACAAATAGGTCAATCTTAGAAGAAATCAACCCTAACTGCTCCTTAGAAGGTCAAATAGTAAAGATGAAGCTAAAGTACTTTGGACATCAAATGAGAAGAGAGGATTCGCTTGAGAAAGCTTTGATGCTGGGAAAGGTGGAGGGCAAAAGAGGAAGGGGGTGGCCAAAAATGAGATGGCTAGATGGAATTGTAGACACAATGGGTACAGAGCTGGGCGGGTTGAGGAGGATGGTGGAGGACAGGAGTGCCTGGAGGACAATGGTCCATGGGGTCACAAAGGGCCAAAATTGACTGTGCAACTGAACAACAAATGTATGAGAGATGTCATCCAGTGATTTCGTAATACACTTAATAACTTCCATCTTTAGTTTTCTTCTGTAGTCATTTCAGAACACTACTGTTATCTACAGATCTTAAATTATTCAATTTCCATTTCTCTCTGTCTAATACAACTTTCTTTATATGTTCAGCATATAAATTGAACAAGCAAAATGTAGACTGCATCTGACACCTTTGCCAATGGGAAAGTTTTGTTTCTGTGGATTCTGTCCTAAAAGTAGCCTCTTGTTTGGAGTACAGTACAGGTTACATATCAGGACCGCCACATATTGCGGCACATTCAGCATTTTAGAACAAACCATATTAAAGGCTTTACTGGAATCTAAAAGACTTAATTGTAAGCTGTAAAGTACAGAGAAATTTTTTGAAATGCTTTGGTATAACCCAGTAGCAAACCTATAGTTCTATATAATCTCTAGTGCCCATTTTCTTAATGCAGGTTGTTCGTCTGGCATTTCTCTCACTATATTGTAAACGTTTTTGTTAAATTCCGAGTATTACTTTGATTGCATGGAAAATTAGCGTTCTTGATAGTTGCTGTGATCTTTACCATCTCTCTTTCTTTGGATTGGAATTTATGAATCTTTGCTGACAGTGTACCACTGTGCTGCTTCCCATATTTACTGGCATATTTTATTAAATTTTTAATAGATTCAATTTCTGTAGTTCAAACTAACATTTGATATCTCAGCTACTTCTTGTGCTTTGTTTTTAATTGCTTGGGTGCAATATCCACTTTACTATCTAAATATTTTTTTCCGTTGAAGGAGTCTTCCTTAAAAGAATATGTTGTTATAAGTCACTTACAATTTAAAGACATTACGAAGAATTTAAAGCTCCTATAAAGAAACAAATTGCCCTGCTAAGTGTAACAGACTTAATGGGACCCATTATGCTGCTGCCAGTGTAAATATGGTGGCATGCTGATATTTAGATTTGTGACAGGGTCTTGATTCTGGCTGTGGCTCAGTACCACTAAATAGAGACCAATTCATGGAATTAAATGCATGCGTTTTTTAAACCACAGAACTGGCTCAAAATAGTGAAAAGGCAAGTAGAACAAGCATGGAGCCCCCAGAACAATTTCCTATAAGGCAGTGCCAAGAGAGAAATAACTTTATTAGGCGTCAACTACACCTACCAGCTGAAACGACTGAGATACACCTTTAGTATCGCCAAACTACTCTGAACAATATATCCTTCCAGGCCCGTGATGGCAAACCTTGGCACTCCAGATGTTTTTGGATTCATTCCAGAAGCCCAAGCCCACATGAATCCTCACGAATGGGTTTACTGTGATTCATCCGGCCTGCGCTGCCCTCATCACTCCCAGAAGTGAAAGTAAAACACGCCTGCATGGGCAAGTTTTACTTCCACTTCCGGGAGTGACGAGGGCGGCACGGGCCGGATGAATCGCAGTAAACCCATTCATGTGGATTCACGGGGGCTGGGGCTTCTGGGAATTGAAGTCCAAGAACATCTGGAGTTCCAAGGTTTGCTATCACAGCTCTAGGCTTTTGGCACCCAGCACATGCTTGCCTCCACACCACCTCTACAACCTTAATCAGCTGTTCGCACACATATAATACAAGATGAACACTAAAACAGGAATAAGATATTGCTGCAAACCAAAATACCACTTGTGTCTTGGTATTTACACTGGCAGCACCATCAAGGTACACGTGAGCTCTTAACATAAAGGGTTTATTTACTTCTCCGTCCTCTAATGTGATTAACGCTATCTTCTGTCAGCAGTCTCATCTTTCTACAGAATAGGACAGCTCCTTCTGAAAAGAGTTAATGGGCACAAATCCAACACAAGGAATGGCAAGACAGCTTCATTACACTTCAGTCTCCCAATATGCTGTTAGGGATTGCAAAGTGGCTATTGTAAAATAAAATTGTAGAGGGAGACTCAAAAATTAGAAACCAGAATTTTGCTATATAAACCAGTTCTAATTCACAGCAGAGGGCCCAAATTAGGTTTCTTAGTGTACTTATATTACTGAGCTTTATATCTGAAAAGTGTAGAAACAGTTGTCTCCTTCAACAGACTGTGGTATGTCCCAGAAACAAGTCTAAAGAAAGGTCCATATTTATCTGACATGTATTTTAGCAATCTGGCTAACAAGTATTTGATAGCTTGTTAGTCACATTCCTGTGTTTATGAAGGATTGTCACTCCATGTTATCTCCATCTCATCTGGTCAGAAGTCTCACTACCGCAGGGATATGCATAAATATGGGGGATGAATATTTGCATTCCTTGCTTCCAGAGAAGTGGATTTTGATCCTTGGAAACTGTAAAATAAAACTATTATTAAAGTGCCACAAATTTTTGCCTTTTCCTACTCTAGCCACTTTGATTTTGCCAACATAAATACAACTTGTGACTTCCTATTCCTGTGCAAGTCTGTTTGCATAGAACAAGAGAATTTAACCCCTTCCACAAGTTGGGGAAGAATCAGTCCCCGCTTTATCCCCATTTCATTGTTCATGAGTATTATTTCCTGACTTGGTCATTGCTTTGTCAAGAAAATGCTTAAATGATTCTGCTGTGCAGTGTTATCTATTGTGATGTTTATTCCAGTTCTTTTAAAATGTAACTTTAAATAATTTCAAACTTGTTTTTCTTTGCAGTTTAATTGGATGGGGACAGATTAGAAGAGGAGTGACAATCAAGCCCACTGTGGATGACGACTGAAGAGCAGAAATTGGTGCTTCACTTCAAAAAAGATTAAATATGATTCCATATATTTGGGGATAGTTTTGGTGTGGAAGCAGTTGTGCAGACTCTATCCACATTATATGGAAAATCTAATTCTTTAGTAAAATTCTGGTCAGCATCTGCAATAAACGTGAAAATTTTGGCAAAGATGCATTGAAATATCCACAACTTTAGCAAAACTAAAACTTGTCTTATGTTGAACTTATGTCAGGTTGTCTGAGACTATTTGGGGCTGGTTTCTCTAACTTCAAACAATGTAACTCAATTACCCGTTACCCGTAATCTGTTTTGAAATAAAAGAATTGCTTATTTTTTCATTTAGTTCTTACAAATCCTTGAGACAAAAAGCTAAAAAGATTGTCAGTGCAAATTTTTAAAAAGAAAATAAACTCTCCTTGGAAGATTCATCCTCTTTATTGCTCAATACCTTGTTCCGTATGGTCTTCAACCTTTTAGAGAACATCTCCCAAATCACTATTTTGCTTATATTTAAAGGTACTGTATAAGAATCATTAATTGTACTTGTAAGAAATGATAGATTAAAAGGGACACAAAATGCTATTTTCATACTGAAACATCAGACACCACACATATGCCAGGCCTACTTGCAAACAGCAAACCAGAACTTTTTACAATGAAAATTTTGAAAATTCCTGAAGACCTAATGCTACAATGATGGTTTTTAAGTAGCAGTGAAGTTTCACACTACTCTACTTTTTCAGTAAGGACAGACACGATTGGTTTCACTTCCTCCTTTTACTTTTAAGAGTTCCACATTGGTTGGTATATGCATGCTCCTGTTGCAAACTGGCAGTACTAGAAGCTAATGAAGTTTTTTTTTTGTCATCGATATTTTGGTTTAACAGCACTTCCATGTCTACATGTGTTTGGGTTGCCAGGGGTCTTGGACTTACCAGAAGCCCACATCAATACACCCGCTGATCAGGGCTTCTAGGAATTGGAAATCTAGGAAAATCTGGAGAGCCATGTTTGCTGACCCCTGCCTTATGAGATTCTGATAGCTAAGTAATAACATGTATATTGAGACAAAATTCAATTGCAGTGTCACCACGACTACTATCGGTACTCTTGGGTGGCAGTATCTGAAAATTAATCCATTTTTGCTTTATTTCAATTTCCAATAATGGACTTTATTAGTTAATTTGGTCACATACAAGGATCATCGCAGTGATTCCCCTTCAATGATAATGATAAAGCTTAATGAAAAAACTGTAAAGGGGCCATGGTGCTGGCTTCTATTTTAGTAATTAGGGTTTGGATTTAATTATTGCACTAACAGTTGAACTATGAACACCAGATTATCATTTACTGAATGGGATAGTTAATCCAAAAGCCAATGTGACAGTTCACACATTCTTATCTTCAATTGCTGTTTCAGAATTACAGTACAGTACTTTGATTACTGATCTATTTCCCTTCAAGTTCTTACCCTTTCCTTATGGACTCAAAATAGTTAAAATGATCAAAAAAGGAAAAGGTAAAATATGAGAAGAGAGTTCAATTCTAAGGTCCTTTTTGACATTGTATTTGCCAAGAAATTATGTAGAATGAATTTGTGCATCCCAGTGTTAATTCAAACTACAGGCCTAAGTATTGGGATTGGGGCAGAGGGTGCGCACGCTAGGACACTGGTTATCATGCTATGGTTATCTGGCTAGGTTATCATGTTATGGAATAAGAACAGATGATACTGCCAGCAAACTCAACTGACTGACAGGCAGCTGTTAACTAACCTAACAACTCTGAAGACTAGGATTGAGGTACTGAAGTACACAGGGAAGGGTGATGGTCCCCAATTGGATTAAATCCCACTTGAATTGATCTTGATGGATAATACTAGCCTGGGGCTGAAGAAGACTTTGTGTGCTAAAAGGGCAGGACCAGAAAGTGACTTATGGAACTGGATCAGTGGTATGGGGGTCACCTTGCAATACATACGGAAGGCAAATTGAAGACGACTGCATTATATTGTTCCCAGGACAAGCTTCACAGTTGATTGTCATGATGATAGCCAATATTCAGACTGATGTGGCATTTGAAGGAGACTGATAATAAGCCATGTTTATTCCTTACTGTTCTCTAAGCACTTCATCTTTTGGTAGAAACAACACCCTTTTACAATTGGCATATGGATTACTGCCATCTGATCCTGATAAAGAAATACAGTAATACCTTGGATAACACTAAAATCACATAACATTAAGTAATCTGGGGAGGAGAATTGGATCGAATAACGTTAAGGTCCTATGGGATGGATTGGATAACAACCGCTAAAGTCTGTGCGGTTACAATGTATCTCTATGGAGCTTTAACGTTATCCGATCCATCCCATAGGATTTTAACATGCATCGGATAACACCAAGACTTGTGGAACCAAGTCTTAGCGTTATCCGAGGTATTACTGTAATGCAGTGCTTGCTGAGACGAGCAAGGCTCATTGAGGGATGATTGCTTCTATTCACTCTGAACTTGGTAGCATTGTTACAGTTGTTAAAAAATCTAAAATGATATCCTAGTGTCAATTCAAAGCCCTGGTGATGCAGTGGTTAAACTGCAGCCAGAATGTTGTGAGTTCAATCCTGACCAGGATATAAGGTTGACTCAAGTCTTCCATCCTTCCAAGGTCAGTAAAATGAGTATCTAGCATGTTTGGGGCAAAATGCTAATTAACTTGTGAACCACCCAGAGAGCGCACTAAGCACTATGGCAGTACACAGGTGTAATTGCTAATTCATTTTAATACAGTAATGGCTTCAAAGCTGAACCATCAAGAGCTTCACTATTGCTTCTAGTTTAACAGCAGTTGATTTCAGTAGGTTTGAAAGATGGATTCCAGCCGCCAGAGGCCACAATGAGCCACACCAGTTCTGCAAATGGCTGGAAACAATTATTCAAAAAGCCATGAAACTGGCATGCAGGCTTGTATGGGGAAAGGATTTTAGGAGATTCCCACAAGGGCCCTAATGGGAAAATTGCAATTGCAAGATGCTTTCCATGGTAAATTTCATGTTGTTAGCCACCCAGAGTAAGAAAATGTCCTAGATGGGCGAGGTATAAGTAAAATAAATAAAATTAAAAAACTTCTTGGATTCTCAGAAACATGGATAATATTCAAGGATATTAGGGCTTCTAATCCAAATCTGGAGACCACCTGGTTGTTTCCCCTCTAGTATCAACTGGAATGCTTCTAGGAAGCAGATTAGCAGAGGGTGAAGTGTCCTTCCTGCTCTTGCCATTCAGCTAAATCTAGAAGTGGAAACTTCATACAACTGTTACGATTAATAACGTAACAGACCTGCACATCTCTGTCTAAATTGCTTTTGAAATCACCTAAACTCATAGTTACATCACTCTCACAGCAGCCAACTCTAGAAAAACTTTTTAAAGTACACCACGCAATACACAAAGGACAGCATGTCTTTTTGATACTGTCTACCAATTTACAATCATCCCAAAAATAGGCAGCATTATCTAAAAATACAATTCATGATTAGGAGTGAAATTGTACACTAGCAGATTTCTTCAAAAGAAAACAATAGCTGACGCACACACATCGTGATACCATGAACATCTCAGACCCAGTAACTCCAGTTTAATAAAAGATGGTCAAACTCCATCCTCTTGAGAAATGGCATCAACACCATTTTAAAACATATACAATTAGGCTGTTTCTCCAGTTACAAGTAATACCTCATATAACATTAGTATCGAATAACACTAAAATCGCATAACATTAAGGAATCTGGGGGGAAGAATTGCATCAGATAACATTAAGATCCTATGGGATGCTTCAGATAACAACCGCTAAAGCCTGTGTGGTTACAATGTATCTCTATGGATCCCATAGAGGATCAGATAACACTAAAAATCATATAACACCAAGACTTGTGGAACCAGGTTTTAGTGTTATATGAGGTTTTACTGTATTAGGAAAAATAGCCTAATTCTATCTGTTTGTAGGACAGGTCTGCAACTATTCACACTATTTTTCTTATTTCAGACATTCACTAGCTTCCCAAGTAGTGGGAAAAAAGGCATTTTTAATGTTAAATCTTATGCCAGGTACAAACTACGTAATTGCTCGACAAGAAACCAAGTTCAGAAGCTGGAAATCGCAAGAAGGAAAAATACACCATCGTTTCAACTAATACAAATAGTACTCTACGCAGATAACCCTGATGCCTGCCATTTCGTTTTTCCAGATTATATTTGCTCGTCGAAAACTATCCTGCCTCCAAAACGGCGTCAAGAAAATTGGGAAAATGATGGTATTTGCCAAATAGTTCGTTTCCCCCTTATTTTGGCTGGTGCATAAAAACATCCGCTCTAAAAACCCAAGGGGACATATAGTTACGGTGCTTGGGGGGGGGGGGGATCGACGTAAGTAAGATTTTAATTTGGAAAATAAAACCGGATACCTCAAATTTTCAACTTTCAGAAAAAAGGCAACGGGAAAGACTTAAAAATGGGGAGCTACCGAAAGTGAGGTGGGGTGCGTGAGGTGAAATTCCGGAGGCGGGAAAGGGTGGGTGGGGGTGGGGGGGGTTTGCTTTTGGGCAGTGCCTGTGGAAAAAAAGCCACCCCAAAATGTTGGGGATTTTCCAGGCCTAAAAGCGCTTCTTCGCTCCCCGGCGCCGCGTTGAGCAAGTCTGAGCCCGGAGCGTAATTTTACGGCCGGGCTGGGTACGGAGGCGTCGGCTGCAGCGGCAGGAGCAGCTGCAGAGCGGGAGGGGCTGGCAGGCAGGCAGGCAGGGCACCCATCCATCGCCCTTCTTCCACTTCCATCTCCCCGCGGCCCGGTTTCCTCGGCGCCCCGGCGTGGAGGGGCGAGCGGCCCAGGCAGTGGCAGCGCCGGCGTCTCCCTTCCGCCTCGCCCTGGGTCTCTCTCGGGCAAGTGACGTGACGTGCTGACGGCGGCCCGGCCCGGGGAGCTTGCTTGGCCGCTTCCACTCAGCTCCGAGCTCGGCCCCTCCCTCCCTCCCGCCCGCCCCGCCGCAGCGACATTAACCACCACCGAGAGCGGCCCTGCTACGCGGAGAAAGGAAGCCGCCCCCGAGCCCGCCGCCGCCGCCCCGCCCGGTAAGCAGCACGGGAGAGGCCCAGGCGAGGCCTATATCGCCCCCGCGCGGGACCAGGCCTTTGGGCCCCGCCGCGGTGCAGGCCCCGAGAAGGCCGCAGCTAGGCCGCGGCCGGGCTCCCCCTGGCCAGAGCGGGCCCGAAGGCCGCGCTGAGGGGGAAGGACGGGGATGCCGTTGACCCAGGTGGGAGCGGGGGAAGGGGACGGTGGCGGTGTGGTGATTGCGGAGACGGGATGAGGCCCGGGCCCGGAGTAGCAGGCTAGGCCCCAGTTGGAGGGAGAGCGCCTAGGAGGAGGAGGAGACAAGATGGCGGCGGCAAGGGGGGGGGGAAAGAGAGAGTCCAGGCCGCCATCTTGAATTAATCGCTCCTAAGCCCGAGACAGTCCCCATTACGGGCAGGGCAGGGCGGAGACGGCGCCAGTGGGGGAGGCTCGCCCCTCCCTCCCCTCCTTCCCCTGTCTAGTGCCCAGTTGTCCTGCTTGTCTGCTCCCTGGGCCCGATACGCGCCAGCCCCGCAGCCGCCAGAGCCTTCATTGTAGCCTGCGGCGGGTTGAGGGGGCGCTTGCTAAGCTGCCTTTCGCTCCTCTCCCTTCTGGTCCCGTGAGGTGACAAGATGATGGCCCGTTAAACACAGGGCCCCCAGTAAAGTACACCACTCCACCCACCCCAAAACACATAGGAGGTCTCCTCGACTCGCCCTGATCCAGATTTGATCTGGGGGTCTGAGAGAAGCATAAAGAATACTGTTCTGAGAGAAGCATAAAAATGCTGTTCTGAGAGAAGCATAAAGAATACTGTTCTGAGAGAAACATAAAAATGCTGTTCTGAGAGAAGCATAAAGAATACTGTTCTGAGAGAAGCATAAAAATGCTGTTCTGAGAGAAGCATAAAGAATACTGTTCTGAGAGAAGCATAAAAATGCTGTTCTGAGAGAAGCATAAAGAATACTGTTCTGAGAGAAGCATAAAAATGCTGTTCTGAGAGAAGCATAAAGAATACTGTTCTGAGAGAAGCATAAAGAATACTGTTCTGAGAGAAGCATAAAAATGCTGTTCTGAGAGAAGCATAAAAATGCTGTTCTGAGAGAAGCATAAAGAATACTGTTCTGAGAGAAGCATAAAAAATGCTGTTCTGAGAGAAGCATAACAATACTTTTCTGAGAAATAGTGCTGTTCTGAGAAGCATTAAAAAAATACTGTTATGATGAGAGCATAAAGAATACTTCATTCCCGTGAATAGATGGCGGGCAGAGACCAAGAATTGTTCTACGTGCTCAAGCGAGTGTCACCCTTTCCACATGATAGAGCATGCACATCAATAAAAATTTGGATTCAGATCCCCACCCGTTACAATTGGGAGTCTGAACGTCAGAACACTTATTACTCTGGGATGGAGGGTTTCTTATGCTCTGGTAACCTGAGAGTGGAGGCAGAGAAAGCTTCCTTGACGCGTTACAACGCCAAGCTGTGCTTTCAGAATGTGTGAGAATTTAACCCATTGGATTACCACACATCCAGAAAGACCACAGTGAAAATAATAATAATAAACTCCATAAACATGTTACGAAGGCAAAGTGTTAGGTAACATTTTTCCATTTTAAAGGCAGCAGCAAAGGAGTACAACAATTATAGAAATTTCCCTTAAGGGAAAATAATGCCTCTCACAAAGTCTGCAGTCCTATATAGTTCTTTTAAAATAAGCTACATTGACTATGAAATACTTTTTTCTGACAATAGAGTGTCAGACTTCAGCTGGAAAGATATATGATATCAAGTCAGAGGATAAGGCTGTAGAAGTGATTTTTGTGTGAAATAAATGTCTCCAGCACATGTATTTACAAAGAAGAGGAAATTGCTTATTTTCCTGCCATTATTTGTACAGTGAATGTAAAAAAGAGAAAATTATTCATAGAAATGTGCAAGATACTATAGTAACACATTTTACAATATTCTAGATTCAGTACTTGTAGTGGTGCAAAATAAGATTTTAACACCCCAGAACCATTTTCTAAAAATTGTTTAAATGGACAATTTTTGTCATTTGTGCCCAGAATATGAAAATGAAAATACAGTACAGTATATTTTTATGTAAGATTCAAGAGAAAGAGACAAAAATATGGTACCTTAAAGAATAACTGTAAGCCGCCCTGAGTCGCCTTGGCGAGTGGGCTGCAATATAAATCTAAATAAATAAATAAATAAATTGTTGTATATGAATATGAACAGGGTTACTTCTTCAAACATTATTTGAGTGTAGTTTAATATACAGTATCAGCATTGGAAACTTTCATTATGAAAATGTCATGGCAAAAAGCTTTGGGACTCATGTAGAGAGAGGTGAGATGTCTGGAGAATTCAGAGTTGAGTAGCTGGCTGTGGTGCTGGACTCAGGAGTTTGATTCCCTACTACTACTCCTTGGAGAAGAGCTGACCCATGTAGCTTTGAGCAAGCTGCACAATCTCTGTGTGCTTCCAGAAGAAGGAAATGGAATACCCTTTCTGAGTATGTTATATGCATAAAATCAGGAAAATGATCTCTACAAATCAGAATCAACTAGATGACATGTAACTAAATTGTAGGGAGAGATGGCTGAGCTCAGAGACAGGAATATTTGGCTAGAGCAGGCATTCTCAATCTTTTAAAGCCAGGGGCCAGGTCACGCTTCCTCTGACAGCTTTAGGGGCTAGATGGCCATTTTGCTCTTCCTCCACCACATGGCACTTCCTGGTGTGGTGGAGACGGTGGGGAGTCACATGAAATGGTGCCATGGACCACATCCGCCCCATGGGCTGCAGGTTGAGAATCCCTGGGCTAGAAGAAAGGTATATTCTGCTGTTTCCACTGTTCATAACAAGGGGGGGGGGGGGGGGCTTCAATGTATCAGTTATCTCAACAGGCTGGAAAAGTGAGGTACAGTACAGTACTAACCCAATACTGTACTCCCATTATCTAAGGTAGGATAGTTAAATTTTTCCAAGGGCTGCCTGCCTTTTTTCTTACATCATTCTGGCAATCTGCAAAATTCAAGTTGTCAAGGGATTAATAATTCCATGCTATCAAGTTGATTCTGATTTATGGCAACCCTTTCCAGTTTATTTTAGCTCTTTTAAAAAATAATGTGGCTCTTTTTCCTCTGACAGGTTTGAAGTCTAACATCCTACTCAATTCAACATGTGGCTGTATATAGCTATGGAAGACTAATTAAACACTTGTTTGCTTGTGAAAAAAAAATAGACATTGTGCTGATGAGATTTAAAGGCCATGGATGAAGATGGACTTGAACTACAACCACATGATCCACATGAGTTTTTTGATCCTACAGGTATTCATGGAAATAGCGTGTTCCTGTTAGATTTTTACTGAATTACCCTAGAATGTTCTGTGATTATTTCAAGTTGGTAATTTTCTAGAAAATCAATCTGTTTTACAATTAGTACAGTAAAACCTCATATAACACTAAAACCGGGTTCCACAAGTCTTGGTGTTATATGATTTTTAGTGTTATCTGATCCTCTATGGGATCCATAGAGATACATTGTAACCACACAGGCTTTAGCGGTTGTTATCTGAAGCATCCCATAGGATCTTAATGTTATCTGATGCAATTCTTCCCCCCAGATTCCTTAATGTTATGCGATTTTCGTGTTATTCGATACTAATGTTATATGAGGTATTACTGTATTGCGTTTTCAGAAATATCTTGATGCTGGATGAAAGACACTGCCTTTAAAGACCCTATATATTATTTAAATAATTGCTATTTGGATTTTTGGAACTCCAACTTCCACAATTCTCTAAGAATTTCCATGGCAGAATTCTGGGAGTTCCAGCTCACATACCCATGCCTTCAGACACACCCAGGTTTATTTCACATGGAAAAGGGCCTTACTGTGGCTTAAGTTCCTGTTTTTTAAAAAGGAAGTGGCCCTGGTACTACCTGGGAGGTTCAGTCTTAGTGTTCATATTGCTAAATGGTTTCTTATTCATCTCCTATCTCACCCCAAGTACTCCTTGTTGGACACTTTCATCAGTCACTTTTAAAGCCTGCAAGTTCTTTCCAAGCTGCTCCCATACAAAATGATTTATTGAACAGTAGTCCAAATAGAAATTAATTCGGTGGATCTTCTTCTTTGCTTCGTTTTTTACCCTTTTGGGTGTCAAGGGAGATAACAAGGTTCTTGCTCTGGTACTTCTAGTGGCCTCCACTAATGTTATTTGGTGTTCTTGTTTTGTTTCTTTGATTAGATGGATATAGATCTTTTAGTTGTAATGAAATGTGTAACATGAAATTCAAGAACATGAATCTAGTGCCTATGCTAAGAATGAGAGCGTCATCCAGGTTTAAACTTTGTTTAGCATCTTAATCAGGTTTGAGATCTCATTGGAATCATAAACATAATATTTTCATGATACAGTACTTAAATTCTGGTGCAACTTTTAAATTGTATCTGGTTTTTTATATACCCATTTTTGTGTATTTCAGGAGCTGATGGAACTCACATGAATGGAGATGAAATTGTAGTTGAAATACAGGAAACTATATATGTATCAGATGTGGAGGATTCTGACATAGCTGTTCATAATTTTGTTCCTGATGATCCAGACTCAGTTGTGATTCAAGATGTTATTGAGGACGTTGTTATAGAAGATGTTCAGTGTCCAGATATCATGGAAGATACAGATGTATCTCAGACTGTTATTATACCTGAACCAGTGCTGGACCGTGATGTCACTGAAGAAGTGTCTTTAGCACATTGCACTGTTCCAGAAGATGTTTTATCTTCTGAGATCACAACTTCAACAATGTCAGTACCTGAACATGTACTCTCAAATGAGTCAATGCACCTAGCAGATATTGGGCATATGGACCATGTTGTTCATGATCATCATAATGTTGTAGAAGCAGAAATTGTTACAGGTTCTCTTGGAGAAGATGTAGTTTCGGAGGTTTTGGTAGCAGACTGTGCCTCTGAAGCTGTAATTGATGCCAGAGGAATACCTGTGGAACATGACGATGAGAAGGGCAACTGTGAAGACTACCTTATGATCTCCTGTAAGTGTCTGGATAAAGTATTTCTAAAACTAAAAATCTGTCTTCCACAGGTTTTGTTTAATTGTGCTATAGCTCCTGTAATGTAATCTAAGTGTGGTTGCACCTCCTTAAGTAGCTGTTGGGAAAGGGAGAGTGAAAGAGAGACCGTGATTGCAACAGATATAATGCTGAGAAAAGACATCATAATTATTGCACCAGTCTCATTACTCCTTTTTTCTATCAGAGATTAAGTGCACAAAACAGCAGGATGTGTAGTGGATGCCACTTAGCAAGAGACGGAAAATGGGATGGGAGGACTAATGGTTCAGAGGGGAAAAACTATTTACTGAGGCAACAATTTACTGCGACATACACATTTATAAGTGTTTATAGTATTTGCTTAACATTTTTGTGTATCTGTGTTACAGTTATTTATAATAATAATTATACATTCCACTGATTAACAAGGAACATGAAAAACCTATGATCCAATTCTTATGATGATGTCCATAGCCTCTGGCTTGCCATGTCATCAGAAAATGGTCTACAGTTGGGCACTGTAACTGTTGTGAGATAGCAACACTATTCTTTGAGATTCCTTTGTTTGGAACAATATTTGCTGTCAGTTGCAGCATAGCAGTAAATGCACAAACCACCTATATCACCACAATGCTGTATCTTCAAAAATGTGATTAAAGTGAATGAGCAGTGTAGCATGGACAAGATGGTATGTGGGATGTTCAGGGTATGGCTGAACTTGCCACGCCCACTCCAGTGAATTTCCATGTTGGAGCAAAGATTTGAATCCCAGTCTCTTGAGCTGTATTCCAGCAATTGTCCACTATACCACTTTAGCTGTTTTTTATTTACATTACTGTGTGTGTGTATATATATATATAGGATGGAGCCTGATACTAGTGAGTCATTTCCTCTTAATAGGCATGGGATTGGAATCCATTAGATTCTCATTACAGATCTAAATTATTTTTCCAGTTTAAAAATTAAGAAAAAAGCCTCTGTAGACCAAATGTAAATTCACAACCATTATAATTAGATGAGAATGCCTACACTAGAATTTAAATGAAAGTTTCCCTGTTACTTCATACTTTTCTTTAAGCTTTCAAACAGGTTCTACCAGTTTTTAAACTGTGAGATTGATGCCTACTTTGATGTAGTTTGGTCTAGCCTGTATCTGCTTTACAGAGAAACATTAAAACATAGTTCTTGAATTCAAATGTCCATTTTGTTTATGCCACATAATTCTTTATACAGTTGTACCTCGCTTAAAGAGCATAATGCGTTCCACAGGATTGCTCTTTAAGCGAGTTTGCTCTTTAAGCGAAACACCATTGTAAATGACCAATTGTGGGGGGGATTGTGAACCCCGATTTATTTGTTAAGTGAGTTTTGGGTTGGTTTTATTTGTTAAGCGAAGCGAACATTCAGAGAAAATTCTGCTCTTTAAGCGAGGCGCTCTTTATGCGAGGTTTGACTGTATGTGATATGTAGTAGGCTATTTTGTCAATTGTAAAACCAGTTCAGATTTAATTTATGTACATAGTATATGGCAGACTGGAGCAATGCATTAATAAACTGAGGATGTCTTCATTATATTTTTTGTATAAGTGCAACCTATTATACAGAGAGCAAGCAATTATAATTAAAAGAATGGAATGGAGATGAGGCAAACAGTGTGAAACTACCTCATAGAAAATATTACTTCGAGTGTGTGTGGCACATCCAGAGTTGTGCAGTACTCTTACCTAAAAGTAAGATAGAATTGAGGTGATTGTTTTCGCTTGTATATTTGAATGACAAGAATTTTAACAACAAATCCAAGTCTGCAAATGATTAATTCATGCCATTTTCACAAGATACTTATTGATAATTATATCACCATTTATTTCCAAGCCTAGAAGACCATGTTTGATCACCCTATAATTTACTTTTTTCTTTGTTTGTTGCATTTCTATCCTGCTTTTCTTCCAAAACTGGGACTCAAGACTACTTTAAAAAAAATAGAAAACTAAATATCAAAAATTATTTTCAAAAGTCTATAATAATTTTAAAATTTAAGTTTACACTTTGAAATATTTGATTAAAAACACCAAGATTATTTTTCCTTTAAAAAGAGTGAACACCTTGGATAAAATCTTAAACTTTGTGGCACTTCTAATTTGTAAATGCCTGCCTTAATAAAAAGGTCTTTGCAAGGCTGCTTGAAGAAGAGTGGAAAGGAGAAAAATCTGACTTCTCTTAAGCATTTCCAGAGGCTGAACACAACTATGGAGAAGGTCTTTTCTTGAGGGGCCTCAGAATATGGCGGAACCATAAAAAAGGATCCCTCTAGAAGATCTTATTTCTGTCTGTTTGGGGGATAAGCAGCAGGCACATAGAGCTAAATGAGATTTAGGCAGCAGGCTTTGGGTTCACATCCAGCCACTGTTTCTTTGCTTTGTATTGGAATTTGCTATGCCCTCTTGTTCCTAGGTTTACATAATAATCAGCTACTTGTGCAGTCAGAGTAAGTGGACAAAGAATCTGTATACATGCCTTACATTCTGATGAATTCAGTGTCCCCTTTTCAGACCAGAATGTCCTGAAGCTCTACATTGGTGATGAAAAGAAAACAACAAAGAAACTAGCACTTAGTTGTACTGTACTATGGGTCTTGCTGGATTAATTAAGTATATAATTGCCTGAATTCTTTATGGATCTTATGCCATTTAAAGTGTTGCGTAAATCACAACAACAAGCTGTTAATGAGCTACCACTTGCATTTTTTATCACTAGTGAAATTACAAGTCATACACGGATGTGAACATGAGTAGCAACTCATTTATCTACAGCTATTTTGTCATCATGATTTACACAGTGACATGTCCAGAAGAGTTCTGACTAATAAGATAATTAAGATGCAGTTAAATGTTTAAATGTTTAAATTTACCTTTGATTAAATTTACAATTCTTCCCACCTCATGCAAGTTTTCATTTAACAAAAAAGAAATCTTTCTGCAAAGAGTTTTTCACTGTTGGTTTTTTTTTTTTACTAATTTTAACTTAATTTTCAGTACTTTAAAAAGTCAAATAGTAAACTACGGTTTTTCTGATATCTGTTTACGTTAGAGTGATTGCTTTGTTATTTTTATCTCCAGTGGATGAGGCAGTCAAGACAGAAACTGACAATTCAATAAATATTAAATCTGAATCAGAAGATGATTCCAATAAAATGGATGGCATTTGTCCAGAAGTCATCAAAGTCTATATATTTAAAGCTGATCCTGGAGAAGATGATATAGGTAAGGCAGTCTTAAAATAAAACCACACAATAAAAACACATCAACATATATATTATTACTTGCAAATCCCAAATTAAAACTGCCCAGAGAGCTATCAAGCTGTTTGCTCTTTAAGCGAAACACCATTGAAAGTGACCAATTGTGACTTTTGGCACAGGGGATTACAAACCCCGATTTAGTTGTTAAGCGAGTTTTTTGTTGGTTTTAGTTGTTAAGCAAGGTGCTCTTTATGCGAGATTTTACTGTATAGAATGTAAATGTATTTATTTATTTATTTGAATTTAGGAGGCACAGTAGACATTGTGGAAAGTGAATCTGAAATTGACCATGGAGACACTTTAATTAATCAAAATAGTAGTGTTCGCATTCCACGGGAAAAAATGGTTTATATGGCAGTAAATGATTCCCAGCATGAAGATGAAGAATTAAGTAAGTATGTTGCACTTTTCAGGGGTAGGACTTTGTTTAAATTAAATTAAAACTGCATTATTTATTGTTGATTATTTCTCAGATGTTGCAGAAATTGCCGATGAGGTCTATATGGAAGTAATAGTAGGAGAGGAAGATGCAGCTGCAGCAGCGGTTCAAGAGCAGCAAATTGATGACAATGAAATCAAAAATTTTATGCCAATAGCATGGGCAGCAGCTTACGGTAGGTTATATATCAGTGTATGCTATAAGACTGGATTTAAGAGGAAGACTTTTTACATATTATTGATCAGAAGCCAAGATGTGTCGCTAATAGCATAATTTCTGAAACAGAAGATCATTGGCATTCAGTTACTTTGTCGTGAAGGGTGAGCTTATCATATTTTAGTAGGACTTCAGTGTGTATATGTGATTTGGGTGGGGCTGATTTTTTTGTGTCTGCCTTTTAGTACTTATCCCCTTCTCACCCTAATTTGTTGGCAGTCAGATGAAAAATGCACATGAGTCAGTCTTTCCCATATACAGTAATACCTCGGATAACGTTTACCTCGGATAAAATCGCATAACGTTAAGTAATCTGGGGAGGAGAATTGGATCGAATAATGTTAAAGTCCTATGGGATGGATCGGATAACAACCGCTAAAGTGCGGTTACAATGTATCTCTATGGAGCTTTAACGTTATCTGATCCATCCCATAGGATTTTAACATGCATCGGATAACAATAAAAATCGGATAACACCAAGACTTGTGGAACCAAGTCTTAACATTATCCGAGGTATTACTGTAGTTGCAAAAAGAGCTTGATAGGTTTGAACACTGGGCTGAAACCAACAGAATGAAATTTAACAAGCATGAGGGAAAAGTTTTACACCTAGGGGAAACAAGAACCAGATGCATAGTTACAAGATAGGAGATACTCAGTAATACTACAAGCAAGAAGGATCTTGGAATTGCTGTAGATTACAGGCGAAGTATGAGTCAACAGTGTTGTATAGCCTGGAAAGGGCCAATGCTGTTTTAGGTTGCATTAACGGAAGTATACTGTAGTCTCCAAAACCCATGGGGTATTAGTCCACCTCTATTCAGCACTGGTTAGCCCACATCTAGAGTCTTGTGTCCATCTCTGGACACTGGACTTTTAAGAAAGATGCAAACAAACTAGAGCAGGTATAGAGAAAGGCAACAAGGATTATCAGAGGGCTGGAAACCAAATCCTATGAGGAAAGACTGAAGGACCTGGGCATGTTAGAGAGTGGACTAAGCACTATGGGGTGGTATACAAGTGTGCTTGCCTTTTTGCTTTATGTTTAGTCTCGAGAAAAAGAGACTGAGAGGGGATATGATAGCCATCTTCAAATACAGTAATATCTCGGATAATGTTTACCTCAGATAACGCTAAAATTGCATAACGTTAAGTAATCTGGGGAGGAGAATTGGATTGAATAATGTTAAGGTCCTATGAGATGGATCGAATGACAACCGCTAAAGCCTGTGCGGTTACAATGTGTCTCTATGGAGCTTTAACGTTAGCCGATCCATCCCATAGGATTTTAACATGCATCAGATAACACTAAAACCGAGGTTTTACTGTACAGTAAAACTCCATATAACTACTTTAATTCATTCCACGAGGCTAATTCCTCATTGTTCCTTCGGCGAGAATGGCGCATCTCGCCTGTACCAGGAGAAGAGCCTTCTCCGTGTCCGCCCCGGCCCTCTGGAACCTCCTGCCCACTGAACTGCGCCTTCAGACAGAGCTCCTGCCCTTCCGGAAGGGCTTGAAAACCTGGCTGGCAGGACAGGTTTGGGGACCTGGGAATACGAGTTCCCTTACCAGGTGGCTTATTTAAAGGATTGCCACCCTGGGTCTGGAAGTGGGACTGTGTACTGTTTTTAATTTCTGTGGTAATATTTTGATGACCTTTTAACTTTGATGTTTTTATTGGTGTAAACTGTTTTTATGTTTTTGCTTTTATTTTTAGTGTCTTGTAAGCCGCTCAGAGTCGGGTTCTCCCGATTGGGGCGGGGTATCAAGTGTAATAAATAAATAAATAAATAAATAAATAAATAAATAAATAAATAATGGTTGTACTATTTAATCGCTATGGGATGCATCGTAGAATGACAAAAAAATCGTATGATTTTTTCCCCCCATAGTGATGCATTGCATCGTATAATGATTTTAGTTGTTCTACAGGAGGGCACAATGCTTTTTCAAATCCTCGTTGTTGTACTATTTAATCACTGTAAGAGGCATTCGTTATACGAGGTTCTATTTATTGTACCTGAAAATAATAATCAGGAGGAAAGGCAGGATCTTTTCTCCATCATCCCAGAGTGTACAGTGCATAATAATGGGCTCAAACTAAAGAAAGCCAGATACAGGCTGAATATTAGGAAGCAGTTCTTAACGGTTAGAGCAGTATGACAGTGGAACCAGCTGCCTCGAGAGGAGGCGAGCACTCCAACACTGGAGGCATTAAAGAGAGAATTGGGCAACTATCTGTCAGATCTGATACGATTTGGATTCTTGCATTGAGCAGGAGTGGCCTTAAACAGGAGTTCTCAACCTTTTAAAGCTGGGGGCCAGGTCATTCTCCCTCAGACAGCCTCGGGAGCTGGGTGGCCATTTTGCCCTTCTTCCACCACATGGCACTTCCAGGTGTGGTGGAGGTTGTGGTGGGCCACATGAAATGGCGCTGTGGGCTGCATCCGGCCCATGGGCCTCAGGTTGAGAATCCTTGGCCTAAAAGGCCCCTTCCAATTCAGTTATTCTATTATTCTACTTTTGTACAATCCTTAGGCCCTTGAATACTAATGCTGTGTAGTTTGTAATTCTGATTAGGTAACAACACTGATGCAGCTGAAAACAGAAATGGAACGGCAAGTGCCCTCTTGCACATAGATGAGTCTGCTGGTCTTGGGAGATTAGCAAAACAAAAACCAAAAAAGAGAAGGAGGTTGGAACCCAGACAGTACCAAACAGGTAAATATTCAGCTAATGTTAGTGGCAGTAATAATTGCTTCTCAGGGGAAAGAGAATGTACATAAGTTTTTCTGGGAGCATTTAAAAATTATTTTCATTTATCTTACAATTTTACTGTTTTTCTTTGAGTTGTATTACCAAACCATTAAGTACATTTTAAAAAAAATAGTAGCCATGTTAGTCTGCTTTGTGTTTTTAAAATATTTAAAATGTTGTTTAATTTGAAATATAAGATTCTTCTTAGTTTCAACCAGAGGGGGAAATAATGGATTTGAAAGGCTAGCCTTGGGAATGAAAATTTTCATGTATATATGAATATATATTTACATCATATATTACAATAGTGAACTTACTCTGCAGAACTATTAAAAAAGTTAAAAACCTGGGAGGGCCAAAATTATTAAAGGACATTTGAGCTTGTTAAGTGGTTTGGGTTGACAAGCAGAAAGATTGGGCATCTGAAAAGAGAATGGAAGGAGGAATGGATTGGTGTAGCCTGTAAGGCAGTCTGTTGACTAGAACTCAAATTTTTGTTGTGAGTTCTTATTAAATAGAAGAGAGAGGTTGCATGTGTTCAAAAGCAAGAAATTACAAGTAGATAAATAAGTACTGCTTTGGTGGGAAAGGTAACGTCCATGCACTTTAAAATGTTTATAATGCTGTTTATAATGAAAATGAGTTGTTATACTTTGAATCCAGAGTTTAATTTTTAGCATATCAGAGAATAAACAAAACAACCAAAGACAAAAAACGTGGCATCTTAAAGACTTATCTCCTGTATTTAAATGTAAGCTTTCATGAATCAAGTCCACTTATGCTTTTTATCAAGTTTGGGAAACCTTTTTAGGAGAAAATTGGTCCAAAAAGCTTTATCATTTTGAAATATAAACAATGGACGGAGGGTTATAAAATGTAAGTAAAGGTTACCCTTGCTTGAAAGCCAGTTGTACCCAACTCTAGGGGGTGATGCTCATCTTTGTTTTCAGCCAAAGAGTCAACTCTGTCTTCAGGTAGTGTCTGCAAACATTTCTATGGTCATGTGGCAGGCATGACTAGACGCCGAAGTGCATGGATGTTACCTTTCTCACCTATTTATCTACAGTAACACGTCGGATAACGCTAAGACTTGGTTCCACAAGTCTTGGTGTTATCCGATTTTTAGTGTTATCCGATGCATGTTAAAATCCTATGGGATGGATCGGATAATGTTAAAGCTCCATAGAGATACATTGTAACAGCACAGGCTTTAGCGGTTGTTATCTGATCCATCCCATAGGACCTTAACGTTATTCGATCCAATTCTCCACCCTAGATTACTTAACGTTATGCGATTTTAGCGTTATCCGAGGTAAAAGTTATCCGAGGTATTACTGTACTTGTAATTTCTTGCTTTTGAACTGCAAGGTTGGCAGGAGCTAGGAGCTCATTCCATTGTGGAGCACTCGGGTCTTCAACAGCCAACCTTCTGGTCTTCAAGTTCAACATATTAACCACTAAGCCACAAATGTACAAACTAATCAGTTATTTAAAATCTTCAGAATATGGTTTGGCCATATGAAGAGGAGTTGACACAAGGGCAGTGGTGGGATGTCAAAAATTTTACTACCCCACCATGGGCAGAGCCAATGTTGTAGGCGGAGCCAACGTCGTGATGTCGTGGGCGGAGCCAACGTCGTGACATCGTGACTTCGTGGGTGGAGCCAAAGAAAAAAAAATTAAAACTTAAATAAAAATACATACCCTTCCCAAACACCCCGCTGACGCGTGCAGCACAGCAGTGGGGCGTTTCAGAAGGGTGTTGGGATATTTCCCGTACCTTTCCCAAAAAAACCCCCTGTAGGTGCGTGCCTGTGGGGTTTTTTGGAAGGGTAAGGGGAAATCCCAGGTTAGGATCTTTCCTTACCCTTCCAAACCCCTCCCCCCGGCGTGCGCGCGCCTGCTGGGTTTTTTGGAAGGGTAACGAAAAGATCCCAGGTTGGGATCTTTCCCTTACCCTTCCAAACCCACCCACTTCCCCTGCTTGCGCAAGCCTGCGGGGGTATGTTGGAAGGTCGGGATCTTTCCATTACCTTTCTAAACCCACCCATCCCCGCCCCGGTGTTAGCATGCCTGCAGGCTTTTTTTTGGAATGGATCCGGAGGGTGGCCAGAGAGGCGACCGAACCAGTTGCCGGGGGTTCACTATCCCCCCCCCCCCCCAGTTATCCCCTCCCGGTTTTTGTTACCAGTTCAGCTGAACCAGTCCAAACCGAGAGCAACCCACCACTCCACACGGGGTGTTGCCAGGAAAAATGCATAAGTCGTGTGTTAGCACAAATAGTGCAAAGGAGATGAAATTGAGTTGGCATAGAGCACATGGACATACTGGAGGGAGGCACATACAGATTTGAAGGGAGGGCTTAGGTTTAGGGACAGCGAACAGATATTGATATTCAAACAGATGTTCAGATGTGTTGTTATTCTGGTAGAGGCCCTCTTGCAAAGATACACATCCCACATCACCTAATCCTCCAAAGTCTGCTGCTCCAGGTGCTGATACCAAGAATGGCTAGGAAGGTTGTAACAAGGTGCACAGCTTCCTAGGTGGCAGCACAAATGCTCTGGAATAGTTTTGTCTTTGGAGCTGCATCAGTATAACTAACACACACACGCACATGTTCCTCCTTGGTAAACAAAGCATCCCTGCTGTGATTCAGGAATAACAGGACTGTACACATGCCAGGCCAGTGTGGGTACATGCCTCTGGGAATTGTGGTAGAAATGCTTTGTTTTCTAAGGAAGAATGGACAGAAAGTTACTTTAGCTAGTAGCTAAAATTAAAATACTTGCTTAAAAAAAATTATATACCTATAGCCAGTATTACATTCTCAAGAAACAAAAGCAATATGTGTGCTATTACATACTCATAAAACATTCACTTTCCTACAAAAACATGTTAATTATAGGTAATCAATATTTTTATTGCAATATTTCAAAGGTTTTTTTTAAAAAAATATGCACGTGTATATGTGTACGTTGGCAGAACTTTAACATATATATATATTAGCAAGGATTAGATGGATAGAAACTGAGTTGCAAGAGATAATGTGAATTTAGGAATACAGAAAGTCCCTAAGAATGAGACAGTGAAGTCTTGAGAGCAGTGCTGATCACCAGAACAATTTTTTAAATAGTCTAGATCCGAAGGCCGCTTTTGTATCATAGCAGAGTGCAAGGAATGATTTAATGCAGGGCTTCCCAACCTAAGCACCATTTCATGTGGTGCTCTACCTCTCCAAGGCCATTTGAAAATGAAATGGCTGTTCCTTTGAAGCTGTTAGGATAAAATGGCCACCCCCATTGTGCAGGCAGGGCAAAATGGCCATTCGGCCCTCGAAGTTGACTGAGAAAGCATGACCCGTCACCCGGCTTGAATAGGTTGGGAACCCCTGATTTAATGCATTGGTTCCCAGCCTTTGGCCCCCGGATGTTCTTGTTCTAAAAGCCCCTTAAGACTTCACCATTGGCTATACTGGGCAAGATTTCTCTGACCTGTAGTCCAAGAACATCTGGACCCCCAAGGTTGCGAATCACTGGATAGGATTGAGGAATACTGTATAAGAAAGAGGTTGGAAAAAAATTATTAAAGAGACCTTATTCTCCTGCTGTACCATAAGATTTTAATGTCTACAGTGGGAGAGTTTATACACTTCTGTTCTGCTCATTGCTTTTGGTGTGGTTGGTACCAGAGCCATGAGCATTGTCTTGATAGCTCCAGCATCTATGCACTGCACCTGCTGTATTATTATTATTATTTGGGGGGGGGGGCAGGGAAGTTGCTGCTCCTGGTCTGGCCTTTGTTGAGTTAGCTTCTGTGATTAAACATGAAATCAAATTTGGTGCATTTTTGTATGCATTAAGAATGGAACTTTAGGATTTTCTGGACTACAGATACCATAACTTTCCTTTCTGGTTGCACACCCAGCAGCACCTTACACACACTACAGTGTGATGTGCATGGGAGAAAGGCATAAATGAAAGACTTTGGGGCTTAGCTTTAGCCTAGACTCTGTCAAGGTTTCCTGTTTCTTCCTGAGTACTAGCTGGGAGCATTCTTTCTGAGTGGAATGCTTGGCTGAAGCTTGATGTAGCTAAACCTCAAAGTCTAATTTAGGGTTGCTCCTCATGTTTGTTTTACAGTACAGCACATAATGTTACTAGTTTTCTCTTCGAAGACATGATAATCTTCATTTCAGTATACAGTAATACCTCATATAACATTAGTATCGAATAACACGAAAATCGCATAACATCAAGGAATCTGGGGGGAAGAATTGCATCAGATAACATTAAGATCCTATGGGATGCTTCAGATAACAACCGCGAAAGCCTGTGTGGTTACAATGTATCTCCATGGATCCCATAGAGGATCAGATAACACGAAAAATCATATAACACGAAGACTTGTGGAACCAGGTTTTAGTGTTATATGAGGTTTTACTGTATTTGCAGGTTTCAAGCGGCATATTATTTTCATTCAAAGCATATAGAGATATTTTCTTCCTTTATTGGTGGGCATTTTGCATAAAACATATTATTTATCAAAATTGGGTTATGTGGTTTTTGATAATAAGTATATTTATCTAATTATCAGATATGTTAGCATTTGGTATTGTTGTCAGTGCTGCAAGCTTTTCTACAACAACAGAAGAACATTTTTCTAAACAACAGCATCTCCCCCCCCCCCCCGGTCCAATATTTAAGTGGATTTCTGTCCATTTTGTTGTTAGTGGCCATGGACTAGCAGATTGCATTTGATTATAACAAGTGCCATTTTCATCATTTGTTTTTTTTGCTTTTATTTTGCAGCAATAATAATTGGGCCTGATGGTCACCCCTTGACAGTCTACCCTTGTATGATTTGTGGGAAGAAGTTTAAATCCAGGGGATTCTTGAAAAGGCACATGAAGAACCACCCAGAGCACCTTCTTGCTAAGAAAAAATACCGATGCACTGATTGTGATTACACTACAAATAAAAAGTTAAGTTTGCATAATCATCTGGAGAGTCACAAGCTTATTACTAAGACCGAGAAGCTGATAGAATGTGATGAATGTGGGAAAAGTTTCTCTCATGCAGGAGCCTTGTTTACGCATAAGATGGTGCACAGGGACAAGGCAGCAAGCAAAACGCACAAGTGTAAGTTCTGTGAGTACGAGACAGCAGAGCAAGGATTACTAAATCGTCACCTCCTGGCTGTGCATAGCAAGAACTTTCCTCATATTTGCGTGGAATGTGGCAAAGGATTTCGGCATCCGTCAGAGCTCAAGAAACATATGCGAATCCACACTGGTGAAAAGCCGTATCAGTGCCAATATTGTGAATATAGGTCTGCAGATTCCTCCAACTTGAAAACTCACGTAAAGACTAGACACAGTAAGGAAATGCCCTTCAAGTGTGACATTTGTTTTCAAGTATTTTCTGATACCAAAGAGCTGCAAGAGCACATTCTTATGCACCAAGAAAGTAAAACACATCAGTGTTTGCACTGTGACCACAAAAGCTCAAACTCTAGCGATTTAAAAAGACACATCATTTCCGTTCACACAAAGGATTACCCCCACAAGTGTGACATGTGCGATAAAGGTTTTCACAGGCCGTCGGAACTGAAAAAGCATGTTGCCGTGCATAAAGGCAAAAAATTGCACCAATGTAGACATTGTGACTTTAAGATTGCAGATCCATTTGTTCTAAGTCGCCATATTCTCTCAGTTCACACAAAAGATCTTCCGTTCAGATGCAAGCGGTGTAAGAAAGGGTTTAAGCTGCAAATGGAACTCAAAAAACACATGAAAACTCACAGTGGTAGAAAAGTTTATCAGTGTGAGTACTGTGAGTATAGCACTACAGATGCCTCAGGTTTCAAGCGGCATGTCATTTCCATTCATACAAAAGACTATCCCCACCGTTGTGATTTCTGCAAAAAAGGCTTCCGTAGACCTTCAGAGAAAAACCAACATATTATGCGGCATCATAAAGATATTGGCCTGTCATGAGGACTTCTCTAGATAGTATGAATTTGAGCGTAAAATTTAACACTTTCTAAGCAGTCATATTTTAAAGTGGATCACATAAAGAAAATACTGTGCATTTGATTTAGTGCTGTATACAAATAGGATTATTGCTTCTAGTTGTCTTTTATACATTTTGTTCATTAGCGTGTTCAGAAATCTCTTCCATTTGCTTAATAAATGAGGAAGGATGGCAACAATAAAGTTGCATTTAATAAAGTAAACTGTCTCATACTGAATTTTTCAACTATATTCTCTGAAATATTTACCTTACTGATAGAGGTACATACTCAGCACAGATTTGTCATGGATTGAAAAGAATTTTTTATTTGTTCTTAATAAAGATGTCATAGAAAATAACCTGAGAAAAATTAATGTTACAATATAACATTGTACAGTAAGACCCATTTAACTGTCTCGTTTAAGGAACCTGTGACACAGTATTCATTCAATTAGTTACTCAGCACTATTTTCATTATTTGAGGTTCTTTTTGTGTAGCATTTAATTCTTTCATAATAAGAAATACATTGATTGTTGGGAATTTCTTTATCAGTAGTATGAATTTTAAAGAAAACTTTAGGCACTTGTTCATAAGTACTAATTATCTGCCTCTCTGACTTTTGGTTCTGTATCACAAATGTACTTGTGTTTTGAAACCTATTGTTTCAGTTGTTGACAGGATAAATTACTTAACTGAATGTTGCCAAGTTTACCCCAAATTAAATGCAATTTTATTACAAAACATCAGCTGTATGAAGTATTTGATCCAGTCATTTTTCCTGCTCTCAGAAACTCTGGACAACTTTTAAAGATTATAAACATTTTATATGAAAACCAGATGGGAAGAGTAAAGAACAGAAACAGGTATACTGTTATGAAACATTTGTTTTGCTAGATCTTATTTTACTTTTTTGTATTCCTCTCTTAGGGACACAGAAATACTCTTACTAGAATAACTTGAGTAAGAGGGCAGCAGTGCTTCAACAAATGTTGTATTAAGGAGTAACTTTCTAGAACTTGCCCATTTCTCCTGTGAAAGGCCTTGTGATCAGCACCTGTGCTGTGTAAACACCTGCTGAGGCTCAAAACCGCTGTATGTAGCCTTGCTTCATGACAAGCAGGTCTTCACTCTGTAGATTGATGAATTTCAGAAAATCAACAATACAGTAATATTCCCAAAGCATGCTGGAGTAAAGGATTTTGCTTTATAGATAAATAACCTGCTTGTCCCCAAGCTCTATCTGTGCTTTTGTCCTAGAAGTAACACTGAGCAAGATATACTGGCAACAAGAAGCGAGCTCCAAATGACCCAAATTTTACTGCATATTTTCCTCTTTCTCACTGTTCATTTCCTTTGATCAGCAGCCTATCGCAAGGAATTATTTTACTGTTTATGGCCAAAAAAATGAAATGCCTATACATTCCTCAGTGCTGCTTGATTGCCTGGTTGACTGGTTTGTTTAATACAGATGTTGATTTGTTACGTGAAACAGTGGCTATGCAGGAAGGTATTTCCCAAGAATATGTAAGCAGAAAAGTATGGTGTTAGTTTTTTAACCTCTTACTCTAACCCAGGGGTCTGCAAACTTGGCTCTCCAGGTGTTCTTGGACTTCAATTCCCAGAAGCCCAAGTCAGCACTCCTGCTGATCAAGGCTTCTGGGAACTGAAGTCCAAGAACAGCTGGAGAGCCAAGTTTGCTGACCACTGCTCTAACCAGATCTAAGGGTGCAAGAGTTACACAGATCTATTTTTGCTTTTGATCTTTTTAATGTGTAAGAATTGCTGCATGTTCACCAGCTTTTTCAGAACAATAGATGCAAAGCTGCAATAGTCAAGGACTTCTTCGATCTAGCAACTCTTGCGCGCAAGGGGCCATGGACCATTTCTTCATATGGTAACAATCACAGCAGCTCTTGTAGAGTTGTGTGGAATCCTGTACAGATGTTGGATTGTGGTGACTGTTGGAAGACTGAGGCCTTAAAGCTCCCTCCTAGAAGCCCTTGTACATACTGGTTCAAGTGTATTCACGATCTGTTAGCCTATGAAATATAGGTATCTTGTGTTTCACTAATGTTTTGTCCAGATTTCTAAATAACATTTACATAATATTGTTTCCTAAATCCACTGAAAGCTGTTCAATTTCCTCAAATTTGCTTTCTCTTACTGAAGAGTATTACCCATATTGGGACACAATCACTTTAATTAAGAATACAAAACGTGGCCCACTTCCTGTTTCTCATCATCTGGAATCGTAAAATACTTGCTTTGGAAAATTTAGAAAATTAAGAGTTTAGTCAAGTGGATTTTGTACAGTGTGTCTGTATACAAAGCAAATGACAGCTAGTTATTGTTAAATGTACTGATACTAGTTGCAGGCTAGTTTTATTTAATTAGCAAATGATATAAAATTGATGTTTCAGTTCCGTGTTTTAAACGGTACATTTAATAATAAAAGAAAATAAGGTTGTAATATAAATAATTGTTATGTAAAAAATACTTGTTAAATACTCTATGTCCCTCCCTGTGTAAACTTTGTAAAAATGAAAAGAGAGAAAAATGCATAGACCTGTATATAGGGATGTGTGACGTTGTAATGTGTACTTGATAATGTGAAAAAAATAAAAATCAGACTATTTTCTTGTTAATTGATATTCATTTGATACCTTTTTTACATATTTTCAATTACAGTAAACTTTTTAGTGCAGTGGTTTATTATTTCTCTCAGGTAGGCAGAAATCCCAGAGCCTGAATCAGAACCATTCTTCAAAAAAATCCTTCTACTGAACTTTTGAAGATGAGTTTTGACTCCACAAACTTATCTTGCAAAGATTCTACCAGTCCTCTTTTCTGTGTGTAATTGCATAGGGCCGTGATGGTGAATCTTGGCACTCCAGATGTTCTTGGACTTCAATTCCCAGAAGCCCGAGCACCCTGTGAATCCACACGAATGGGTTTAATGCAATTCATCTGGCCCATGCTGCCTTCGTTGCTTCTGGAAGCGGAAGTAAAATGTGCTACTACATCCAAATATAAAACCAAGACAGACATAAGAGATAAATCTAGTGTTAGGCCTGCCTTGAGCAGACTCTGAAATGTTTGACATTCAAATTAACTGTAATTAACATTAGCTTCATCCATTAATTATGTCATGTGGCCTACCTAACTCTGATCAGTAGTTAAGGTTATGAGTGAAGGCTAGGAAACAGTTTATTGCAAATACTTTTTTAAAATTATGGACCTCCTCCCCCCTTTTTAGCACTTTCTAGCAGTTTGTGTATGTTGCTAAACAAAACAAGATACAGTAATACACCGGATAACGTTATGACTTGGTTCCACAAGTCATGACATCCGATTTTTAGCATTGTCCGATGCATGCATCGAACAATGCTAAAAAAAAAGCCCTGACTTCAGGGACAAACTGCTTTAAAGGCAGGCAGGGAAAGAAAGAGACCTCCCTGCCTTTAAAGCCACCCCCCACGAGCAGCGGTCTCTGCGACTGCAGTAGGGTCGGGGAAAAGGCGGGTTCTTTTCCCCAACCCTACTGCAGTCGCAGAGACCGCTGCTCGTGGGGGGTGGATTGGGTAGTTCTACCCAAACCACCACACCCGTAGACCATTGCATCAGATGACGCTAAGAATCATCCAGAATCGTTATCCGATGCAAGTTTTTTCCAAAAAACTTGCATCGTTATCCGATTCTAGCGTTATCCGATGCAATCGTTATCCGGGGTATTACTGTAGTGAGATTCATCCATATTCATGCAGCTTGTGTGTGTCCTAAAATTCAGAGTACACACAGTTACTGCCTTTGATCATATCTATGGGATTAGAGTTTGCGTGTTGAGAGAGAACTAGGATTCTCCAGATGTTAGAAAACAACTCTTATCAGGCCAGACCACTATCCATACTGGCTGAGGTTGATGGGATTTGGAACTCAACTTGCAGGCTAATTAGGACACTGTATCTGGAAGAAATCCATTCCTTGTGGACCAGTTCAGTTTCTTGTAGGATTATTTAGCAAGCGCAGGGCACAGTCCTGATTTCAGGTGAGATGGCTTTGGGTCAGGTATAAAGCTCCTTGTGCCAACACAAGGGGACCTTAAGGGTGACTTAACTCCTTGAGCTGGCCTCTAGCTGCTGATTAGTGACTGTCAATTTAATTCCCATAGTGATTGCGCTGAGCTTGTGGTTTTTAAACCCACCCACCCCTTGTGTTATTTTCCTCTTGGGCAAGTAGGGCCAAAAATAAATAAGAATGAGATAAAAAGTACTGGAAAGAGACCAAACTCTGCACTGCTACTAAAAACAGGTTTGAATGGCTGTAAATGTAGAAGTGACTCTCAGAGTGATTTGAGATACAGTACTCGTCTCTCACTAAGATCAGCTTGCCCAAGCCTACACGGGTTGGCAGGAGACATAATGGGAAATCGAACTCTCAACTTTAAATTTGTAGCCAGGTACCTAAACTATTGAGAATACATACAGAGAAAAGCAGGGTTATGCTTACTAATGCACACCTCCCCTTTTCATGTACAGTATTTAGCAAAATGTATGTGTGGTGTATACTCAGAGCTTAAAAATAAGGTGCTACAAGCAGTTACCATTTTTAAAAAGTATGTAACAAGTAATGATTTCTCTTTGCTTCTGAAACATTGAAGTGATTATTTAGGGCCTCTGTTTTAGTATATTGGGGGGGGGGACACCAAAGATAATAAAAAGATAATACATTAGCTTGTTACTAAGAGCCCTGGGGGTGCAGTGGTTAAACTGCTGTACTGCAACCAAAAGGTGGTGAGTTTGATCCTAACCAGGACCCCAGCCTTCCATCCAGTGGTGGACATCAGCAGGTTTGCCCCAGTTCACCAGATCCGGTAGCAGAAATGGCAATCCAAGTTTTGAAATAAAGTAGTCCTAATTCAGATGCAACGCAGGGCTTTCCCCCTGGCCACGCCCACCATACCACACCCACAGTGTGGTAGTAAAAAATTTTTTGAGCCTACCACTGCTTCCATCCTTCTGAGGTTGGTAAAATGAGTACCCAGCATGTTGGGGGCAAAATGATAATTGTGAACCACCCATAGAGTGCACTAAATTCTATGGGGTTGTGTATAAATGTCATAACTTTGCTTTGCATGTTGCTTGTGAAGTAACATACACCATATTAAGAATAATGATGTGCTATCAGGTCAGTTCTGACTTATGGCAAACCTTTCCAGAATTTTCAAGGTTTACATTACTCTTTTCAGGAGCCCCTTGGCACTCTGCCACTTACCCAAGACTCTTCTCCCAGGAGACCTAGTGAGGAATTGAACTCCCAGCCTCCGGGTCTGCAGCCAGATATCTAACTCACAGAGCTATTTTAAAAAAATTCTAACAAATTAGATAACACACTACTTTTTAAAATTAACATTCCAAACTGTGTCTGTGCATGTGCAAACTGTGAATAGTTCAAAATTCATGTGTGCAGCACTCCAATGGCAGAAACTCCTGAGATGATCTAATGTGTAACATCTTTTCTCATTAATATTTTTTGGTGGGGGGAATCACTGTTAACAAACGTTCCAACATAATATTTGCACTGAGGGAGTTTCCTTTTCCTTTGCATTAAGTCCTTGATTCATTCAGTATTGTTGAAATACTACATATCAGAGAGTAAACAAAAAACAAACACACCCCATTTTGCCATTCTAAAGACTAACTGTTGTATTTTAATGTTAGCTTTCATGGACCAAGTCTTCTTCATCAGACATAGGAGAGAGACTTCATGGCATCAATTTATATAGATCAGGTACAAAGTGACAAAGTGGACCTGATCCATGAAAGCTAGCATTAAAATACAGCAGTTAGACTTTAAAGTGTCACAACATTTTGTTTTGTTTATTCTCCAATATTTATTTATTTATTATTTATTTATTTTGTTCGACTTTTATTACTGTCCCCTCGCCAAGACGACTCCAGGCAGCTTACCAATGAAAATACTAAAATATAAAATATAAAAACATCCCCATAATAATTAAAACCGTAAAAGCATTAAAAACCATTAAAATACCCCTCCACACCCACAACAGTTAAAGACTAAAACCCAGATGGCATTCATATGGTCTAGCCGGGGGGGGGGGGGGGAGCTGCTCCACAGGCAGCACCTCACACCCACTGGGCCAGCCATAGTTTTGAGGCCTTTTCTAAAGGTTAATAACTCTGACTGGAGGCATAGTTTGGTCGGCAGGAGGTTCCACAGGGCCGGAGCGGATACCAAAAAGGCCCTCCTCTCTAGCCATTGGTACCATTAGGGAGCCCCTCCGGTCTGCTCTGGTGGGATGGGCTGATATCTTCAGGGTGACGCGGTCTCTTAGGTAACCTGGTCCACTACCATGTAGGGCTTTAAAGGTAATCACCAGCACCTTGAATTGCACCCGGAGGCACACCGGCAGCCAATGCAGTTCCCACAACAAGGGTGAGGCATGGGCATAATGCCCACACCCCATCATCCTGCGGGCAGCTGCTTTTTGCACCAGTTGCAGCCTCCAAATGGACATCAAGGGGAACCTCACATAGAGCACATTGCAGTAATCAAGTCTGGAGGTGAGCAATGCATGAGTGACCATAAGCAAGGAGTCCTGGTCCAGGAACAGGCGTAATTGGCGAATCACTCAAAGTTGAGCAAAAGCCCTCCTGGCTATGACTGCCACCTGCTGTTTGAGCAGGAGTCGTGAGTCCAGATTACACACCGGGTCTGTCTGGGGCAAAAGAGCCCCATCCAGTACCAAAGGTGGTAACTCACAGGATATCACAGGACCCCTTACCCACAGCCACTGAGTCTTGCTGGGATTCAGCTGTAGCCCGTTGTCCCCCATTCAGACCCTCACAGCCTCCAGGCACCTGGATAGTACTTTGCAATGCTTGGATCACCATGGGATGAGATGTACAATTGAGTGTCATCAGCATACGGCTACTATTAGTTTAAAATGGAATACAAGTAATACCTCATATAACATTAGTATCGAATAACACTAAAATCGCATAACATTAAGGAATCTGGGGGGAAGAATTGCATCAGATAACATTAAGATCCTATGGGATGCTTCAGATAACAACCGCTAAAGCCTGTGTGGTTACAATGTATCTCTATGGATCCCATAGGATTTTAACATGCATCAGATAACACTAAAAATCGTATAACACCAAGACTTGTGGAACCAGGTTTTAGTGTTATATGAGGTTTTACTGTACTGCTTATTGATTTTTTATTTTTACGTTGTGTCTGACTGTATTTTTTTCTGAAGAATGTATAATTATGGTTTTTGTTTTAATCTTGCAGAAAATAGGAGTAATAGTCAAGAAAAGTTTCTGTCCGACAGATGACTGAAGATGTTCAATAGTTGCCAGTTAAGAGTACAGTATTGCAGTCTGAAATCTTGGCCAATAGGTGGCAACAATGTATAAGAACAGAAGTATTTTTAGCAGGAAGTTGGCTGGTTGATCCTGGCCAAAAAAAAAAAAACCCACCCATAAAATACAGACAATATAATCTCTCCTTTATTAAAGCAGTACAGTACAAAATAATCAAATTGATATATGGTATTCATCTCACTCTGGGATGATGTGATTTCTATGAGCTTTGTTTGCTTAGTTTTTTCCTGCTGAAAATTAATATGTCATAAAATTATTTAAAGAGCTCCCTTTTATTTATTTATTTTCAAATTATTTTTTAAATGTTCTTCAGTCACAGTCGATTCCGACCCTTCGTGACCCCATGGACCACAGCCCTCCAGGCACCTCTGTCCTCCACCAT